>JAFBJQ010002512.1:177209-266892 GCA_016785345.1 Trinectes maculatus | reverse complement strand
CACAATGCCATCAACTACACCCTAGAAAGAGCAAACAACATCGAAAGCTAAACATAAAGCTAACGGAAACTAATACACCAACTCACGATGCCATCAACTACACCCTACAAAAAGCAAACACAGAAAGCTAAACATAAAGCTAACGGAAACAAATACACCCTACAAAAAGCAAACAACACAGAAAGCTAAACATAAAGCTAACGGAAACAAATACACCCTACAAAAAGCAAGAAACTAATACACCCTACAAAAAGCAAACAACACAGAAAGCTAAACATAAAGCTAACGGAAACTGATACACTACCTCACAATGCCATCAACTACACCCTGCAAACAACATCGAAAGCTAAACATAAAGCTAACGGAAACTAATACACTACCTCACAATGCAAACAACATCGAAAGCTAAACATAAAGCTAACGACACTGGAAACTAATACACCAACTCACGATGCCCTCAACTACACCCTACAAAAAGCAAACAACACTGAAAGCTAAACATAAAGCTAACGGAAACTAATACACCCTACAAAAAGCCAACAACATCGAAAGCTAAACATAAAGCTAATGACACTGGAAACTAATACACCAACTCACGATGCCCTCAACTACACCCTACAAAAAGCAAACACAGAAAGCTAAACATAAAGCTAACAGAAACTAATACACCAACTCACGATGCCCTCAACTACACCCTACAAAAAGCAAACACTGAAAGCTAAACATAAAGCTAACGGAAACTAATACACCCTACAAAGGGCAAACAACATCGAAAGCTAAACATAAAGCTAACGACACTGGAAACTAATACACCAACTCACGATGCCCTCAACTACACTCCACAAAAAGCAAACACTGAAAGCTAAAGATAAAGCTAACGGAAACTAATACACCAACTCACAATGCCCTCAACTACACCCTACAAAAAGCAAAATTCGAAAGCTAAAAATAAAGCTAACCATACTGGAAACAAATACAGTCTGTCAACTACAGCCTACAAAAAAAGCTAACAACATTCAAAGCTAACCACTTCGACGGCTAATACAATAAGCATACCTCACTCATCTACACCCCACGTGCTCGGCTGTCGGGTCCGGCCTCCAAAAGATAGCGCCAGGAAACCGAGCCGACAGCCGAGCAGAAAGCTAACAACATTCAAAGTTACAAATAACGCGAGCAAGCAAACGCCGCTGGAAACTAATACACTATCTCCATCAACTACACCATACAAAAAAAAAAAAACATTCAAAGCTAACCACATCGACAGCTAATACAATATGACACTGATCTACACCCCACGTACTCGGCTGTCGGCTCCAGCCTCCAAAAGATTGCGCCAGGAAACCGTACCTACAGCCGAGCAAAAAGCTAAAAAAATAAAGCTAACGACACTGGAAACTAATACACCAACTCACGATACCCTCAACTACACCCTACAAAAAGCAAACAACATTGAAAGCTAAACAAAGTTATCAGAAACTAATACACCAACTCAAAATGCAATCCGTACTATTTTTGCCATTTCCCTAACCACTTGGTACTGCCTGATGAAACATATTCCATGAATTTAGGGTCTCCCGTTAAGGCAGCTTTACTGTCCGTATTTCCCATTATGACAACAATTTGTCCTGAACCGACAACGTGTCGTTGTTAGGACCTAATGCAAATCCACTACTACGTCGTTACAGCAAATTTGGAATTGCGTTGACACCGTAAGGTTTCCTTCCTAATTGCTGTCTCGACTAGTGGCAGTCACACTCACTTTCGCTCATTCACTCCCTTCATCTAAGCAATTTACTCACTCTTTTCCGGTAGAGCCCGCAGGCGAATTCACGCTCCGGGACTTTTGGCAGGCGCCCTGGCTGTCGACAGACTTCGGCGCGTCGCTGCTCCTCCCGTCAGGCGATGGTGTCTTGGGATCCGGCTCGAAGGACCAAGTTTGTTGGAGCTTAACACGCATCAATTTCAGCTCCGGCTGGACAGTGGACACACACACAGGCACACAGGAGACGAGAAACTTTTACACACAGCTGCTGTGGGGAGAAGACACTGTTTGATAAGAGAGTCTGGAGTTCTCCGTCCTCCCCAAACAACTCTGCTCTTTTATTAAGAAAAAGCAAAAGATAACATGCGTGGGCGTTTCTGCCGCTGCATATAAGCACACGATTACAAGCACACGATTACATTCTTGTTTGTGTTCACATACTTCAATATTTCTCCTAACACACCTTACAAAAAGCAAACACTGAAAGCTAAACATAAAGCTAACGGAAAGTAATACACCAACTAACGATGCCCTCAACTACACCCTACAAAAAGCAAACATCGAAAGCTAAACATAAAGCTAACGGAAACTAATACACCAACTCACGATTCCCTCAACTACACCCTACAAAAAGCTAACAACATTGAAAGCTAAACATAAAGCTAACAGAAACTAATACACCAACTCACAATGCCCTCAACTACACCCTACAAAAAGCAAACAACATCGAAAGCTAAAAATAAGGCTAACCATACTGGAAAATAATACAGTCTGCCAACTACAGCCTACAAAAAAGCTAACAACATTCAAAGCTAACCACATGGACAGCTAATACAATATGACACTGACTAAGCAATTTACTCACTCTTTTCCGGTAGAGTTCACCAATGGTCGAATTTCAGAATTTAGTCACTCACTTTCGGCTGAGTACGCCCTTGCCAATTCACTCTGTTGCCACGGAGTCACCTAGTGCACTCTTCACACACTCTAGGACGTGTGGCTCTCACCCGTTTTCGTGGTCTGTATCGTCCACTTCGGAATCCCGTCAACCACCAACAGTCGGGGGAGGCCTCGACGACCGGCCCGCAGGCGAATTCACGCTCCGGGACTTTTGGCAGGCGCCCTGGCTGTCGACAGACTTCGGCGCGTCGCTGCTCCTCCCGTCAGGCGATGGTGTCTTGGGATCCGGCTCGAAGGACCAAGTTTGTTGGACCTTAACACGCATCAATTTCAGCTCCGGCTGGACAGTGGACACACACAGAGGCACACAGGAGACGAGAAACTTTTACACACAGCTGCTGTGGGGAGAAGACTGGAGTCTGGAGTTCTCCGTCCTCCCCAAACAACTCTGCTCTTTTATTAAGAAAAAGCAAAAGATAACATGCGTGGGCGTTTCTGCCGCTGCATATAAGCACATGATTACAAGCACACGATTACATTCCTGTTTGTGTTCACATACTTCAATATTTCTCCTAACACACCCTACAAAAAGCAAACACTGAAAGCTAAACATAAACCTAAGAGAAAATAATACACCAACTCACAATGCCCTCAACTACACCCTACAAAAAGCAAACAACATCGAAAGCTAAAAATAAGGCTAACTGGAAACTAATACAGTCTGCCAACTACAACCTACAAAAAAGCTAACAACATTCAAAGCTAACCACATCGACAGCTAATACAATGCGACACTGATCTACACCCCACGTGCTCGGCTGTCGGCTCCGGCCTCCAAAAGATTGCGCCAGGAAACCGTACCTACAGCCGAGCAAAAAGCTAAAAAATAAAGCTAACGACACTGGAAACTAATACACCAACTCACGATGCCCTCAACTACACCCTACAAAAGCGAACAACATCGAAAGCTAAACATAAAGCTAACGGAAACTAATACACCAACTCACGATGCCCTCAACTACACCCTACAAAAAGCAAACAACATCGAAAGCTAAAAATAGAGCTAACCATACTGGAAACTAATACAGTCTGCCAACTACAGCCTACAAAAAGATCACAGCTAAATAAAGCTACAAAAAAACAACCGTCATGCTAAAACAACAACGACTACAATACTAACTCTCACACTACTTGCTTCAGCCAAGCTGGAAAAACAGCAAACAATACTCTTTTCTCAAACTACATTTAACAAGCTACAGCTAATACAAAAACCAGCAAGCTAAAACCTATAGGCTATGAAAACAGCCAACAACTAAAATCTAACACTAAAGCTACAATCACATTAAACACACTACCAAGGAAACTGAGCTGACAGCTGAGCAAAAAGCTAACAACATTCAAATCTACAAGTAAAGCTAACAACACTGAAAGCTAATACTCTCGCTCACAATTCTTCCAACTACATGCTATGTGCTCGGCTGTCAAACTCAGCCTACAAGAGACAGAGCAACGAAAGCAGGTCGACAGCCAAGCAACTGGCTACCAACATTCAAAGCAACAAAGAAAGCTAATGACACTGAAAACTAGTACACTAACTCACAACTCCCTCAACTACAGGCTATGTGCTCACCATATGATTTAAATCCTATGAAAAATCTGTGTTGGGATTTAAGGACAGCTGTTGCAGTGAGAAACACGTCACAGCTACAGATCTTTGCCTGTGAATACTGGGCCAGGATTGTCAACACCTTTTGCCAGAAGCTGCTCTCTGGTTAGGCCAAAGCTTTGCAGCAGGTTATCAATGTAAAAGATGCTGTACAAGGAACTACACACACTCCATCCCAAGGAGCTGAAAAAATTGCTTTCAAATTATTGTACTGTTTGGGAATAAACTAATTAAATATTTCTTGTAACATAACACTTTGTGTCTACAAAAATTGCATGTCACTAACATCCTAATTAATTATTTGATATTTTACCAGTAGACCTCATCTGGCTGGATTGGTTTGAATAATTTGGCCTACAGCTGTAGCATTTGTAAAGTGAGTACAAGTTTACCGTGGCTGACTCCAGCTGACTCCTCTTTGTCTGGCAGCAGGATGAGGGGACGGTGGTCTAACCCCTGGACGGTGGTCTAACTCCTAGTTGGTACCACTGTCCAGCACCTGAAGCAAAAAACACAACACAAGGATTTAGGACACAGTTAAAGTGACCAGGCAGCTGCCACATCAGCTACAGACATTCATCTACATGAAGTTAGATTTTACTGGTGCAGGACGACTTTGCTAAATTGCTTTGATTCTTCTGCTCTTGTTTTGATGTCCTGATTACATCAAAAACACAACAGATTCACAAAAGTAGCATATTTAGCCTCAATTGGTTATTTAAAAATAACAACCAGCAACAGCTGAATAAAGTATCATTGTTAATGCACTATTCCATATCATCAAAACCAATGCTCATTATTCTATGTGATCTAACATCACATAACAGAGACACTCAACTGGATTCAGATTCAACACAATAATCAATAAAGAGAGATCTCTGGTGACACTGTGTGACTTATTGTAGTGTCATCAATAGATTCTGTGCTCTGATTGGATCTATCGAAGAACTACTCCAAAAATAAGCAGATACACTTGCAGGCAAAAACATTCAAAACCCATGGTAGATTAGGTGCACTGGTAAAATGTCACATATTCAGGTTGTTTATGATGGCGGAACAGTATCAATACACACAAACTACCTCATTGCAACAAACCTTCACATCATTTCTTCCACAACATTACAATTTGATTAAATTACTTGATTGAGCTGGGTGCACAATTATTCAAACCATTAGTTAACAGCACTCTGAAGAGCATACACAAAAAACTACACTTACATAACAACTGTCACAACCACAGCTAACCTCACACCATCATAACTGAGCCCTATATAGGTCACTGACTGACTGTCTTGACAGATCATTTAGTTCAACCTTCAAGGCTTAAACATGGCAAAGTCGACAAAGACATTTGTCAAAGAAGGTCAGACAACGTGTCTTTGCACAACAAAGGAAGGGGCTATAAAACTATTGCAAAGACTCTGAAAGTATCTAGAGATACAGTAGAAAGCACAGTGCATAAGGTTCAAGCTTCTGGCTTCAGAGAAGCTCCTGGGACATTCAGGACTGGCCATGACAGTCACATGATTTAAATCCTATCAAAAATCTGTGTTGGGATTTAAAGACAGCTGTTGCAGTGAGAAACACGTCACAGCTACAGATCTTTGCCTGTGAATACTGGGCCAGGATTGTCAACACCTTTTGCCAGAAGCTGCTCTCTGGTTAGGCCAAAGCTTTGCAGCAGGTTATCAATGTAAAAGATGCTGTACAAAGAACTACACACACTCCATCCCAAGGAGCTGAAAAAATTGCTTTCAATTTATTTATACTTTCTTGTATTTTTGTACTGTTTGAGGATAAACTAATTAAATATTTCTTGTAACATAACACTTTTAGTGTCTATAAAAATTGCATGTCACTAACATCCTAGTTATTTGACATTTTACCAGTAGACCTCATCTAGCGTGAAGAGTTTGAATAATTTGGCCTACAGCTGTAGCATTTGTAAAGTGAGTACAAGTTTACCTTGGCTGACTCCAGCTGACTCCTCTTTCTTTGGCAGCAGGATGAGGGGACGGTGGTCTAACTCCTGGACGGTGGTCTAACTCCTGGATGGTACCATTGTCCAGCACCTGAGGCAAAAAAAACACAACACAAGGATTTAGGGCACAGTTAAAGTGACCAGGCAGCTGCCACATCACCTACAGACATTCATCTACAGGAAGTTAGATTTTACTGGTGCAGGATGACTTTGCTAAATTGCTTTGATTCTTCTGCTCTTATTTTGATGTCATGATTACATCAAAAACACAACTGATTCACAAAAGTAGCATATTTAGCCTCAATCGATTATTTAAAAATAACAACCAGCAACAGCTGAATAAAGTGTCATTGTTAATGCACTATTCCATATCATCAAAATCAATGCTCATTAGTCTATGTGATCTAACATCACATAACAGAGACACTAAACTGGATTCAGATGCAACACAATAATCAATAAAGAGAGATCTCTGGTGACACTGTGTGACTTATTGTAGTGTCATCAATAGATTCTGTGCTCTGATTGGATCTATCGAAGAACCACTCCGAAAATAAGCAGATACAGTTGCAGGCAAAAACATTCAAAACCCATGGTAGATTAGGTGCACTGGTAAAATGTCACATATTCAGGTTGTTTATGATGGCGGAACAGTATCAATACACACAAACTACCTCATTGCAACAAACCTTCACATCATTTCTTCCACAACATTACAATTTGATTAAATTACTTGATTGAGCTGGGTGCACAATTATTCAAACCATTAGTTAACAGCACCCTGAAGAGCATACACAAAAAACTACACTTACATAACAACTGTCACAACCACAGCTAACCTCACACCATCATAACTGAGCCCTATATAGGTCACTGAATGACTGTCTTGACAGATCATTTAGTTCAACCTTCAAGGCTTAAACATGGCAAAGTCGACAAAGACGTTTGTCAGAGAAGGTCAGACAGCGTGTCCTTGCACAACAAAGGAAGGGGCTATAAAACTATTGCAAAGACTCTGAATGTATCTAGAGATACAGTAGGAAGCACAGTGCGTAAGGTTCAAGCTTCTGGCTTCAGAGAAGCTCCTGGGACATTCAGGACTGGCCATCACATTCACATGATTTAAATCCTATGAAAAATCTGTGTTGGGATTTAAAGACAGCTGTTGCAGTGAGAAACACGTCACAGCTACAGATCTTTGCCTGTGAATACTGGGCCAGGATTGTCAACACCTTTTGCCAGAAGCTGCTCTCTGGTTAGACCAAAGCTTTGCAGCAGGTTATCAATGTAAAAGATGCTGTACAAAGAACTACACACACTCCATCCCAAGGAGCTGAAAAAATTGCTTTCAATTTATTTATACTTTCTTGTATTTTTGTACTGTTTGAGAATAAACTAATTAAATATTTCTTGAAACATAACACTCTTAGTGTCTACAAAAATTGGATGTTACTAACATCCTAATTAATTATTTGACATTTTACTAGTAGACCTCATCTAGCGTGAAGGGTTTGAATAATTTGGCCTACAGCTGTAGCATTTGTAAAGTGAGTACAAGTTTACCTTGGCTGACTCCAGCTGACTCCTCTTTGTCTGGCAGCAGGATGAGCGGACGGTGGTCTAACTCCTGGACGGTGGTCTAACTCCTGGATGGTACCACTGTCCAGCACCTGAGGCAAAAAAAACACAACACAAGGATTTAGGACACAGTTAAAGTGACCAGGCAGCTGCCACATCAGGTACAGACAATCATCTATATGAAGTTAGATTTTACTGGTGCAGGATGACTTTGCTAAATTGTTTTGATTCTTCTGCTCTTGTTTTGATGTCCTGATTACATCAAAAACTGATTTACAAAGTAGCATAATTAGCCTCAATGCTGTGTCCGAAATCGCTCCCTAACCTCTATATAGTGCACTATGTAGTGAGCACGCCATTTTGTAGTTGTGTCCGAATGCTTAGCATGTCCACTATATAGTGCACTCTGTGTCCGAAATCGCCCCCAAACCCCTACTCCCTACATAGGGGATATAAATGTAGTGCACTATGTAGTGAGCTCAACAAAAAAATCTTTCGGACACTTTCGGACACTACTCTCGGCGCCGGTAATTACGTCATCGCTGTCGCACAATTAAAACGTACCACATTATTGTCGTCTCACAAAATACTTGTTTGTTTACCACTGCATTTTTATTAAATTAGAGGCTTTTGATTACTTTCCTGTACTTTTTATTTTCGTATTTTGTTATATTTTATAATATTTATGTATATTTCCCTCCCGTCCGTCCGCTATTTTCACTTCCGCGCAGCCCAGAGAATTTCTGGCAATGCATGATGGGATATCTTGGTCCGGTTAGTGACCATCGGATGTACACTACATTTCGCGGTGAATTGTGGGATAAATTGAGTGCACTATATAGTGGACATGCTAAGCATTCGGACACCACTACAAAATGGCGTGCTCACTATATAGTGCACTATATAGGGGTTAGGGGGCGATTTCGGACACAGTATCCCACAACTCACCGCGAAATGTAGTGAACATCCGATGGTCACTAACCGGAGCAAGATATCCCATCATGCATTGCCAGAAATTCTCTGGGCTGCGCGGAAGTGAAAATGGCGGACGGACGGGCGGGAAATATACATAAATATTATAAAATATAACAAAATACGAAAATAAAAAGTACAGGACAGTAATCCAAAGCATTTAAATGCTTAAATTTAATAAAAATGCAGTGGTAAACAAACAAGTATTTCGTCAGCAATGACGTAATTACCGGCGCCGAGAATAGTGTCCGAAAGTGTCCGAAAGATTTTTCTGTTTGAGCTCACTATATAGTCCACTACATTTATTTCCCTATATAGGGAGTAGGGAACCTGTAAATGACACTGTGTGAATGTTTTCTTCTTTCATCTGACCGTCAACCACGTGCAAACACACAACCGTCGCCAGACAATATAAACAACGTCATTTAGTTCGTGTAAACACACATATGGACGTTGTGGGTTTGTACGTGAAGCAGTAGAGTAATATTGTGAATGAAATAAAGCGATATTTACCAAATGTTTGCTCCTCGTGATCCCGAACTCCATGACAGACGCTCAGACTGGCACACAGGAAGCGGAAGTGGACCTTTTTTCAAATACGTGGTTAAGTTACAATGGCGGTTGGCAACCAACTTAAAAAGAGCATTACCGCCACCTACTGGGTTGGAGTGTGGAACAGGTAGCTATTGGGAACAACAGCAAAAAAACAAAAACAAAACAATCAAACAAACAAAAAACGAAATCCTGTGGGCTAACCCAGTCTCTTTCAGAAATTTGATTATAAAGTTATGAGTATGGTTAGTATTGCCTAAGATGTCAGACAGGTTTAAATGATTGCGTTTGACGAAATCCTGTGGGCTAACCCAGTCTCTTTCAGAAATTTGATTATAAAGTTATGAGTATGGTTTGTATTGCCTAAGATGTCAGACAGGTTTAAATGATTGCGTTTGACTATTTTCAGCGACTGAAAGAGGTTATTCCTTTCTCTCTCATACTGTTTGCAGTGGAGCAATACATGGTCTACTGTTTCTGGTTTGCCACAGTGATCACAGTTACCGGTTTGGAGCTTGCCTATTATTTTTAATGTAGCATTAAGTCCTGTGTGACCAATTCTGAGACGGGTTATCATGATTTCCTGTTTTCTGTTCCTGCCTTCTTCCTTTGCCCACCTGTTTTTGTATGTTGTAAAGATGCCGGCCTTTTTCATTATCATCCCAGTATTCCTGCCATACTGATTTAAAATGACTCTTTATATATATCTTAGCCTCAGCCTTACTTTTAGGGATTAATATATCTATATTGTTATGTTGAAGTGTCTTTTTGGCTAATTTATCCACTTGTTCATTTCCCTCCACACCAACATGTGCCGGTATCCACAGAAAGTGAGTTGTTATTCCTATCTGGTCTAGTTGGAATAATGCAATATATATTTTATTAATGAGGTCACCCCTGAATGATCTTCCCGACTGTATGCTCTGGAGAACTGAATAGCTATCTGAGATGATGACAGTTTTATGTACTTTGTTTTCTTTTATCCATTCTATTGCCAACCAAATTGCTACTAATTCTGTAGTGTATACTAATAATTTACTATTAATTCTCTTCTGAATACTTACATTTTTTTTGCTGGAATATGTACTGCTGAGCCAGCGTATTCTCTTTTTGTATCTTTTGAACCATCTGTGAATATGAAAAATGTTATTCTAAATAATTCTGCACTATGGTCTTCACTGTTACCTCTTTTGATTTCTTTTTGATTTCAAGATGAATGCTCAGGTCTACTAAAGGTAATGGGAAAGACCACGGGTTAACAGCAGGTAGTGAAACTGCATGACTGTATTGGAACTGATGTAATCCTACACTCTCTGCTTTGGCATCACCTATCCACCCAAAGCTTCTGAAGTTGGACTCATCTCGCTCCCAGCAGTCATTTAAAATATTTTTAGTTGGATGATTATCATATTGCCCTTTTAGGTTAACCCAGTATGTTAACATTAGTTGGATTCTTGTAATCCTCAGTGGCATTTCACCCATTTCCACCTGCAGAGCAGGTATTGGGGATGTTTTAAAAGATCCACTACAGATTCTCAGAGCCTGAGCTTGCAATACATCCAAGACCTTCAGATTAGACTCTGCTGAAGACATATATGCTATACAGCCATAGTCAAAAACAGACCTGATAAGTGCCCAGTATATGTTTTGTAAGGCTGCTCTGCTAGCTCCCCGTGTCTGTCCTGATAAACAACGGAGGATGTTAATTACCTTTTTGCACTTGTTAATTACCTTGTTCAGATGTATTTTCCATGTAAGCTTAAATTCATCAAACCATATTCCAAGAAATCGAACAGTCTTGACCTGCTCCAGAGGATGTTCATACAGTTTTAAAGTGATGGGAGTGATTTTGCGCTTCCTTGAAAAGCAAATTGTTTGAGTTTTTGACACTGATTTTCTAAACCCCCATTCATTCGCCCACTTTTCCACTTTAGTTATTGCTGCTTGCATTTTCGCTTTAACATGAGAAATATTACGCCCTCTGATCCATATTGCTCCATCGTCCGCATACAAAGATTTACCTACACCTTGCTCTACATTTGTATTTCTATTGTATTCTATTGTATTTCGACCCTTACCAATTAATTTTTTACCTTTTTTTTTCAAATAAAAGTCTAAAAATGCAAATATCAGATTTTGTATTCTGTATCCCTGCATTTCAGCAGGTCATCACTTCATAATCTGGCTACAAAAGCAAACAGAAACAAAAAGTTTTGTCGTTTTTGCTGCATCAGCACAAGAGTTAAGTGAAACCCAGATTCATCTTTTGGATATACTTTGTTACTACCAAAATGTGTAATAATAATATTAATCTTATCTTACAAAATGAAAGCATCTTACATGTATGGTCACTCCAGTTTGCAGATATTGAATTCAAATAATAATAGTAAGGACAGTTAAAGAATACAAATGAGCCAAAACACCTGCGCAAAATGTAAAATTTTTATTTGTGAAACAATTGATGGCCTGTAATCCATCTGTGCCCCATGTCTTAGAGAATACTAACATGAACAAGGGGGGCGGGGACAGCAAAACATGACAGCTGGTCCCAGAGCAGGCCTCATCGCAGACGATGGCTTCATTGGAGGGGATGGGCAGGTAAAAAAACATCTGCTGTGAGAACAGAAAGAGTCTAACTGGAGCCTTATACATCGACCGTGGACGATCGGGATGTGTGGACATGTCAACAAACATCTTCCCCTCCAATGAAGCTGTCCTCTGTAGTTAGGCAAGCTGATGGTTTTAGGGTTCTCATACAATACAAACATATTAGCTGAAAGCTGCAGGACCATTTTTTTCACTTGCTATGGCAAAAACAACATGAACAACAGACGCTAAAGTTAAACACAAAAGTCTCATTTTATACAAGTGCTTTAACTTTAAAACTCCTGCCAATTTAAAAAAATCTCACCAGCTGTCATGTATAGCACAACCAAAAATACTATAAACATTTTCATCATATTGTTAATAAAAAAAAAAGGAAAACTTCATTTTCGCTCATTTCAAAAATGCACCCTGGAAAACATTTCCCAGCCCTCAAAAGTTTATCGGGTTGTTGTCGGAACACAAACAATGTTGTTAAATGGGAAGTAACAAGATTTTAGGGGATGAAATTGGCCTATTTTTGGGTTCTCCACTCCACATCTGCACAAAGCACAATATCAAGGTGAAATAACACTGAATAACACATCTCTTTATGAACAGAGAAGAATTCATTACAGGTCAGAATACTGTCCTTAAAGTGAAATTATAAAAGAGGTGAGAACGTTTTGAGCACAGACACCTACAGCCATTATAATTAATTTACACGACAGCCATCATTTGAAAGGCATAACTTATGGCTCCTAAGAATCCAAACACACCACAGATGTCGATCAGGGGACAAGAAAATAATAAGTACATCTGCATTTGGATGCTTGCAACGTTACATGGAATTCTTTTATTGAGATAAAATGAGAATGAACAAAAACATCTGAGCAAGGCCAGACCACTGAGTAAGACTGGCTTAAAATATATGAAATTATTTTTTCAAACTAGATCTCATTTCAACAACATAAAGCTACAAATCTAAGCTCTGACAAAAGGTAGCCGGCACAAGAGGAGGGGCACCCTCACTGTTTTACTGTCAGTCACCATTACTAACATTACTGAGGTAGAGATTTGTCCCGGGTAGAGGACCGATGTTTTCATAAGCTCCCCAGCCAGAGAGGTGCCTGGCATCAGCTTTACACATTCATATTCAATCAATCTCTCTCTCTCTCTCTCTCACATACATATGAACACACTCATACGGATAGACAGACAGACAAACAGCTTGGACACTTAAGTCCTCTGTCTGTTTTTCTGTCTGTCCATTTAATACCCTGGGATCCTTTGTGAGCTGGTAGGCAGAGAAAACCATCTTATAGTGACTGGGAATGAAACACTGGGATGCAACTGGAGACGTGCACACGTGTACACGTACAAAAAAAAAACACACACGACTACACAGCTACCAGTTAGCTTATCTTTACAATGCGTTTAAGCTCATGGGTGACAGCTCAGTGGCACAAGCTCATTACACGCTGCTCTATCACCTCCGTGTGTAAAAAACACTTTCCCTTTGTTATCGTTGCTACATCCGTTCATCAAAACCTGCCGTGCAAGAGATTGGATGGCTCTTTTCCCTATGACGGACAATTCACTTTCACTTTATAAAGAAAATTAATTTTATAATCAAACTTTGCTAAGGATAACTTGGATAACGTTGCTACTGATGAACCTTAAATGAAACAAACGCTGCAGGGTCATTTGAAAACAACAACTCAAACTAAATGGATAGTGTCAACAGCTTGTTCTCTGATGACTTATTATTATTTAATCATGCATAATGGAACACAGCAGTGCTTTGACACTGATGGGAAATAGTGAACTAATTTATTCCCTAATGCCTTATTGTGTACGACAAACAACTAAAAGGAAGGGCTTCATTAATAAAATGAGTCAAACAAAAGTCGAGAAGAACTTTAAAACATGGAGAGGACTGGTCATCTTTAACTGAAGACTAAAGCTGTGCATACGAGTCCTTAAGCAGTAAAAAAGGAAACAACAAAAGTAGCTTTCTATGGCCCTGATTGATCAAAAATAAAATAAAAAAATCCAATTGCTTCCATTTTGGTTTTACAGCTTCTCTTCTTACTGTGCTGAAGCATTACAGATGACCTCTGCAGTTTGACAAAATTAGCTCATTCAAAACAGTATGAAAGCAGTTCCATATCAGCAAGAGCTTCAACATTTCAGAGCGGAGTTATTCGCAAGGACTTTGGCAAAGTTCAACAAGATTATTAAGATTGCTTTGGGACGTTTAACAGGAACTCGCTTAGAAATTAAGGACAGCAGCATCTGTTGTCCATGAAAATAAAGCAGCTGCTGAGGGATAGGCGGGAACAGGTACCCCTGAGGGGACGCGAGTTGAAAAGAAAGAAGCGCCGTTCTCACATGGACTCAAATTCATCAATGCGCTGCTTCGTGTTGCCTTGTCGAATCTGGCGCAACGTTTTGTATTTGTCTCGGCCCGCTTTCACATTCTCAGCATGTAGCACGTCATTCTGTGTCTTCTTGGTATCATCTCGGGCCTCCGCCAACTCTGAACTTAATGTCTGAAGGATCAAACAGCAGAAACAAATTTGGAATTAGATGAGAAGTCGTGGTCAGGAGGAGAGAAAATGTAAAGGTTTGATTGAGAAAAAGCCAGTTGTTTTATTTTTAAATTGATTTTTTTTTTTAATCGTGAGGGATTTTCATGAACTTCCTTTTTAGTGCAGGAGTTCATTTGACGTTGGGAAAATGGTCCCCACAGTCATCATTCTGTTAAAGAACTTCATGTTTCACATGACTACCCTTGTTAACGTAGCCTTTTAGTTGAAAATGATAAATGTAGTTTGGAGGCTAATTTGGCTGCCCAGTGGGTGACTCGCTCTCACCTGCAGCTGTTGCTTGACCCTCTCGTTCTTCTGGGCTTCAGTGACGCGCGCCTCTTCACTGCGGAGGTCTAGCTGGCTGACGCCTTCGTTGGACAGCTCAGCACTGGCCTCTGCGTGGTTCTCATCCTGCTCGTCATGCTCACTCTCGGCATGGCTGACCAGAGGCGCTGGCACCACTGTCATTGCAGTCTTAAGCTCCTCCTTGGTCTTCTCTAGATCCTCCTGGGCTGAGAGAGCCTGCAAGACGAAACATGTACATGGAGAATAAGACAATGGTGCAAGCAGGATTAACGCAATGTTCACTGATCGACCATTGTGACGACCCACAGGGACCTTTTATTGACTGGCCTTTATGAATACAACAACATAAAAATAATCTACAATTACAATACAATGATGATGTTCAAAAGTGTTTGTGTGTGCGAGGAGTAGTGGAGTTTGTACCTTGTGCTGCCATTCTGTGGCCTCCACCTCTTTCTTCTTCTTGGCATCTTCCAAGAGAGTGATCTTGGCTGTGAATTCAGCCAGTTCAGTAGCCTGAGACAATAAAGAGATCCCACTGTTACACACGCACACACACACTCAGAGACCCTGCAGAAAGAAGGACTGAATCCCCTTAAATGATCATCAAGAGTAAAGAGGTTTGTGTGCACTGACACAGGAACACTGGACTGTATGTTATCTGTGGTTAGTCACACCATCAGTCAAACGAGCACACACCAGTTGCTCCTGGGTTTTCTGCTGGTCTGCAGCCTGTTTTGCCAGCTCGGCCTTTGCCTCCTCTGCCATTTGCCTCTCTCTCTCCAGCCTCTCAGCTTCCTCCCTTGCTCTCTTTCTCTCCTGCTCCAGCTCCATTGCCCGGCGAGTCTGTTCTTGGAGCTCTGCAAAAAGCCAGACACACAAATTGCAGATACACAACTGGACCGAATTTCTTAACAAATAAAGAAACATTGGCTTTTAGAGAAGTGAACGGATGCATAACAAGGATCATGATTACCTTTCTGAGCTTTCATCGTCTGCTCTTCGATCTGTCTTAGCCTCTCCATGAGTTCGTCTTTCTCACGCTCTATCCTTTCCTTTTCTTTCTCTGCATGCTCTCGTTTCTTTTTTTCATTCTCCAGCTGGGCCCTGAAAGAGTTTCACAATTACAGATTCCAATTTTTTATGATAAGAAAATAAATAAAATAAAATAATAAAATAATAATAAAAACTGTGGAGAAATGGAGCACTATTTTCCTAAACTGAATAAAGCTGGGCTGAAAAAGCAGCTACTTAATAAATACACTCTGACCTCAGAGCAGATGTGTAAAAGAAGTAAGACTGCCCTCTAGTGAAGAAGCTTTGGTATGTCCATTTACATGCAGTTTACATTTAGTGAATAATGTTTTTTCCCACAACACAATTTGAAAAAAGGGTATAACTTTAGTCATACACATTTATGTGTATGACTAAAGTGTGAGTGTAAACATTCTAAACAGGAAATTTATCACAAACCAATTCTTTCAACATTTAATGACTTAAATTTCCAACTGTTCTTTTTATCATTTAGACTAAAATTGTTAATGTTTGTGTTTCTTCCTCTGTAGTACCTCTCCATTTGTTTGTGGTGCTTCTCCTCCCGGGCCTGAGCCTTCATCTGTTGCACCTCAATGGTGTCAGGCTTCCGCCTCCTCATGTACAACTCGTGATTACCCATACACAACGCCAGGATGCGCTTGTTGATGCGCAGTCGTGGGGCATAAAACACAAAGTCCTACAGGGATGATAAAGAGAATGGGAGAAAATATATACTTCACTGTGAAGTGGGATATGTTCTTTCTATATGTGAAAGAGACATGTATGGTTTTAATGGATGGTGACACTCACAGGTGCTTTTTTATCAATAGGTTTGATGACAAACTTTTTGTCATTGAAAGAGATATTTCGAATCTCACTCCAGGGGAAACCAATCTTTGGCGTCAACCTGAGGGAAAAAAAGTAAAGGGCATTGATGGTCTTCACTTTTTCAGCCAACTCACATAAGGATAAACAGTGTTAAGATAATGTTTTCAGTCAGAAGCCAGTGCCCTCCATCAACAGATTTGGACAGCTATCATGAGACTAAATATTTCACTTTACTTTATGACACTGACATCCTGAGTGAACTGGATATCAATAAACTAAATGGATCAAACTTATAATGTCACCTCCCGCCAAGACTACACAAGAGAGTAGGTGTTCTCTGATAAAAGACTGTACTGCCTATTGGTGGACAAAAACCTTTTCACCCTCTGCTGTCTCTTGAACATGGGAAAAGGGGACGGCAGCTGTGATGACCCAGGATAACAGACAGGAAGGTCAAAGCAGAGCAACGGTGGGAGGAAATCCTACAAGAGTTGTGATTAAATCCAAACTTTCCTCCACAAAAAGAAGTAAAAACAGGAAAAACTCTTACAATAGACAGACAGTCATCTTTTCTTCACCTCCCCCTCATTTTTTTAATTCTAAAAATATCATCCTCCAATCTTCTTGGACATTACGAGTTCCACACATGAGCTCAACCTTGCTTCTACCCCAATAAACCTGTTTGTGTGTGCCTTACTTGTCTTCATGTTCATAGATGTTCAGGCCGAGGGCATCGACGCCCAGCCACAGCTGGGTGCCCTTCTTGTTTTTGATCTCAAAGTAGTTGACGCCATACATTTCCAAGTCCTGGGCAATTTTAAGATACTCCATCATCGAGTCCTCCCTAAAGAAGACATTTTTTAAAATCACATATTCTCTTAAAAACATTTAAAGCAGTTTAAGAAACCACAGGTATTGCTGAAAACTTCAACAGAGATTGAGACATACTTACTCATCCGAACATGACATAACAAGTCCAAAACATTGTGCACTCTCACAGACAAAACATCTCCCTGTCTGTCTAGAGATTTCAAGTGAAGACTTGGATAAGGAAAGTCTGACACACACCTTAGCATTCCTCTGTGTTCTTCATGCCAAGTCTGTATCCTGTCCTCCCACTGCTCCTTGGTCAGCTTATGTTGCTCCAGGACCCTACACACACACACACACATGCACGAACACACCAAAATTACTTTCACATGAAGGAATGTCGATCGGCACAGGATTGTTTCCTCTGAAGGAAATCAGAGAATAACGTGGAAAGAGATGCATTCCGGGTTTTAAGGGGTCAGTGTGTGAAAAATGAAAGAATATTTTTATATTATTTATGTTGGTCAATGTTCACATCAGAGCCACACAGTTTGTGTACCTCTGAGGCAGCAGTCTGTCATGAGTAAGATAGCCAAGCTTGTGGACCTCCTTGTTGTAGTCTCCATACTTGGCCTGGACAGCATAAGATGCCAATAACACTGCTGTCTCTGGGGGACAGTAGTTCTCATCATTCAGGATGGCCTCCTTCACCTGGCAAAAAGGAGTTACACTTGACTTACTTTTCAAATAACTCCCCGTTAACAGTCTGTTATGGACAAAACAAATAACCAGAGTAAAGAAACATCACACAAAGAATAAAAAAATTACTAAATCACAGCTGACAAAAAAGAACATGTGGACTGTAAGGATCAATGACGATCAATGTATGAAAAGAATACAGTTATAAAAATAAATATTTCCAGCTAATTGTGTTTGCAGGTTTACGTTTGGATGACAACTTGATAAATGAGCTTTACCTGGAGAAAGAAGAGTCTCTGGGTGATCTCCTGGATTAGCTCCTCGGAGACGTCCTCGGGGAAGAACTTGGCTCTAAACTTAAACTGCAGAGGGTTTTCTTTCTTCACATCCTGCTGGGTCACCTGTAATACAAAGACTTTATTATTCACCCATTTCTTATGGAGCAGACCATAATCTTCACATCTCTTAAATATTTAGTTTTTTTGTTGAGGAACTGCATAACAATATGAAAAGAAAAGCACAAGATTAGTTAGAAGTTAGGCAAACCTTCTTGTTGAGTTTGAGCCAGGTGATATATCCTTTACTATCCACATACTGCAGGCCAAAGAACCAGACCTCCCGCAGACCCACTGTCTTCACCACCTGAGCGGATAACAAAAACAAACCTCGTCCTACAGCACCATTTCAAGCTCATGTTTATGACAGTTTTGCCTTCATTCAGGGACAGATGAAATGAGGGACAGCAGTGGCATATGTCCAGTAGTCCACTGTGTCACTGACGCTCACCTGGTCGAAGAGCTGTTTTCCTGTTGTGTTAGGCTGGATAGCGAACTCCAGCTCTGCATCCATGGTGGTTACACGGACGTTGATCTGGAAAACAAAGACATGTTTTCCGACTTAGAATGAGTACATTAAGATATAGGCAAAAAATGCAAGAAGTAAACGAGTATATCAATATTTATCGGAAAACAAGCGAAAATCACTTTCAGTCCGTGATGTCAAATGCTCGTAGTTTTTTAAGTTATGCTCAGGGAGTGAGGTGCAGTCTGAATAGGTGAGTTTTTCAGTCTGCGACGAAAGCACTGGAGAGATTCTGCTGTCCTGATGTCTAATTATGAAAGCCCTGATATCCCGTGCTGCTGTAGAGAAACAGACCTTTGTGCTTATTTGGCATTAGGCCAGAAAATTAACTCTTGGGCATATGAAATTTGTTGAGAATTGTTAAGATCACCTTTCTGGCCAAGATTACAGATTTGTCTAGAGCTATAAAAACAGAATGACTGCTGGTGAACAGTCGAACCAGCTGATCAGAATCCACTGCTGTAGCTACATAACAGAAATGAGTAGCAATGACTGGTTAACACTTAGACTCCGTTATGGAATAAAAACACTCTTCCCACCCGACACTGCCAGGCAGAGCGAGCCCGGCTACTCGAGGTTCTCTGTCAGGCTGGAGCTGAAGATAACACTCAGTCATTGGCGGTGTCTGTTAAGCAGCACTGGCTGCACGCCGAGCAGCAGCTCAGGGCACAAAGCAGAGCTGGGCTGACCTTCCAAGCATCTCACATCCTTCCTCCCACCACAGCATACACGCTGAGCTGTATGTTGCCTCAGTGTTGGTTAACAGCAACAGATGAGTGACAGAGAAGCGTGTATGGTACAGACAAGGGTGAGAAACGACGTAAGCGCAAATGCACAAAGTTTAACAAGAAACAAGGGGGGAGATAGAGTGCGACAGGAAGTGAGAGATATTATTAAGGGTGCACTCCCTTTGAGATTAAGTTACAACAGGGTTACTGTCAGTGAGCCAAGCATAAAAAAATGAAGTCAATGAAAAGGGACATGGGGGAAAAAGAAACGAAGGGAACAAACCTCTTTTCTTTTTCCAGTTACACACAAAACCTCAGGAACGCTTACTTTGCATTTCTCTTGCTACTCTCTAATTTCGTCTACGTTTCTGGTGCCTTTATCCCTCTGCAATGAATAATCCATAAAACTAGTGTCTGTACAGCACATTGCTGGACTCTCCCACACTACAATGTGTCTCCCCATCATTAATTAACCATGAAAAGATGCTGCACTTTCTCCATACCACACACTTCCTGCATAAACAACTCCTACAATTACTACACTACAAATGAAAAGGAGCATATAAAAAAGTAACACAATTTCTGCTTCCCTTGAAATATTATCTCTTAAGTCACTAAGTGATTATTCTTGTAAACATTA
This sequence comes from Trinectes maculatus, assembly GCA_016785345.1. NCBI lineage: Eukaryota > Metazoa > Chordata > Actinopteri > Pleuronectiformes > Achiridae > Trinectes > Trinectes maculatus. The sequence continues at coordinate 246,394 of JAFBJQ010002512.1, read as the reverse complement.
ATTCCTGGACTTATGTCTGTCATACAGGCAGATAAACAGGAGACACCTTATAAATATCTTGACAAATGTCATGAATACAAACAACAGAATTTGGATGAACAGTAAAACCAAGGTTTGATGAGAATCACTCCAGGTTACAGATGAATGTTTTCCCATGTCAAGTTCAAGGTGACGATGTACATGCTTTGCAAACATTAACTGTTCACTGGGAACATTGAGTGGACAACAGCATCATAATCCAGTTTTGTCCCGAGTGACTCTTAACTGTGACACAAAGACGTCCTTAATCTGGGAGATTAGATCATTTTGTGGAAAGATGCTGCAAATATTTTCGTATCACCATATTTACCTTTAACAACTAGGCAAACATCTCCCACTGCACCAAACAAACCTAAACTTGGATTAAAGCCACATCAGCTACACAATCTGTTCCTGGTTGACTGAAGGATAAATAAGTCTTTGTGTTGACTTTCTGAGGCAGGGGTATTTACAGAGAAGGTAGTGCCAACTGAGGTTTCCAAAGGACCGGTCTACGATGTCATTTCTCCGCGTGTTTGTGTGGGGCCCCTCTGACATCAGCAATCAGCTGTGAAAGAGCCAGCCTTTGTGCTGCATGTGAATACGTGTCTCCGCCAAAACACAGCCAACCCAACAGAGCACAGAGAGGAGGAATCCTGTACGGACCAGACGGCCTGTTAATCCCCTCTCTCCTGCAGAGAGGGGGAGGAGAACTGGGACAACAACACGTCGTGGTACTGACACAGCTAATCACACACACTGACAACTGAGGAGTCTCAAAGCAGCAACATTTACAAGCCTGTCCTTAAACAACACTCGCCGTCTGTCTGACGACGCTGGACACATCGTCTGGGCTCCTGAAACATACGGGAAATATTTCAAAAGCAAAAGGTTACAGCTTCTAATGTAGTTATAATTAGAAGGATATATTTCACGATGATCAGGTTATTTTACAGGTCCATGAATCTAATCAAATTCTGTTGTGTTTATTTAATGCAGCAAGTCAAGAAGTGACATGCCTTCACAGTTCCCAAAAAAAACAAAAAAAACCCTTAGAAATAATAGCCGTGTAGACTTGATGCAGCTGAAGCACATAATAGCTGTGGCACTATCCATTCACTTGTTTTGTGTTCTGCTAGATAAAGCACTTCAGGCGACGTGGCATTGTGCTTTCCTTAATTCCCAGTGGAATAAAGCATTCTCTGCACAGGCACTGGAAAACAGTTTACGGAATTGTGTTCACAGGCAATAATGGGCAAGTTGTTAGAGTGACTGAACGTAACAATTTTGAGATGTTTCTAAATCCCCTTCTCCATTTCAGTTGTGAAGAGGAGTTCTCACTCAGACGGGCCCCTTGTTAAATGTGCAGCTGTTTAGTTACTGTAAGCTGTTTAGAGCAGCTTAGCTGAGAAGGGCCTTAAGGGAGCAACACACACACACACACACACACACACACACACACACACACTCACTTCAATCAGTAAGGCTGCTAATCGGGCATGCTGGGCTCTGAGCGGCTGTCTGTCTCTGTGATTAACCCCCCTGCAGGATGAGGCAGGCCCTCCAGGGAAGGATGGAGGAATGACAGAGGGAGTGAGAGAAGGGGAGGAACTACCACTACGGACAAACTAAAACATTCACCCTTTAATAGGCAGAGAGCTTAGTGCAGCATTTGCCCTTTGACAGGAGAACAAAACATGTGCTTATCCATGTCCAGTCGTACAAACAGGATCTGAAACGTTCCAGTGATTTTACAGGACCCACTCCAGGGATAATAAAGAGGAAAAGGAAGGCCTTTCCTACCCAACCTGACTACGGACCTCATTTTGTGTTGTAAATGAGGTAAAGGGTCGAACACAATTGGCAAACAAGTTTTTATGCTGCGCAGCACCAATCTTGCAGCTCCTCCCTGCCCCTGGACCTTGCCGTAGTCCTACTTTTTCAAACCCCTGCACCGAGTCCTAATTCCTGTCTCTCTCGAATCTTTCCCCTCTTATTCCTGACCTTCAAACTCCTCTTTCTGACCCCTGCTTTCCCTGACAGTCCCTCAGTCATCTGTGGATGATCCTCTCTTCCTTCACCTTGATTCTGAGCTTTTACAGACAGGATGTTGAGACAGACTGGGCCCCCGATATACACAGCAGGCCCCCTCTCCAGCAAACAGGAAAACAGCCACAGGCTAGGAAACCAGTGAGGGCCCTCTTCCTGTGGGTTGCTGTCACCTCATAATTTGTCTGCACCCGAAACAACCAACCAACTGTGAGGATTATGTCCAGTGTGCGTATGATGTGTTATTATGAATTACAGAAACCGGATGCTAATCGGAATATCTGTGTATATATTCACATGTTGTCTAAAACTATGTATCTGTGAAATTCAGCTTCACAGAGTACAAAGACGCCTTACACCAGCAAGGTTACAGCCAGCAACGTGCAAGTTCTAGCACCTTCTAGGCCACTGGTTCAAGTGGTTTGAAGTATTCGGTCTCACTATGAAAGGCTCCACACAAAACCCTTTCTCAACGCGCACACTTGCACACATCCTATAAACTAAAACACGTTGGTCAGTTGTAAATGAATCAATGCATGGATCAGCTGCTCTGCCTTAACCTAATGGCTAAACGCTAAAAGAATCAAAACACTTTAATTTATGTGTGTGTGTGTGTGTGGTCTAACACAAATCCCAGAGATGGTTATGTCCAGTCTGCCCTGCACCTGTGTTCTCTGTTTATTATGTTAGCGCCTCCTTGTGACATGCTGTACTTTCTCTGTCTGAAGAATGGCTGAGCCCCCCACTCTCAGACACTCACATAAACACCCACTACCTAAAGGGTGAGACAGAAGATGTGCTTAATTTGTGAAGAAGCCTGAAGTCTTCTGTTCCCATTTCAAAAATGTGTCTCTGGTGTAAGCTTTAGCAACCTGACCCTGAAACCCCCCAATCATAATTAGTTTATGCAGAGTAAGAATTGAGTTAGTCAACACCATCTCTTCCTGTAAAAAGAAAATGAACTACAATAATCCCAGACTTGTGTGTAACCTCTTCCCCTCCATTCATAATGGAAAAAAGTAGCATGACGATGGTGGGAAGCACACAGCCAAGAAGGGACTGCATCAAATTGGTTTTACATTGACGTTGTTCGCATCCCAGGATGCTGGCATTCTCTCTACCCTTTAAGAAACAATGGCAGCAGTGTTGCAGTGGCAGGGCCTGTGGGCCAGGCAGTGCACTTCACACTCCGGCTGTTGTTTACTAGGAAGAGGAATATGAGGAGTGGGAGCAGCCACGGGTATAAAACTGCCATTTCATAGACTGCTCCGATGTAGCTTAGGGCGGCAGCGCAATGCCACTGTTAGGACAAGAGAGCAGTCCGGACGTATCCCTTTACATAAGCAGACCAAGCAGGAACAAACATGCAACTTTCATGTTTCTGATTCATATCATCTATCTCGATAATCTTAAAACTGCAACTCCCCCCCATCAAAAAAATCTGAATCATTTAGCAAGGAAAGAGCTGAGGTCATGTGTATGTTCCTCACTTCTTTCCCGTAGCATAATTCCTGTAAAACACAGTATGATTAAAAAGCAGATGTCCACACTTATCAAGTCTTAGCTTCTCACCGGTTTCGGCATCTTTGCTTCCTCTCCCCCTTACACCCGTCAGCTGAGAGGATGAATCTGTCACCGGACAACGACACTTGTATCACAGCGCCTGGAAAAGAAACAGCCATTTCTTTCATCAGGCACACTCTATGTGGGTGAAACAACACGAGCAGTTCTATTTCACTTGCGTTTTTAGTATTTCCTGTGTAACTAAATGATCTGAGAAGAGGCGATACAGTTTCAGGAGAGAGAGGAAACGAGGCGCTCAGAGAGCAGTCTGAAAAACAAGAAGGAGAAGCCGATATGAAATGAATCCTATTATGAAATCTGTTAACAGCTACAGGTTACTACAGAAATCCGAAACAGACGGAATTGGTTTTACATTCAATCACAACAAGTGTACTTACTTATTGTACATGTGATAACTATTACACAGATAACTACTTTTAAATCATTTCAGTGATCCATCAGAAAACACTGTGAGCATTGCATAGTGACTATTAAAGATACCTTATCTATTATGATTAGAACAATTGTCAAAAAGTGACATGGCACTGAACCAAGGCATAGGAAGCAAAAAAAATACATTTTTATATCAAATAAAATTATTATTGATGATATTATTAGTGAGCATTTCAACTGTTTTCCTGAACAATGACGTGTGTCAAACAGAGATGGATTTATATATCACACCACACCTGGACCATATGTTACAGCGTCAGTCTGGACTGTACACTGAAAGTAATAATAACTACTCATAAACACAACAACTGAAGGACTGGACTCTTTTTCGTATCTAAAGCAGCATCAGCGACAATAATATAAAATGTGAGCCAGAACCTGACAGTCATGTTAATGTCTCAGACAAATGACAGCGTTGTTTATAGCGGTTCCGTTCAATGAAGACCTGATAAGGAGGCTAATAGCCACTTGTAGCTAACCTGAGCAGTTAGCTGTTTGACCGCCCACAGCTAGATTCCGTTACACTGCGGTTTAGCCACTATTTACCCGAGTAACAGTAATAAATGGCACATTAACGCAAAAGCGGAAGCTAAAATGACAAGACGCGAAAGGGAATATGAAAGAAAACACACGTTACTTGTGCCAATAATGCATTTTTATGCCAAAACGCGACGTTGGCCACTGTAAGGCTCTTTGCAGAGAGTTGATATAAAGTTAAAGATGCCTCGTTAATGGCTGACGTTTCAGAGACAGTGGGTGTAGTCGACACACTATAACGGGGTATGCTAACGGGAGCTCAACTTTTCAAACACAAGTAAACGCGTCAAAACGCCTCCACTTCGCCCCGAATTACACCAAAACGAAGACGCTGATAAAAAACGAGACTTTACGTTAATACTTTGCGACATAAGTCCGCCTTTTAACGACGTAGATTAAAATAAGTGTCGGAACACGAGGATTTCCGCTAATGCATCAAAGTTGAGGAGATCATCTTTTAGGGAGCGGCAACTCACCGGGGGACGAAATACGACTTTAAACTGATGTTGTCTTCAGGCGTGACCGAATATCCACGATGTACACACCCGTTGCGGTTCCCGTTTTCGTAACTGTGTGTGTTTCAGATGTGACAAACTCCCACAGACACGCAGAAAACCGACCGAGCCTAAACAAACCGTAAGGCGATTTGGGGGTGTCGCTGTCGAGCCGGTCGAAATGATACCATTTCGCTTCCGGTAGAGACTTTTACAATAAAAGCCTCAGCGAGGCGAGAGCGGAAAATCGTAATATGAAGTTGGACAGTATCACAATAATATGGTTTGATTCTAAATGAAACAATTCTGACAATCAAAGTGGACATACTTTACTCGCAAATACGCCCTTGTCAACAATACTGTTGTGCAGACGCTCACATAGAAAGATACTCGTTTTGGAGCTAAAGTTTAACATCTGTTGATAACACTCGAACTCAACGCTCAGGTTTTTTTAGTTCTGTATTTTTCTGTCGTTTCACGTTTTCCCTTTGAAATTGCGTCATTTCCGGTCTCCGCTGTTGTCTTTTGTCAACTTGACGCGGCTGCGGTTGGAGACGTACAATATGGCTGTCCAGAGGTGGGTGCAACGTCTGTAGGGGGCGCTGCACGAGAGAGGGGGTTTGTCCCGGTGCATCAACACCCAGTCTTTTTTGTAGTATTTGGTCGATTCCAGTTACCAACTACATTATGCATATATGACCATGTCCAGAAGAATCAACCCTTTTCACTTCCAAAAACAGTTATATAAACGAAGTGTGTGTTTGTCTGCATTAATTAGTTCTATATCATTGCATCCGTTCTATAGTCCTCAGTTGTTAGTGAAGGGTTTATTGGACTTTGCAATTAATAATGACGTCACACGCGGTCTCAGCGTGCGCACGCGGAGGTACGTAAACACAAACAATGGCGTGGGAGAATTCGGTATGTAGTACGGTCTGAGACCTTCCGCCAGCGACCTGTGTCTTAAATGAGGAGGAGTGTGTGGTAAGGACACATTTTCACAAAGTAGTGAACAGGAAGACACACAGTTCAATTGTAAAGTTTACACAATGAAAGTCTAATTACACAAAATCAAACTTTAGTGTGAAAGTAATATCCTGGTAAGACGCATGGGGGCAGCACTGCTCTGCCGCTTCCAGAACCACGCCAAACTCCATTTATGATCTGTTATCTTTATCTATGTTGCACATAGACAAAAATAAACTACACATCCTACGGATTCCCGGGCCAGACACCTGAGCTAATACAACGAGAGAGAAAATTCGGCATATAAGTGGTTTGCATTTTTAGTGGAATAAGCCAAATTATAAGTAAACAACATACTGCTTGTGTTCACCTGCCACTATTAGATATGGCTCGTAAAATGTGTGTTAAAATTGGTATACAGTGAGCTATATAATATTTTGATGTTGGGATTTTGTTTTTATTTGGGCTCTTTCTCCCCCGTTGGTTTCTTTGGAAGTGAAAGTGAATTTGTGCAGTTTCCTCAAATCTGTTGAATCCACACTTCTGAGCCGCTGTGGACGTCCACTGCACATTACAACATGTCACATTGTGTGGCATGTGGAAATAGCCTCGCTCTTTATTTAGCCTGGCATATCACCACGTCACAAGATGCTGGTCCGTATGACTCAGGGCAGGCGGCTCTGTTGTCAGAGGAATGAAAGAGGCCACTGTGTGGCCCCTGGTAACTGGACGGGGACAATATTGCTTTTAAGTCATCAGGTGTGTGTGTGTGTGTGTGTGTGTGTGTGTGTGTGTGTGTGTGTCTGAAAGAGAGAGGGAAAGATCAGACTGGACACTGATGCTCAGACCCCCTGTGTGCCAGATTGAATAACTATATGCACATATTGAAATCAGTTACACAAACAGCTGATGTGATATGTACACATGTTGGCACTGGTCAGTGGAGGTACTAAGATGCAGGGGCCACTTATTGTCCCTCATCACTTTCACCTATAATCATACAGGTTGGAGCTAAGTGGATCCTGCACAGCTTAATTGAATTATAAGATAGCATTAGTGAAAGTAATTGTGTTAAGAGTGATGACAGAAGTTGGGGTGTTACACAAGTGTGTTACACGGTTCCTTCCCTCCTTCCTTCCTCCCCTCCCTCCCTCTCTGTGCTTTGCTAACAATATTAAATTGACGGTCTATCAGTCTCTGGTCTCATTGTTCCTGCTGTGTTCTTTCACCTGAGTGCAGTATATGTATTCACTCTGATTGTTGCTGTGGGAGTCATATCCAGCATCTGTGCTCTTGCAGGAGCTCTGGAGTCCATGTGAAGAGGCGAGTCAGAGTTTTCGTGTCCTGGATTAGCGATGGGAGCACAGCAGTCAAAGCCAGAGGACATGGAGCCATCGCTGGAGGTGCTGTCCACCATCAGTGGTAGGAATCGTCTCGCACCTGAGTGAATTAGTAGAAACAAATACGAGAGAAAAAGAGGTTGATGTTGTAAATTTATGGTTGTGAGACCCAGGGATTTGAAATTTGATTTTTTTAACCCTGGCTTCTTTCAACTGATTTGTCTCATTAAGACAAATATAAGAGTGACTATACAGTATGAGCATTATCATGTCTCTGCATACAAATCATGTTGACATAATAGTGTGGAGTCTGTCAGAGTCCCAGATTGTCTTCACTACATCATAGTATTTAAATATACAACTAGTGCTAATAAGTACATTTAAAGTAGCGCACTTGTTGGATAGTGGGTGGTTGGGCCTGGATCTAATAGTGAAAAAATTGCATGGCCACCTTTGGCTGCTGCTTGTCAACCACGAGTTAGAGTGTTTGTGTGGTTGTGTGAAGATAAGTTAGGGGAAATAAAGATAATGCAGAGGGAGGAGGGAACTTACTGAACCTACTGATGCCAGAGTTAAGAGATCTATTGAATCTGTTTGGAAAATGTTTGGCTGATATCTCAGAATGTCGTATAATCCAGTCCTATCCTGTCGTATAATCCAGTCTCATTTTTGTGACTGTTTATTTTTGCTGTTTATCAGTAATGTTAAAGGACTGCATGTCCTTGGATGAACTGGGATGTTTTGATAATTTTGCCACAATTCCGCAAAACATATGTGAGCTACTTCAGTAGCAGCAGTCACCACCTCAACTTCCTCTGAAAGTCCCAGATCAGATGATTTATCCTGTCACAGTGCTGCAAGGTCAGATTCAGCAAATGCTCATAGATGTAAAGCTGACACATGTTTTAGTCTCACTAAGCTGACTTACCTTATTTTTTTTATTTTTCATGCAGTGTTTGTGCTTGGGGCAGGGGACATTTGCCAAGTTGGTATAATTGGCTGAATGGGGGTTATGTCCCAGCCCACCTCCACCCTTTCTTCCTGTGATAAACACAGATGAGACATGACGTGGGATAAACAATCACGCAAACGCAGCGGTTGAATTGGAGAGGGGGGAGAGGCAGACGGCTCATAGACGTGGTATGAAACGCAGTGCGACAATGTGGCAATGGCAGTGTCTCTTTTGGAGTCAACTCAAGAGCGACAAGACGTATTGAGTCGACTGCTTCACAGTCTGTCCGAGAGTGTGAGTCTGTTGACACAGCACACACATCACAGCAGGAGCAATCGAGTGATCTGGAGAAGAGGTTAGTGTAGTTCCAGTGTGTGTGTGTGTGTGTGTGTGTGTGTCTGTTACTTACATTAATGTGACAGGATGACAGGACAGGATTTCCTATCACAGGAGGGGGGATCTTCCTGCTGTGTTTCCCCCCATCATTCAGACATAGCAGGAGAACATCTTGCTTTCGTTTCCCGCCGATGCTGCAGTCCCTCTCCATTTCTTTGGAAGACTTGAAATGACAGGAAAATGAAAATGAAATGTCATCCTAGTCCTGCAACCTAGATGACACTGATGCATATTTGAGATGTTACCAAAAATTAATCGATTACGAATTTGGTTTATATTATTGATTGCACGTTTTTTCTTTTTTCAAATTCAGCAGAAGTTGGATTCACGAGTTAGAGCATCTACCTTAAAAAGACGAGTGACGGTCCAATTTTTTTTGCATCAGTTAAAAAGTTATGTGTCAGACAATTGTGGGTTTTGCAGGGAACAAAAACACACACACAGAAAGTCACTTTCAGGCTGATTCTCTACACTGCGCCTTGAACGCAGCACTCCGGTGTTTGACCTTGGTAACTGATTACAAGAAATAACCCTTGGTCTCAGTACACCAGCAGGAGAAATGTCTCTTCAGTGGTCGGATGGCTGAGGGACGGACAGAAACATATTATAAACTAGCAGACTAAGACAAAGTAAAAGAAACAGATTAGAAAGACTGGCGCGCTGGTTTGTGTTGGATCATGTCTTTCGGTCTTTGCTGTGGTCGTCATCGGACAAAGGTGAAACAGAACGATAAATACACTCAGACTTACAGACAAGGTGAGTGTTGTCTTAACGTATGACATTCTAGTGTATAACTTCTGGGTCCTGTTGTGTTGTGTAGATAAGAAGCGTGCAAATAGATGCACTGTGCTTGTTTAAAGGTCACAGGTCAAGCTGAGATGGTTCAAGAGGAAACTGCATCGATTTTTGAAAATACAATCACACAACTCAGCCTAATCAACATTTATGCACACATTCCAGTCTCGGTGTATTTTAAAGGCTTCTGCCCTCTGACTAGGATACAGTCAATTGACGGTGTTGATGTTAGACATAAAAGTTGTTGCCTGTTTGTGCTGCTGCACACTGAGAGTGAGTACCGGTAGTTTCTGTGTGTGTAGAAGGTGGTTGCAGGCATACATGTGTGTGAGTGGTGCACTTTCCCTAGCGAGAGGGAGGGAGGGACGGAGGAACTGAGAAAAGAGGTGTGGTATAATCACTCATAAAACATTTGACAGGTGTATGTGTGTGTGTGTGTGAGCGTGCATGGGAGAGAGAGAGAGCGGATGCAGCGGGTGACGGGCGTCTCTCTGCCTGTGGACATGAAGAGAGGCAGGATGAAGAAAGGCGCTGGAAAAGAGAGAGGTGAAACAGAAGGAGAGGGGCTTGTCTCCATCTCAGTGGACGAGATGAAGAGCTACTACAGATACACCCAGTGCTGTCAACAGCTACTTAGTGAGTTTTACAGGGACGTGTGTGTGTGTGTGTGTGTGTGTGTCTGTGCATGGGCAGCCATGCTGATATGTAGTATAAATATAACTCATGTTTTTCTATTTCATGCATGTGTACAAATCAACTTGTCTTCGTTTAGGTTTGCTCGCCACATGACGACATCGTCATCTGCAAAATCAGTGATGCAACGAAAACGCTTAATCTCATTCTGGCTGTGTTGCATTTAAAGGACAAGCAGGTGGGGATTAGTTTTAGACGTGCCATCACGTGCCATCACGAAGGCTCAGCTGTTAGCTTTCCTCCTATAGAGGACATAAAGTTCCACAGGACAACGGTGTGACATATCATCAGAGGAGACTAATGTGGGGAAAGACGAATACAGTTTACTGCTACATCCTTATTTACTCAGGGTGGTTCTATAAAAGGTGGAATAATTATCCAAGAGGCTGTGTGTGTGTGTGTGTGTGTGTGTGTGTGCACCAGATATGAGGCAAGGTGTGTATTTGTACACTATTGACCACACAGACTGGTTGTCTTCACGATTGGGTGAACTGTGTAGTGTTTGATTTTCAGACATTGCTGCCTGTCATGGGAAGCTCACGTTTATTTTGGTCCACTTCCTGTTTTTAGAGCCTTGCGTATTTTTAGTAATGTTGTATCACAGAGGCAGGTGCCTCATTTTTGCGTTTGATCACATTTTCCTCCTCTCGGTTGCAACATCAGAACATATTCACATCCAGGATGTGAAAAGCTGATACCCGGTGGAATATTTTGAGTCATATTTGTATATTTCAAATTGTAGTACATGATCTCTGTTAGAGATCTTGTGTTATTTGCGTATGATTTCAACACACCACCAGGATCTTGTGATTTTTATGATGGTCAGTGGACTTATTTACTTCCTCTGGTGTTTTCCTGACAGTGTTAGCACTTCTCTCTCATGGGAAATCTCATGATTTTCGCATGAGTGTCTCTCGGTTGCACTTTTGTTTTTGTTGACACTGTGACCTCCAGCTTGACCTCTTTACTCCAATCCTCCATCCCTTTAACAAATGTGAGCGTTTTGATCTGCACATTTATTCCCTGAGATCATGTCCTCGTCTCTGGATGTTATCAGTGCATTTAATGGACTGCATTCATTTATGGCACAGTGTTTGTTATTTTAATCTGTGGTACATCACAGCCAAACTCACTTTAGTTGACTTCACTGGAGAATTGCGAGTGAAATGTGATTAGACATGCAGCTGTTTTTAGTTCAGCTCTGTGATGTCATTAGAGCTACAGTATGTGGCGCTACTGGGTTTGTTTGATTGGGTTTTAGCAGAGTGGGATGGATTGACGGTTGACAATCAATGAGGTCCAAGTAGCAGGACTCGGAACACATCTTATTAAAACTACCAGGGCTCCTACAACAGTGTTGAATGTCCCATTGTCTTCACATAGCAACAGTCAGTTTATCACACCAGACTTTACTGGATAATAAAGATGACGTAATTCCCAACAGTCACGTTCTGCAGTTAGTTGGCACTTTGTGTTTGCATGTTCTACATCTTTAGCCTAATGAGTCGAATGATGTGTTTCAGACATCTGACTTCTCAACATAGTCACACAGGTCAAGTCCGAGACCGTCTCTGTTCGACACTGCAGCTCTTTTTGAAGTGAAGTGCTACCTGACGTGTTGTTACAAGCGCGATTCTGATGGCCCACTTATTCACACCTTTTTCTGTCCTTCCACTCATCCTCTGCTTTGGTTTCATGACTGTGGGTCAATGTGCAGTTTGTGACTGTCTTCCTGTTTATGCTTCAGATGGACAATATTGTTTGATGCTGGCGGGGGGGGGCACGTTATTGTTATTGTTCTGACCCAGACTATAATAATGGAGCTGGAGGTTATTGTAGCTGCAGTCTGCACTACATCCCACTAACAGGTCTCAGTTACATCCCGTGAACACGTACACACACTGAAGTCTGCTCTGCATCCCATGTAAATACAAATGACGAATCACAACAGCGTTGCATCAACTCTACATCTAAAATATGATCAGCACTATAAATCAGTGATGGTGGGGTGAAGTCTGCCGCTGTCGCAGCTTCTGGAGGATAAATTGCAAGACACAGGAAATGCACCATTATAAACCCGCTGCCTTTTCCTGTCTCACAGCCCAACCCCTCTATCATTGAAATCTGACATTACATAAACACACACACACACACACGCAGGCTCCATCCCTTCACGTATCAAATCTCAACTGTAATTTAATCGTAATCGAATTCTTTGTGTCGTGCATTGACAGTTTTCTCTCTCTCTCTGTTATCTCTCTGTCAGTGGTGTAGTATTAGTCAAAAGCAGTTTTTACTGTGATCATAATAGGAAAGTCATTGTGAGGCGTCAAGCGTTTTCCCAGGTGCAGCATAAAGGAGCATGAGGCTGCTGGTGAATAAACAGAAGCTGGTAAAACGTTCTTTACGACCAGTGGGGGCAGCGTTTTATAAACAGTTCTCCTGAGGGTCTATTCACATTTCCGTCAGCCCTACCTCCAACTGCCTGTGTGTGGCACACTGACCCACACTGGGCCCCCCCGCCGTCTTTACAGGCACTGTGTGTCTGAGCGAGTGTGAGAAAAGCAGAGGGAAACAGCTCCGTGCCCTCTGGCACTAACGAGTCTTGAGTGTGGCTGGTTTGAAGAGCACACATGAGAAGTCATATGTTTACTTTGCTAATTCTGATCTGTCTGCATCATGTGTTCACACAAAGTCTCTACGTCGTTTGTCTTGTACCACACCAGCTGAAATTTCAGAATTACACAACATTCCTAGGGTTTTTTTTTGTCATGCTCGGTTCATGTTCTCGTCTTATGCATGAGCATGACAATATTATATATAATATATATTATATATATTATGTACTCACTGGTCCTTGGAAACTTCAGGGAGGCTGTTACAGCATCACTCACAGAAGAACACACATCCTAGGACTCGATCAGGTAGCACATTAAAAACCCAGAGCCTCTCTACTGCAGCAGCATGTGTGGCAGCCTCCACTGAAAACAAAGGAAATGTTCGCTTCTTTATAAAAATATACATTTCCCTGTAATTCTCCATATACTGTATAATTATCATCCGTAGTAGAGGGAAAATACCACATACCACATGTTATACTCCTTAAGACATAATCACAAGCTTTTTTGTGTACAATATATATAGTGTGTGGAAATATATATATAAATATATATATATACATGCATAAGACGAGAACATATATATACACACAGATATATATGTGTGTGTAGAGAGATTGAAAGAAAAGACTTCCATGTACTGTCACATGTCCATGTTTTTTGTAGTGAAAACAGTGTGAAATGTGAAACTGGAGGCGGAACATCTGAAACTCCGCCTTACTGGCTGGCACAAATGGGATGGGGGGAGTGTGTGTGTGTACGTGTGTGTGTGTGTGTGTGGGCTGCGCCGTGCAGTGACAGCTTTGTAAGCGGCTGAAGTCTTCAGCTGTGGCAGAATGGACTTGCTGAACGTCCATCGTGATGTCCTATGACAGAGTATGTGACTGCTTGTGAATGTGTTGTGTGAGTATGTTGTAACTGTGTTTGCGTGTGTGTGTGTGTGTGTACAAGAGGAGGTATACATGTTCCCACAACACAATGGCTCTAAACCGGGTGTCTCAACTCTGTCACGATATCACCAGGCTGTGGCTGCAGCTGAAGATGATGACAGGTACAGTGCCTGTGTGTGTGTGTGTGTGTGTGTGTGTGTCAGATAGATCATTCTTATTGTGTAATTGTGTGTTAATAAATCTTAGCTAAGACTTGTGAGTATCTTAACAAACTGCTACAATCTGACCAGTGGTAAACAACGTGACTGTTATAACTATTATTAACCGTGTCAGTGCAAACGTTAGTGAGTTGTCATCGTTGTGTAACCAGTGTGTCCTGGTAGAAGCACTTTGGTAAATGAGTTAAAACAGTTTATAGATAAATATAAGCCACTGTGTGAATGACGTGAATGAATGAACATGACATGACTTTGTTACCACATTGATTTTTGGCTCACTGCACAAAGATGCTTTTCCTGCTGAAGGCGTTTCTATCCATCAGTTACATAATGTCTTCCAGTGGGTGTCCACGGTCCACATGTGTCCATCCTAACTGAGGACAGTGCACTGACGGCATGTGGATCACATTTGTCCCATTTACACAGTGTGTTTCCTCCTGTCAGCTGGAGGCAACGTTTGGACAAAGCCCCTCTGAATATTTGAACGTCAGCATCTCCTCCTCTTTATTCTCTGCCGTTTCTCTCCATCTCAATCAGCCTGTTGTCGTTGTCTGCTCTGCCAGGCAGTGACTTTAAACCCCTGAACAACAGTGTCCTTAATCATAATCCTTATGTTTATTGCAATATGTTTATTGCCGTGCAGAGTAAGTGAGCGTATTTGCTGTGATAGCAGATGGACTGTGTGGCTGGCTGACACACACACATACACACACACACACACACACGGAAAGTGCCAAGGTATCGGTTTTTCGGAGTGTTGCTTTTTTGCCAAGTTAAGATTAGAAGTTGACAAGTCTCAGCTAAGCTCCCATAAGTCAGTGTGTGTGTGTTTGTGTGTGTGTGTGTGTTTCTCAGGAAGTGGAAACATTCCTCATTTGTACTGGATTTACCTTTCAGTCACTGTACACAGGAGAACATAATCAATAGAGTCAGTGCAGAGCTCTATTAGATTAACTGGCCGGGAAGAGTCTTTAATGATCCCTGGTGGGATACAACAGAAAACAACAAATCAAACCTATTGATTTTTAACAAAGCTTTTAAAGAAGCTATTTATCATGTCCTTTACAGAGATTAGAGTTAATACTTTAAGCCCTGGGTCCAAATAAAGGAAACAATTACTTTTATAACATAGAAGAAACAACTAGACAAACTATAAAATGCTGTATTTCCAACACTGGAGCACTGTGCAACAATTTGCGTGTTTGTTTTCTGCATGCACAACATAAGTTTTGAAAAAGAGGGATCACTTTCTGCTGACCTTTTGATTTGACCTCCTCGGCTTCACCTCATACACAACAGTTAGCAGCCGATTAGGATTCAGTTTCCCTGCACGTCAGGATCTCAGCCCCCGGGAGAAATTCTACCGTTTCCACTCGTTCTACTTTCCTCCGTCACATTGAAACATGTCACTGTAAGCACACAGGAGCAGAGGGGAATTATGGCCGATGATTCTTTCCTGTGTGAAAAGAGTCGAGTCGGTTTTATTCCTACAGCTACAAGTTTCTTATAGGGCAAGTAAAAACACAGTCCTCCTGGATTCTTGACTCACTGGCTTCCTCTCTCTCTCTCTCTCTCCCTCCCTCTCTCTCTCTCTCCCTGTCATTTCCCCTTGTCTCTCAGCACTCTGTCTTCCTCACTTTTCATGTTCTTTGGTCTGTGGAGCTGACTATGGCCAGAGGCAGCTTAAAAAGGGTGGTTTTGCTCTCAGCTCAGCTCTTACGGGCTGTTTTTTCTTCTCTAATGGGGGGGGGGGGGGGGGGGGTGGGTGGGGGGGTCGGTGTGTGCGTGAGGCAACAAGCACCTAACATCTCCCAACATTTCCTTGTGTGAAGCAGATAGTTCAATTATGTCTGTCACATGCAGCTCCAGCTACAAGTCACACAGCTCTGTGCAGGATCAGTGACCTTCTGGGTGAAGGAGGTCACAGCAGTTTGGTTTAATGGAGTTGGCTTTAGGAGCGAATGGTAACTAAGCCTAGAAGCAGTTTGTGTGTTAGTGTTTGTGTTGTGACGGCAGACTGCAGACCGAGGGACAGTAGTGTGTTGTTTTGCTGAGATGATGATGATGATGATGATGATGATGATGATGATGATGATAATGATGTGTCTATTCAGTAAATCAGGGCTCAGTGCCAGCGATGGAGTGGAGTCCTGAGGCCTTTGTTCAGACGTGGTGTGCGTCACTTTAACAGCAGCATCTTGGCCTTACATACACAACATACTGAATACTGGAACACAAATAACAGTCTGCAGCATCAGATATGTTTTAATGTTGGGTTGCACACAAATTCAAGCTTTGTGGTTGGGTGGTTGGGGATGGATGCACACACACACACACACACACACACACACACACACACACACACACACACACACACACACACACACACACACACACACACACACACATTACAGACCACCGTTGGCCGTGTGACCCAGTTGTTGTTTGGCATGCTGAGTGGCAGCCAGCCCTGGTCCCCACTCTCTCTCTCTCTCTCTCGCTCTCTCTCTCTCTCTCAGTGCAGTGACAGATGGGATGTTGGTAAACCCTGAGTATAATGCCAGATAACACAGCTCTGATTTTCCTGCACAAATATGTGTAAATGTACACACACACACACACACACACACACAGTGTTGGAGCAACCGTCAAATCCTTACAAACACACACACATACACAAATGTGAGCAACTGTCCATCTCTCTGCTGGCATTTGATACCACCACAGCAACTTTTAACTCTCTCTCTCTCTCACACACACACACACACGCTAATTTCTCCATCCTAGTGCCTTCAAGTCTACATTCCAAGTCGGTCCGTTCCATTTGGTGCATACCAGAGCAGGCGAGGTGAAAGGCTCAGTGACGCCCGAGTGCCGTGCATCTGTCGTAGTGACGCTTTCAATCACAAAAACCTGACACACACACACTTTTGCTGTTTAGATAATGTATCAGCTCAAAGGACTAATATCTAAACTAACAGGAAACATGACAGCCGTTATGTTACACTGATAAGGTCTGGTCATTTTGACTGCTGCTGTTATCACTGTATCACTGCTGTATGGAATCAGTGTATGCATGTTTGTTTTTCTATATTTCTTTGGAACGGTGTCCCTCCAGTTATGTCAGGCTTGTTTTTGTTTGCATAGTCCTCAGCCACGGTCCTGTGTGTGTGTATTTATGCGTCCATGTGTGTTGAGGTGGACGTCAGACAGCTTCCTGTGGCTTTGAACTTTGACCAGAGACGAGTGCTTAGCAGCCATTAACCAGCAGGGAACAGCTGGTTGTCAGCTTTGAACTGACAATGTGTGTTTAGCAACGAAAACCTGTGCAACACGGCTGCAGAACAAAGGAGGAGGTGTGTGTGTGTGTGTGTGTGTGTGTGTGTGTGTGTGTCCATCTCTGTGTTTGTTTGAGTGAGATAACAATAGCCAGCTGTTTATTCTTTCAGTATATAAAAGGGGTTGTGCCTCTATAAGAATGAATTGGTCTGTTGCCTTTATTTCACCCCTGACTACTAAACATTACCCGTGTGTCTTCTTTTACAAATTGAGTTTTTACAAATCTAATATAAACGCACAGACACACACAGTGTCCGCAGTGACGTAATTTCTCATTTGTGCTAAGTGTGCAGAGGTGACATGATGAGACAAACTTTCAAATAAGACTTAATTGTACAAAGATGTTTAAAGGCCAATACTGTTCCCCATCATCATTTATAGAATATAATTATAATATAATTATTATTATTACTTAAAATAAATAATATTATTGGACCATAAACTTTAATTATAATTTCTTACACGTTTACAGTTAATGATTTCAGGGTTAATTATAGCATATATGAAACGGGCTGATGGTATGTGATGATGTGTGTGTGTGTGTGTGTGTGTGTGTACGGATGAGCGGTGCTGACCCCCAGCTACAAAGAAAACACATCCACAGTATCAACTAGCACCAGGCCAACACATTAAATATGTAGGCATGTGTAAAGAAACCCTGAGCTCCATTTCATCCTATTGATACCAGAGCACCTCTGCGATCCCTTTTTTTTCGCACCCCACCCACCCCCTCCTCATCCTCACTGTCTTTTCACCTCTTTAAATCCGAGGGCTTCTCTCTCACACATACAGACACACAAACAGGCTTTCAGCTGCAGCCCTGCCATGCGAAATGGCCCAGTGTGTTGTGGAATTTCCTCCTCTCTATATTTCAATCCATAAATGATGCATCTACAGTGTCACATATGCAACTGCCATCATAATCATAGAGGTAAAAGTTTGATTAAAAAGTTAATTTAACTCTTAAGCAGGAATCCAGAGATTCCTGTTAAACGGAACAAAACCTTATGTGAGAGTTAATTGTTGTAATATAATTTTCAGTGGGACATTTGGTGAGTTATGCATCGTGTAGGTTTTTTTAAGTCCCTGAAAAAAGATGAATGAAATAGAGACGGGATGTCAGGACTTGGGGGGAAGGGTACAAGGAGGCGGGGGTACATTCTTTCTAAGCCCCCCATAATCACTGTCTGTGTTTTGCTGCACTGCCCCACTTTTACACTTGTGAGTGTGTGTTGTGTTGTTTGGAGGGTAAAGGGGTTCACTCGCCGCCTCGCCACTATAGTTTCATTTCATTCATCGCACTGAGGACAAAGCAGGCGGTTTAAGAGTTGGAGTGAAAAAGAGCCTGACGCCTGAATGTCTAATACGTCTGCACCATTCACCTCTGCAGAGCACAGGCTGTGTGCACTGTTCACTTTGTCTCATCCTGATGAAACTGACAGTTACGGCAGGTGAACCAGCGCTGGAATCAATATCCATCTTATGGAAAACACAAGAATGGAAATAGCCAATAGTTTCCTGCCTGATGTATTATTTGCTTCTCTTTACGAGGAAAACCTGCGTTCTCCCAAACGCACACGCAACACCAGCCCGATCTGTCAGTCTCCATGACAACATTAGAACGACAACAGAGCTATTATTCAAACCCACCCTTCCTGGCTCCAAAATAAAAACACAAAACCAAACTTTGCTCCCACACTATCGCACACTGATGTTATCACAGACTCTTCACTCTGTTTAAAAGCCTCAGCTGCTCGAGTCACATACGTCTCAAGCCCTGGAAATAACTAACTTCAGGAGGGGACACTGTAAAGTAGAGTACAATAACAACATCCCAAATATCCAACACACACCTCCCCTGCTCTCTGTATGGTGGAGGAGGAAATAATTACAGCTGGTTAAATTACAGGCTGGGTTGACTGTGCTGGAAGCTCTGTGGTCTGACTGGCTTTATTAAAGGGGACCTTTATTAGTGCCACATTACTTCTCTCTTTCAAAGCCTCCCTTTACTCTTCTCTTCTTCTTCTTCTTCTTCTCCTTTTTAAGAAAATCTTTCCTTTTGGCTCCACGGCATTATTAGTCTTTACTGTATGTGTTTGTGTGCGTGTGCGCGCGCATGCGTGTGTACTCCGCCTCACCACTGCTACATGCATGTTGTGCTACCTGCGCTGTAAGCAGCTGCTGGCGCTCAGGAGCCGTACAGTGTGTGGTACTGAGTCACTGTCTAGCCAGTGGTATGCTGACACACTGTATGTCGCATTACTGAAGATCTAAGCTCTTAATCTGCTGCGTTTCTTCATCCTATGGAGCTGCGAGAAAACACCACTGTCCTCAGACCCACAGATTACAACACTCACAGGATCATAAGATGACCTGTGGTTCAGGTGTGTCGCAGCGGACCAGGAACATGCAACTTATAATACAGTATATAATACAGTATATAATACAGTATATAATACAGTGGGGGTAAAGTAATCGTTTTAATTCCACCATGAACTTGCCGTGGGTAAAGTGAGAGTTGGTTCGGTTACCAAAGTAAAATTCAAAAGTCGCGTGGAGCTTTCGAGGGGCAGATTTTGGGTGTAATGCTCCTTTTCAAACTGTGACCAGTGTTGTTTTGGTTTTTGCAGTGAGACGGTAACAAACGCCTCTCGCTGGCAGTAACATCATACTCACACCGGCCGCGGTGCCAGCCTTTGTCTATACGAGACACACACGCGTGTGCGCTGCACAGGGACGATCTGTCACACTCACTGAGACGACAGAGACGTTCAACATTTCTCAGTTTTCTTTCACAGATGCCGACTCTCCATCATCAGACCATCACCACTGAGCCACACTGCTGCTGTTTTGTCTCACCCTGTGTGCCAGGACAGGATATTTGTCTCTGTGTTCAGACTAACACACATGTCTCTCTATGTCTCTGTCTCCAGATGACATCGTGCAGAGGGAGGACGCTCCTCTGTATGCAGCCGAAATTGGCTCTGAGCTCCAGAAACAGTTTGCCATTCTGCCAGGTTGGTTTGATTTCTATCTCATCACAGGTGAAGTGTGTGAGACTCAATGACCTTTTGACCCCAGAAAATCCCAACACCAATGTCTCAGGAGAACTGAGATGTTCTCAAAGCGACAAGAAACAAAGATGTTCTCCAAGAAACACACACACACACACACACACATTTCGGAACCGGTACTGGGTTACAATGACGAAAATGGCTGCGCAGTGACGGCATGTGAATTATTCATCACCATGATGAGCTGCTTTGCAACGTGACCCATCCAGTGAGAGAGAGAACCGTGTCTGTGTGTGTTCCGATTTTCAGTTTGTGTACAAAGTTTTCCTTCTCTTTCTGTAAGATCATTACGTGATGTTATATTGCCGTTATTTTGATTCCTGTATCTCTCAATAGTGTAATTTCTATCCAATTTTTGGAGGTAAACATTTTCTATAGCATCGCTGATGCTTACATTGTAATATTTCTGTTCAAATAAAAAATGACTGGATGTCACCCTGACCTTTCTGCGATCTCCTCCCTCATCTGCGTGTCTCCAGGAGGCCGTGGGTTCAACGGCTGCCCCGTCATTGTCTTCCCAGAATTCCCATCTTTCGGCGAGCTGGAGGAGGAGGAGTTCCAAAACGTCCTTAGCTACCTCTGCAGCATCCCCAGGTTAGCATCGCACATGCATGCACCATCTCATCTGTATGAATAAGTTACACAGAAAACAAGTAACAGAAAAACGACAAGTTAAAGTAATACCACAAGGCGTCAGGAGAGGTCAGCACAATACCAAAGCTAGGTTTCAAGGAAAGAGATGAGCAAAACAAAAAGACACACAATGAAAGATAAGAAAACATTATACTTTGATCATGATTAAATGTTGAGTTTCAATGAGAAAACAATCATCTAAAGGTCCCATATTACAGACAGGATGACGTCGCTCTTTACTGTGAGGAAAAAAAGGTTTAAAATAATTTCCTGTATTATGAATACTCAAATATTTGAGTATTTCTCCATTTAATCTGCTGTATTAATAATAATAATAATAATAATAATAATAATAATAATAATATAATACCAGTCCTGACACAAACATCATGGGTGTGGCCTGATGAGGTCAAAACCAGAATGATTTAATTTGCTAACTGGATTCTAATTCATTAAATCAGAATCCACACCTCCTTTCTTCTGTCTGTTCTTATTTCTCCTCCTCTCTGCTCCTTTATTCTCTCCTCCCTCCATCTGTCCCTCCTCCCACCCACCCCCCACCCCTTTCCTTTACCTTTACTGGAGAGTGCTGCACACCCATTGTACATGGAGATGCTTTCACTTGCACATATGTACTTGTATGTATGTGTATGTGTGTGTGTGTGTCATGGCTGCCTCTCTATGTAATTTTTCTGTGGCTCATCACCTTTAATACCACCCCCCCTCGCCTCCTCTCTCTCTCCCTCCATCTGAGTCCCCTCCCTACCTCCCCTCAAGCAGTGTGCACCGAGCTGCCAGTTGGCTGCACTCTGAGCCCTGATTGGCTGTGGGGGAAGCAGCAGGATGCAGAGCTGAGCTCTCATTGGCTGAGGGTGGGAAGCGGGTGGTGGGGGAGAGAGAGCGCAGAGGGAGAAGGACAAGGAGGAGGAGATGGTCTTAGAGGATGTGAACGGTCGGCCCTCTCTCCATCTGCAACTGCAAACAGATGATTGAGCAGAAAGGACCTGAGTGAATGAGGACAAACCGAGGAAGACTGGATTCTTTTTGGATGATAACAATGGAATATTGAGGATTGTTTATTTTTTGTTGTTGTTGTCCTGGAATAGCAAAGATTTTTCCAATTCAACTGTCCACATTCATGTGTTGGGATCTATTTCTTTCACCAGCGATGGACTGAGGATTTACTGTCGCAGTGTTCACTGGGTAGCACAGTGTTCTTTTTCTCCGTGTGTGTGTGTGTGTGTGTGTGTGTGTCTGTGTATGTGTTGACAAAAACTGGCTAATATGGACACACAGATGGACCAACTCAGCAGTATTTGTGTGCGTGTGTGTGCATGCCTGCATGTGTGTATGGGGGGTGTTGTGTGTTAATTTCCATCCTTTTTGGATGGTGTGTTTAGGTGTCAGGGTCCATGTCATTTGTGGTATTGCTGCATTCGCACGCACACATACACACACACACACACACATTAGCTTAATGAGGCTGCTACATATGGTCCTGCCTGTGGAATGAATGAGATTTTGACAAGCGGCCATAAACACAACATAGACACACATATTAACGTAGAGCCAAGGTTGCCATGGTAATCTCAAGGGTCTCTCATAATCATCACCGATGACAAATGATGACTACAGACACACAGGCTCCTTTCCGAGCAGTGTGTTTCATACTGAAAAAGGAAATTCTGAAATATAATTTGATGTTGTTAGGCGTCAGTATAATGGCCTGACCTGATGACAGCTCATAAATGTGTCTGCTCTCCTAAACAGGCGCTTTTACATTTTTATAATTTCACATTAAATCCAAAGAAAAGGGCATTACAGCACACAAAACACAGTTGCAAAGACAAGTGATTAAATGTCATCCATGATGATGCCAAATTGTGTTTCCCTTGAATACAAAGAATTCTGGTCATGTGACCATTCATTGTTTTTCATATGAAATAACTGTGCTGTGAATTTACACCTGGTCTCATGAGCCTGCTCAATGGAAATCCCTGTCGGAAAAGTGTCTAACGATGGCATGTTAAGTGGTTGGACCTGTGGCCGAGACCTTCACAGTTTGGGATTTACCTGGTGATCAGTGTGTCCCTCTCTCCTGCAGTGTTGCAGCATCAGGAGTGGGTTTCATCCTGGTCATCGACAGACGACTGGACCGATGGGCCGCTGTCAGGGCTACCCTGCTCCGCATCGCAGTAAGACCCCATGTATCTGTGTGTTGTGTTTGTGAGAGAGACACTGGATCATTTGGTTTGCATGCATTATTTGGTTTGTATGGCTGAGGACGTAGCTCTGATACCTGCACATGAGCTGAGCTAACGCCATGCAGTAGGAGGGGAGTTAAAAATAGCACATTATGCTGAAGTGACTGGAGTCTCACAACTTGTACACATACTGTGTGTGCTCTATGCTCTACACAAATAAATATGCTGTGCTTCATGTTCATACCAACACAGCACAGATATGCTGAAGGTTAGACATCCTCTTACTTATTTATCTGGCAAAAAGCACCATGTGCCTTTTTTATTCATGAGATGCTTGGTATTTTTATTTCTGCATGGTCTTCTTTGTGCTCCATCTGGGACTCATGATTAACCAGCTCTGCCAACATGTGGACGAAGCTTTGCCACATCTGTTGTTAACATGCTCATCCTGTACGACCCCATTCAGCATGTATGCAGATATATGCAAATGAATGCTAATTGGACACTGATTACAAAGACGCCCAGTGTTTTTTTTTTTTTTTGTATCTAACAAACTCTCTTCGCTGTGGCAGTAATTTAACCTGTAAAGGCCTCGGTGGTCTTCTTGAACCAAACAGCAACTGTTAACTTATTTCAATCTATGGCCTTATTACTGTCCCTGGATGGAACGTGAGTTTTTCTCGTAGCACCTCTCTTCTTTGTTTGGTGTTCAGTAAATAACGACTGACAAGCTTTTACTGCTTCATTAATTATCCATTTTAGGAAGTGACACACTTCAATTAATCGCAAATTTGACACCTGAGCGATGCCATGTCTCACACCCTGTCATACACAGCGGAAACCCCATGATTCAGAGAGATAGTTCATCAGGATGGTAGCAGGGGCTGCTCTGCAGGACCCCCCCCCTCACCTCTCCCCCCTTCTTCCATCTTTTGATTCATTCCTCTGTTCTGCTTTGGTGCTTCGGCCCCACGTGGCATCATCCTCTGTTCTCCCTCCCACACAGCAATTTGAAAAGCCCCGTAGGATCTCCGTACAGATGGATAGACTTTATTTGTATTTGTATAAAAGGAAAGAAAGGCAGTGAAATCAGTGTATCTACAGCAGTGGAGGTAAACCTCTTAGACTCAGTGCAGAGTGTGTTGATTTCTTACGTGAAGGCACGAGGAGCAGGTGGTGAGAGGAGCATCAGTGGATGCTCTCCTCCTCTGTCCTCCCTGCTTCAGTCCCCTCTGCTGGTGTGGATGTTCTTGTTCCCGCCTGCTTTGTCCACAAGCCAATGACACACAGTCTTACTGGAGAATGAAGGTCATACACGTTCCCACGAGACGTCCGAGGTTGTTCAAGGTTGAACGCTGCCTTTGGCGTGAAGAAGAAGAAAAAGAAAAAAAAGAGGAGTTAATTGTACAGCAGATGCACTGATAATGTCACGTGGCCATGTTTGTTGTCTTGTGGTCTGTAGGTGGAGCTGCTTTGGTTTTTAGCCTCCTATACAGTGGTGTGGCAGTAAATTAAAACAAGGCTGACCTTTGACCTCTAGTTGATACACAGCGTGAAGTAAGCAACTGTGTTTGCTGCTCAGTGCAACCTTCATCAGTGACTATCGAATTAAACCAACAGCTTTCTCTCATTTATCCAATCATCTAATTTTCGATTTTCTTTGGTAAACAAAAATAATTAAGCGCTAAAACGAGCACGGCAGTCAAATGATGACGAGACGCCTTCATGTGCGTAGCAGCTCATCTTTGTGATACAGGGTGATAAATATGCGGTCGTTCAAGCGTAACACAGGAACGCACTGGTGCGAACAAGAGCCCTGAATTTACCTTCAGTTATTTTGTAACTTTAAAACCAATCTCCGTGTCAAAGCTGGGACACAAAAAGCAGAAGCAGTGGTAGGGGGGGGGCTGTGTAAGGAGGTGGTTTAATATGGTGGCTGTCCAGCTCCCAGGAGGACAGTGTTGGATGTCATTAGGGGACACGAGTGGAAAGCTTTCCATCCCTGCTTCCTCACCAATGGAATATAAATCAGCCTGGTCAACAGAGAATGCTATTCAAAGCCCTATCAATATTTAATGCAAGCTTTTTAATCTGCTAGGAGTGTGTGTGTGCCTGTGTGTGCGTGTGTGTGTGTGTCATTTTAATGTATAAGTGAGCTTGCAGCGACGTGTGTGCGCAACAGCATGTCTGCACTGCGCGGCGTGTGTATTGTCATGTTAATGCAGAGCTACAAATGAAACCAAGACCTCTCGGGGTTGATTGAATTAAATGGATTCAAATTAAAAACAGATTATTAACCGTTTCACTGGCGGACAAATCAGTTCAGAAAGAGAAAATAATTGTCAATAATATTTAGAATAGAATCATTTCTTGTATTTAACATGCAGTTGCAAAATTACATTTATGATGTTTTCAATGCATCTTTATTTTTGTGTATATAATATGCAAATGCACACACGCACACACACACGTTCTCCAAGGAGAATGGTTTCCTTGGCAACGATGTGCAGGCATTTCATGACCATCATGTATGAGTGTGTGTGTGTGTGTGTGTGTGCATAGGTACGTGTATCTTTGTGAGGACCTCTTGAAGCTCGACATCTTACAGAGTGAGGACACTCTGGTTCTTGGGTTAGAACGAGGCTTAGTTTAAGGTGAAGGTTAGAATTAGGCTTTTAGTCGTGAGGGTGAAGGTTTTTAGATGATGCATTATGTCAGCTTGATCAGTTACAAAAACCAGAATTAGTGATTTGATTCATTAAAGTGTACCTTTAAAGGGCTGTACCGTTAATAAACCCTTTCAGATAATATAGTGTTTCTCGGAGACTGCTGATTATTTGAACTTGGCCAGGTTTTACTGTAGCAGCTCGTCAGCTGATAGTTTGAATGAGCAACATTATCCACCGTTACTCAGCAGAGTAACTCCTCTGATTCTATCTGGGTCAAAGAGGGGAGCTGTTTTAGCGTTGATTAAAAATTAAAAGAATGTGTTTACAGTCATGTCAGGCTATTTTATGGCACCGCCAAAGATTTCATGAGCTTGTCACACATCGCGAAGCTTCCCTCTGACCCTCTGTGTTATGTGTGTGTGTGTGTGTGTAGGTATGTGTCACCCTACATCGATTTATGACCCCTAATAGATTGGAGCCACTCGCACAGGTTTTTAGAGAAAGCCATAACCAATAGAGGTTTTCGGTGGAGTGGCCTCCTGGGCTGGAGCCTGTGTAAAGGCAATCCTACGCTTTCAACCTGTCAAAGCCACTAATAAAATCATGGCGCAGCCTGGGTGGCAGGCGTGACAGGGGAACAACTGTGATGGAAGCAGTGGCGGTTCAATCCTGGAGAAATCTCTTCATGGTCACTTTATGGCTGCAGCAGAACAAATGGTGTTTGCACCACCAGCTTCATACTCACTTCCCCTTTGTTTAAGTGTTTTTATCTTTGTGTTGCAAAGCTTATCGCTGACACTTTCTATAGGGAAAGCGTATGTGGTGGACACTTCTACAGATGATTTTGCTGAGGCTTGAGTGTGAGGATCGAGCAGTTTTTGTGATTTCTACCAGTTTGGTTGAGTCTGAACCTTTTAAAGCAGCAAATCCTCTTTCTCTTTCTCTCTCTCCCCCCCTCCCTCTCTCTCTCTCTCTCTCAGGGCTCATTTCCAGGGAACTTGCACTTGGTTCTGGTTTTGCGTCCCACTACTCTGTTCCAACGGACTCTGTCAGACTTCTTGTTCAAGTACAACAAGGATGAGTTCAAAATGAAGGTACACTGAGAAGATTACCACTGCAGCGTGTGTTCTTTGTTTACATTCATATTTTCATGGTGTGTTTTTATTACCAGGTGGTGATGCTGAGTTCGGTGACGGAGCTCCATGCTTATATCGACCCCGGACAGCTGACCACAGAGCTGGGAGGCACACAGGAATACTGCCATGACAGCTGGATCTCACACCGCACTGTATGTACAGAGAAACACACCACACCTATGAACATACACTAATGCTACAGGACAAGAGGCTTTAGGCACAAAGAGAAGATACAATCAGTAATGAAGAAGACAAGAGTTTGGGGCCTCATGTTGAGTACATGTTCACTGATAAGTACCTCCTCTACTATATGCAGTATATATATATACATATATATCCACAGGCGATCGAGGCATTTGCCCTCATGGTAAAGACCACGGCTCAGACGCTGCAGGAGTTCGGCACTGAGCTGGCAGAGACTGAGCTACCCAACGATGCCGAGGCCACCACCAACCTGCTGCACACACACTCTCTGAAGAAGGACAAGATGAAGGTCAGAGGTGCTGTTCTGTTGCCTCCTTTGGTGTTGCAAGAACTTCGGTGATTGAGGCAATATTTTGTCCAAATTCCAGGAGGACCTGCAGGTGGCGCTTTCTCAAGGGCGACGCCTGTTGGATTGTATCAACGAGCCTCTACAGGCCGACCCTGAACACAGCATGAGCCATGACGAGCTGGAGAACTTGGCTACTGTGCAGAGGTAATGGAAGGATGAATGTTTACGCAAGACGTGCATTTCCTCTCATCTGCTCTTGTCCCATCGATTCTCCGTTTCCTACCCCCTCCCCCCTCCCCCCTCCCCTCAGACTCCTGGGTCAGCTGGATGAGACAGAGACGGCGTTTGATGATTTCTGGGAGCGCCACTGCACCAAGCTGGAGCAGTGTCTGCAGCTGCGCCATTTCGAACAGCACTTCCGTGAAGTGAGTGCGTTGTCGTACAGTTGTAGAGCGACACCCACAGCTACCTGTGGTTAACCATGTGTGTTCCTAGGTGCGTGCCCGGCTTGATGTCACATCAGAGAGGTTGTCAGGTTTCTCTGAGGTCAGCGTAAGCCCCGCCCACGCCGAGCACGTCCTACAGGAGCTCAGTGGCCAGGAGGACAAGGCCTGTGTAAGACACACACACACACACACACTCACACACACACTCTCCTGATCCTGCAGATCACATGCGACAGAAAACACATGCTCAAGCCTTTCGCCTTTGATGCCTCCTTGAAGCCACGTGGCCTGAGATACAATCAATCAGTGTTGTGAGCTGATCCACTCCCCGTCACTGAGATAGATGGAGAGAGAAGGTCTGATGGGCAGAGAGAGAAGAGCATCTGTAGACATCTGAGTGGAGGGCGACTGATTTGTATAGTGTGGATGTCCATCTCCATCCAGCATTGTGGAATGATGTAAAGGTGGAGTAATTATGTAAAGGTTTATCAGTTATGGATGATGTGTGTCACCAGGACCTGCTGGACCGTGCTCTGTCCCTGGCCTGTGAGGGGGACAGGCTGATAGAGCACTCACACTACGCTGAGGACTGCATCAGGCCCAAGTGCAGCGAGCTGAGAGGAGCGTGCGAGGAGATCAGCTCCACTCTGAGGAGCAAGAAGAGCCTCCTCCTCAGGGCGATGGAGCTTCATCACGCTCTGGAGAAGGTGGGAGTGAAAGCTTTTCTGAAGCACCACCGTCCATCTGCAGACACATTCATCAGCATCATCAGTTTCAGGAGATGAACTTGTGAGTTTCCCTTCAGGCGTCGCAGTGGTGTGAGGAGGGCATCTTCCTGTTGGCGAGCCAGCCGGTGGACCGCTGTCAGTCTCAGGACGGAGCTGAGGCCGCTCTGCAGGAACTGGAAAGATACCTAGACACTGCATCGCTACACACGCTCACTGACCGCAGCGCCATCTGCTGCCAGTACGAGGCAGTGCTCACTACTCCACTCAGGGTCAGTAGCAAGAGGTTTGATGTGTGAAGACGTTTACTGCTGAGGTCAGACTTGACCTGAGGTCCATCTGTGGTGCTTGTGTTTGGTCTCCATCAGGACCAGATAGAGAGAGTTTTCCAGAAGCAGAGCTCTGTCCAGGACATGTTCGAAAAGAGACGCATCAGTCTGAAGAAACTCACTGCCAAACAGACCAGGCCAGTCCAGCCAGTGGCACCAAGACCTGAAGTGAAGTCTCCACACTCCTCTCCCAGTGAGTGAATGAAAACGACGACTTGATTGCATTCTTTTTTCCGATTTGAGATAGAAACCCTGTTTTCTCTTTGTTCTTCAGACCTACAGAGGAAAGAAAGAAGATACTCTGCAGATAACGCCATCACTAAAAAGGTTAATACGTGATACATGATTTTATTTTGTTACTAAGTCGATCATGTACTGTATTTATTTTTTGGAACGTGACACGGCTGTAATGATGTGCGATCATACAGGCGGAGTCTCCGATACACAACAGTGGGACCAGACATGCCTCTCTCTCAGAGGAAGAAGAAAACCTGGCAGTGCTGAGGCGGTAAGGTCAAAGGTCATTCTGTCAGTCATGGAGGAGTTCAGGATGACACACAGAGACGTTGCTTCTGAATGTGATTGGTTTTGTGTGTGTGTATGTGTGTGTTTCAGTCACGTGATGAACGAGCTGCTGGAGACAGAGAGAGCGTACGTGGAGGAGCTGCTCTGTGTGCTGGAGGTGAGTGTCATCAGTCGTGTGTGTAGCTATGTGTAGCTTTTGGTGATTTGTTAATATTATGTGTGTCAAACTAAACTCCAGGGCTACGCAGCAGAGATGGACAACCCCGCCATGGCTCCCCTCATCCCCACCTCGCTGCTCAGCAAGAAAGACGTCTTATTCGGCAACATGTCGGAAATCTACCAGTTCCATAAGAGGTTCGTTCCTCAATGTCAGTGTTTTGAAATGATTATCGACGTCATAACTTTGATTCAAAGTGTTTGCTAAGTGACGTCTGTCTCCAGGACATTTCTGAAGGAACTGGAAGCGTACACTGACTGTCCAGAGCTGGTGGGCCGCTGCTTTTTAGAACGGGTAAATGCCTAACGCCAACATTCCTCCCCACAGAGCCAAATAAGAAAAATAATAATCATCACAATATTTGTCAGATAATGTAGATTTTGACAATTCTTTGCGGATACCTGACAGTGTTGACAGAGCAAACAGAACAGGAGTCAGAGTTGTGGTCTCTGTGTCTCTGTAGATGAAGGACCTGCAGATCTACGAGGCTTACTGCCAGAACAAACCTCGCTCTGAGAGCCTGTGGAGACAGTGCTCTGACTGTGCCTTCTTCCAGGTTCGCCCCTCAACTTCCTGCGCAACTCACGGGGACAATAAGCACAAGGTTTCTCAGTCTACGTTTATGTTTTGTGATTCAGGAGTGCCAGAAGAAGCTGGAACACAAACTTGGTTTGGACTCCTACCTCCTGAAACCTGTCCAGAGAATCACCAAGTACCAGCTGCTACTGAAGGTGAGATCTGTGTATCGGTGTGTGTATGCTGTGTGTGTGTGTGTGTGTATGAAGACTCACTCTATTCCCTGCTCTCTTTGCAGGAGTTGCTGAAGTACAGTAAAGGCTGTGACGGCTGTGACGACCTACAGGAAGCTCTCTCCTCTATTCTGGGCATCCTGAAGGCCGTTAACGACTCAATGCACCTCATTGCAATCACAGGATACGAGGTTAGAGAGATTCCACTCCTTACTAAACAAAACTACACAACCAAAATACACACAAAGGTCAGGGGGGAAGTCTTAATGCACCTGTCTGTCTCGGCACAGGGGAACTTGTCAGAGCTGGGTCGTCTGCTGATGCAAGGCTCCTTCAGCGTCTGGACTGAGCATAAAAAAGGTCACGCCAAGGTCAAGGACCTGGCCCGGTTTAAGCCCATGCAAAGGCACCTGTTCCTGCACGAGAAGGCCCTGCTCTTCTGTAAGAGGCGAGAGGAGAACGGGGAGGGCTACGAGAAAGCACCGTCGTACAGCTTCAAGCACTCGCTCAGTGTGAGATATGAAGGCTTCATGTTCACGCCCAGTATCCTCGGAGGTGAGGGACGCTCGTCTGAACAGCTGTCATCCTCTCTCTCCTCTTTCAGATGAGCGCAGTGGGCATCACAGAGAACGCTAAAGGAGACAACAAGAAGTTTGAGATTTGGTGCAACTCCAGAGAGGAAGTCTTCATCGTCCAGGTGAGGTCATTCACTCTACTGATGGAAATGGGATCAGGACTTTTCAAATAAATAAATAAATGGAATGGAATGGAATGGAATTGCCTGTACTTGTTTAATCTAGGCCCAAACACCAGAGATTAAAACAGCGTGGGTGAATGAGATCCGCAAAGTCCTGACGCAGCAGCTCAAAGCCTACAGAGGTACACACGTACACACACGCACACACACACACACACACACACACAGTCTGCATGTATCTGCTGTAGTGAACTGCAGTAACCGCTGTATCTTTTAGATGCCAGTCAACAGAAGAACTTAGACACGGTCTCTATGAGTCCCACCAGCAACATGGCCTCCATCTCCCTCAGGTCGGTGTCACTGGTAAACGAGCAGTGTGTATATCTACACACACACACACGGACAGAACAAAGTCTTCATTTGTCGTGTTTTTGTTGTTGTTGTTGTTTCTAGTACTTTCCGTAGCGGTGGCCAGAAGAATCAGAAGAAGCTAGATGAGAAGAAGACAGAGCCAAGTGCGACCTCTGACAACAACTCACCAAAACACAGAGGTGAAGGTTTTAATTAATGCCGCATCATCACGCACAAAAAGACAGAAAGTGTAACTTGTAACTTCCCACTAATCTAAACTCTTGCTTACGCTTACTTACTCACCTTACTCTCATGATCCGTCTTCCTGTCTCTGCTCCTCCTCTTTCCTGGTGTGTGTCACGTCTCCTTCTCCCCTCATTGCCAAACTCTCCTTCCTCCTCCATCGGCCTCCCATTTCAATCCATTGCTTCCAGATGAACCAGTGACCAGTCCGACCACTGACAGATCCTCAGTGGCTAAAAAGCGTTTTACTTTGCAGGGCTTCAGCAATCTCAAGAGTCCAAAAGGTAACAGCGGCAGCACCGGAGGCCGTTAGAACAGGCACACGGTGCTTAGAGCAGTTTAGTTTGATCCGTCTTTGTAACTGTTCAGGATCAGGTTTTGTTGTTTTTCCTCTGATGCAGATATTTCATTACACTCGCCAATATACTGCCTGTTCTCTCCCTCACGTTTCTCTTCCTCTTCCTCCTTCCCTTTGCTTTGTTTCTGGCCTCGTGGCCAGGCTCGGCCCTGAGCCCCGAACACGGCTCCAAACGCCACTTGGTCAAGAGTGACCCCACGCCGTTTGGGTTCAAAGGTATATTTCTGTCCCATTATAGGGGGCCTCTAATCCTAGAGGGCCATTGTTCGTCTTTCCATCCCTCACCGCTGTGTCATTGTGAGAATATACTCCAGTTGTGTGTACATTTCACCTGTGTCCCTGACACTGGTTTAATGTGTCAGTGACAATGCCTGTCCAGAACCTGTCCTTCAACATATTGTCCTAATTCCACCATGACAGTGAGGAGAGAAAAATGCTCATTAACTAACTACAGGTCTTGTCAGAGACAAAACAACTCATCGTGTCAAATTTTCCTTTGCACTGTTTCTCAGATCAGAATAATCTGTGCACATGTAAACAAATGAAATGCCTCCAAAACATTTCTCTCTCAGAACACTGCAGTCACCATGCGCATGAGAATCTGTTTGACCTTCATCCACAGGTCATGATCATCATTACTCCATGATCCTGCTCCGTTTATCTGTCTGTTTTCACTGGGGAACACTTAACAGATGTCTGTGTGTAAAAAAGGCTGATGAAGACAAACGTTGTGTTTCTGTTAGATCACATCTGTAGTTTTTGTCTGATCCCTCACTGACCAGCTAAACCAGCTGTCTCACTGATCTGCTGCTGGTTGTTTCTCCTCATCTAGAGCCGGCTCCTCATGTCCGTCTGAGCAGAGTCAAATGGATGAGTACCTCTAGTCTGTTAGAGAGCAGGCGGCAAGGTACAGAGCCGCTCTGAGGATCAGCCACTGTGGGTGTTTGCTGTGGTTTGTGGTGTCATGATTGATTTTTACAAGAGGTAAAGTGCAGCAGAGTTTCCACAGTCCAAGTCAGTTAGCCTTGATTTGAGGTCTATTGTCTATTTCTTACTTGACACACAGACGTTAAGCCTCAAGTTGAGCCTAAATGACTATAAAGTGTTTACAAAACGTCTCTTACCTACCTCAAATCAATCATTCTCCCTTCTGCAACTGGGTGGTATGGGTTTAGTTGTACACACACACAGACACACACACACACACACACACACACACAAACACACACATGGTGCTCTGTTTCACCATCTTCTCTCTCTGATCTGATTTTTGTGTTGTACCAGGATCTGTGTGTCAGAGGGGTCATTTGTGTGGGCCGAGTCACGTTTTGACGTGATTTATGTGACTGTGACTCCTCCAAGTGGCGTTCTGTTTGCTCCCTGCATAATTTTATATGGAATGTTTTAAATCCCACAAGGGACGCACAACTACGTCCTATAGAGTTGTTTCGATTTCTTTACATCGTTTACAGAAAGTGTTTAATGCCACATGGAGTGAGTTGATGTCTGATAGTAGAGATTCGCCTCCACTGTGTAGGTCACTTACTTTATCTGTCTTCTTCTGTCCACTCTGTTCCTCCTCATCTCTTCACTGCCATCGTCCATCTCCAGGCTGGAGCAAGGCGTCTCTCTCCGTGGACGCCTCGGAGGAGAATGATGGATACTCCAGCAGCGAGGACCCCATGAACTCTGACCCTGAAGATGAAGTAGGAAAGAAGCTGGTGAGCCTGAAGCCCGAGAATGTTATGAACGTCATATGGATCATTTCTCACTTATTCACCTTGATGACCTTTGACTCCTTCAGGCTCCAGGGAGGTACACTGTGGTAGCAGACTGCGAGAAGGCAGGACCTCAAGAGCTGTCTGTCAAGAGCGGAGACGTGGTCCAGCTAATCAGAGAAGGAGAGGATGGACAGTGGTAAACATCTCTCTTATTTCTCTCTCCAACACGAGTAAATAATCTCAACATGATTCATCATAACAGAAACAGGAAACTGATCTAGATTGAAGAAATATGTCATTTGATTCCTGCTTTAAAATCATGTATTTGTACAGTAAATAAGAGTGTGATGGAGCTGGAGCTGACGTTTCTGTTTGTGTAACTGTGTGTAGGTTTGTGAGGAACCTCCGCAGCAGTAAGGAGGGCTGGGTGGCAGCAGCAAACCTCCTCAGCCTTATCTCAGAGTCCAAGTCAACCCAGTCACTCAGCAGCTCAGGTTTTTCTTTTTTATGTGTTCTTCCTCATAAAGTATCACTGACGCCTACAGAGTTGTTTACATGATGCATTGTGTTCATTTTGTTTATTGTGGTTGTCCTCTAGATGGCAGTGTCTCTGGGAACCTCAGCACATCCTCCAGCTGCAGTGAGACCTACACCAGCTATTCTGACATCAAACCCTGACCTGAGAGCACTTTGCCCCTCCACCCCTCCACCCCTCCACATACATCATTTCCAGGTGGAGTTAGCGTCCCTGACAGGAGGACAGAACTGCACTGTTATCACAGGGCCACTGCACAACTCACAGTTTAAACCACTGAATCTGAATGTTGCCAGTGTTGCAAGTTTTCAGAGTTACATGTCGCTAACTGCGAATGAAAAATAGCACATTTCTCCTCAACAGTATTATACTTTTTTTTTTGTTTGATTCACATCCAAAAAATAACACAACATGAGACCGACCTCCTCCTGTCAGGCTTTAAAAACCCCTGTGATTATGTAGCATCAAAGACAAATGTAAGGATCTGCAGTGGACGAAGCTTCAGCAGCTTCTAAAACTGGCTATCGACATCCACGCGTTCTATCACACTGGTATTTCACACGATTCATGGGCTTTAGACTCAGACATGAATTGTACACTGTGAAAATTGGCAGCTGGCTGCAAGAGGAAATAAAACACATGCTTTCAGTGCATCAGGGCCAGTGTTCAGGGCATGTAGCTGGAAGTCTCTATGTTTTGTCTTTACTGACAAATTTATTTTGGAATTTTTTTTTGTCAGAATGCTGTATCCATGCCACTTCCCCTAACTCTTGTTTTGTGGCATTTGACTACAGTTGAAAAATCATTGTCAAATATGTCACGTCGTGCATGTGACCATCTGATCTATTTGGTGGTCACATGTCTTGCACATACAAATCACATAAAAAGCAAGCAGCAGCCTAAGACTTTTATTTTTTAAAGAGGGATTATGTAAGTCACTTCTGAACTGCTCTGGATTTACCTCTCAGGAAGCCCAAGAAAGCCCATGTAGGCAGGCAGGTGTGACTGCATACCAGCTGGTGTCAACTAAATGTCTTTGTGTGTGTGCATTCTTGCATATGTATGTTGCTTGGTGCAGAGCTGACACATGTGTGTGTGTAAACCCCCAGAGAGGCTGTTAGGAAAAGGGTATTTTGTGTTAACAGTGTTAATTGTTGTGCATTCACCTGCTGAGGTCTTTTTTCATGAGGAAAGCATTATTTAAAATGTACATTTCACCCAAACAGTAGATCCAAAACAGGAAGCGATGCACATCAATATTAGTTTGTTTCTGTCACGGCCACTCTGCTCACCTATCTTTTGGTCTGCACTGCAGCAACAAAAGCAGGCTTGTCTCCGTCCTCAGCTCCCAGCCCCACTCAGGCATGTGACAGTAGCCACCTCTCTACAAGCAGAGCTAACCAGAGCCCAGACCTGCTTAACATGTTTGCAGCGCCATCCTGTACCGTGGCTGAGTAATCGTCACAGCGGAGCCAGACAAACACAGAGACAAAAGTCTGACTTTGGGTGTGACGTCAACAACAGGAGTGGTGACTGGTCTCAGGTCTGATTGTGACCGTGTTCGCCCTGGTGCTGGAAATAAGCATGCAGGAGACAGGTCGACAGCACACCACTTTAACAATCTGCTGTGACACACATAAGTAACCCGTGCTGTTTTTTAAATATCCACAGTTTTTACTGTAACCAAAAGGTGTAATCTAAAACAATCACTTCCTCTCCCCATCCATAATGTTGAATGTCTACAGAACGCAGCATATTGTTGCAATAGAACCAGCCGCGCCCATCTATTACTATGGCTGCTGTGTTTGTCAAAGCCATAGTTAACACCACTGTGGTTTTGCTTAATGCGGCTCGAGCTATGATTAGTGGTCCTAATTAGCTTCGTTGTTTTGAAATGCTTGTCGTCCGTGTGAAAGGGAAAATTCTCCTCTGGAATAAGGAATTTCACATATCCCTCTGTGTCAAACTGTCAGCGAAACCAGGAAGTAAACATCGTCTGGCACTGTGTGTTCATGTCGGCTCGGTAAGGCTGACAGATGTATGTTACACTTGTACAGATGTGTCCTCCCTATAGTGCCCATTGTTTTCCTCGAGAGCACGTGTATTGTGGTGAGGATCATGGCCTTTAGTGAATCTCTTTGTCTCTCTGTATATCATCCCTCTTTGTGGCATGTTCTTCATCTGCCCCAGTGTAACACCACTCCTGTCAAAGCCCAGCACAGGGAAAGTATTTTTTACCAGGCACTGTTGTATATTATGAGAGTTTATTTTCTGCCCTCTTATGTATGCTGACATGGGCACTAAACTTGTCAGTGTTTGATCGTGATTCACACAATAAAGCTTATTGAATTATTTGTACTTTAGGGTGGACAGATTGTAAGGGTTATATTTTTTAGTTTCTTTTTATGCAGCACATTGCAGCAAAACCACTGTCCTTATTTCCAATTGTATATCTACTGAATATGGTGTTGATATCAAGATATTCTAATATGATATATCGGTGTATATTTGTAAATATGTAATTCTAAATTGTATGTAAAATGAAAAGCAGCTTTAATAAAGTCTGACATGGTTTCCTCCATAAGACTCTATTTTATTTTATTTTAAGATCAGTTTATAAAACTCTACTTGTTTATTTTTCCCTATCAAATACAGTAAATGTAATTTCATCCACGTGATACGTAACCACCAATGGGCTTTTTCCTGTTTCCACTGTCGGAGATTGTGCCTGGGTTTCGTTCCAATATATTTACTATCCAAACTTCACTTTCTCCTTTCTCTTTATTACTCCCTATTAAACCAAAAAAAATGTATTTATTTGGTATTCTTAAACCAAAAAAATTAATATGGACATTTTTCTTGTCAAATAATTGAGGATCATTGAGACAAGGCAGTGAAAAGGGTTTGACGTGAGAGGAACCGAACGACACCCACGAGCGGCTGGAAAGATACAGATACATTAAGCTAACACGCGTGAACCGGACTAACACAGGAAGTGACGCTAGTTGCAATTTACGACAAAAATCTGTCGGTTCGGCGGAGTGACAGTGTACGACAAAGAAAAAAATCAACTATTTCACGCATTGGTGGCACATTTAAATCGAATTTCAACGCGTTATTCTAGTCAGTGAAACCGGATGTGAGTCAGTGGAGGGGGGTATTTTGAAATGCCACACAGGAAGCGTTTGGATGTGTTCCGACATTAGTGCGAGAGCGCAGGGCTGGAGAGCGATCAGATGGAACAATGCACCGCCTTCACAACACAACATTCCCTGCGTTTTAAATCGTACAGATCGGATTTCTGAGCGACGCTCCTGCTAGCAAACAGCCGCGGGGTGAAGAGACAGGCGTGTTCCGGGAGTGTCGGCTGTGAAGCTGGGAAGACGCAGAGAGCTAGCCTACCGAACACCCTCTCCTGTGAGTACCATCTCCCGCAGCTCCCGGTGACCCGTGCTCACGGTCCTGCCCGTTGACACGGGTCTTAACCCGGGCTGGCGGCGCCTCCTAACCACCTCCTTTCCAGCTGTTTACGTCCTGAAGCCATGCTAACAGCTGTAGTTAGCTTGGGGAATGGGTGCAACAGAAGGGCAGAGGGGTGTAGCCCGTATTCAATCACAGCGTCTCTGAATGTTTATGCGGCCTTAGCTGCTATTCTCTGCCCCTGACACTCAAACCCGTCTCCTCCAAACGCTCCTGCTACCCAGCGGCTCTTTAATTCTCCCCAAGCACATCTACACTACGTGTGTGTGTGTTTGTCGTCTGTTTTTGTGTGTTTTTGTCTGTGCTGCGTTACTTTGGGCGACCACCGCCGGGCTAACCGTGATGTGTTCATTACCTTTTCCGGTCCTGCATTTCAAAGTAAAGCCGTTAAATTGACTTGCACGAACATGATAATTGATTAATAGTATTGATTTTGATGAATGGTGATACTTGATTAATAGTCAGCTACTTAGTTATTATGCTTATTGTTAGTCTTTGATTAAAAATCATTTGTTTTGCTTCGTGTAACAACTGTAACATAAATGTATAGTATGAGATGATGAATATAGAGGTCTGGTCTGTGTCTGTGTGAAACTATACAGTCACTCACAACATCATGTATTGCAAATGACCAATGTTTAGGTTGTGCTATGTCTATTGTCTATTTTGTGACAACTCCTGTTTGTGGCGTTAATCTCAGTGCTGTAGTTGTGTTTATTATTATATTGTTAACCAGCTAGTTACAAAGAGTTTAGAAATCGTAACATTGGCGAAAGTTTGTTGAAATTAAAGCATTGAAAGCAATGTTGTGCTGGATGTCGAGGAGTCATGATGTGTTTTTGGTCCGATGTAAAGTCAAGTGCATGAATCCTGAGCCGTGACACACTACTACTGCTGGCAGAGTGGCATGTAGGTGTGACACTTCACTATCTCGCTATGTTAGCTCAAAGGCTCC
Source organism: Trinectes maculatus (assembly GCA_016785345.1). Lineage (NCBI taxonomy): Eukaryota > Metazoa > Chordata > Actinopteri > Pleuronectiformes > Achiridae > Trinectes > Trinectes maculatus. The sequence continues at coordinate 207,533 of JAFBJQ010002512.1, read as the reverse complement.
TGTCCTGGCTCAGCAGCGTGACATGCTGGAATGATGCTGATTCGTCATCACATTCACCCATGGCCGTGCACTTTACACTTGCTACAGTGTATGTTACTGCAGCTGGGGGCCTGCTCAGCACAGGTCCAGTGTAGAAGTGAAGGGCATTTTCTTTGAACGTGTCTGCTTTCACATTAAGCCCATATGTCACAGCGGAGGTCACGCTCACAGATAATCCAGCAGGAGCCCACAGCTGAAATATTACATCTACATCAAGGCTCCGTCCACATGACGTCTGCCTTTATAAACTGAGACGCTCAGTCGATTCATTGATTAGTTACTTGTCAGAAAGACAAAGGAACTAGTTTGTTGATTGATTGATCCCTGCAGCTATGTTAAGTATTAATTAAATACACAGAAGTTGTCTCTTTAGAAGATTAAGAATGCTTTAAATGTTGGAGATAACCCCTTTTACCTGCATTAGTATCCCTATCCTGTGGCGACTGTGTGTCCTTTGGCTTCAATCTCTACCTCTTGATTCTTGATTCTTGTGTTGTCTCCCATAATTACAGCTGAAAAATGAATATGTGGTTAATGATCCAAAACATTTAGTTAAAGCTGCTAGTTAGCTAGTTAAAGTTACAGCAACAAAATGCAGTGTGTGTGTGTGTGTGTGTGGAAATATTAGCTGGTTATGACCTGACATGGTCATATTTACTTCCAGTGTGACTAAACGCTTGTATAAGTGTAGGTTTGATAACTACTTCCTCATAGCCGATTTATCCCTTGACAAATATTGACTGGCCAATGTCATAGATGTAATGTTGTAACGATGGAGCCTCACTCTGACGTTTTTAAACAGTGATATTTCATCCACTTGACGCTTTAGCAATAAATTGGAACAAATAAATCACCCTCAGGTTTATGTGTTTGCGTAATTTGGTCACAATTATAACAAAGTAAATCATATCTCTCGCGTCTCACTATTCTAATTTCATTAATCATAATGAAGCATCTTTAGTATGTATTTAGCTCCTATGTGTGTGTGTGTGTGCATGTGTTTTGTGAGAGTGTGTGTGAATCAGACTCCCATGTGATTTCATTAATTAAATGTGAATCAGCACTCTGCCCTCTGACCCATCAAAATAACATCACCACCACCGTCACACAAAGAGCTGGCTCACTTGTCAGAACACGATGCTCGACTAAAGCTCAGGACATTTCCATTAAAACCTTTCCATTAAAACCTTTCCACGGAAACAAATCAAATCCTACAGGACATGATTAGATTTTTCAAATTGAGAAAAAATGATGAAACAGATCTATTGTACAGCTGAAAGCTGACCACTTCACATGAGGGGAAATCAGAGCATCCCCACAGCTGGCTGCTGTAGTATGACCATATTTTTAAATGTTTATGTCTGAATCAGCCTCAATACTTATTATGTATATTATGTATAATAACTAAGCTGGTGAGCTCTTACATAACACAGTGCTCAGGGTTTCCTGTCATGAACAGACTCTAGAACTGAGCCCACACTGTCATTGATGCTTTGTATTATTTATTGCATCTAGCTTGTCACTGACTGCTCCGCATGTTTGTGTTTTTACGTTTCCCAGGTCCCAACGCTTGTTTGTTTCCACCATGCCACTGTTTGGTAAATCCCACAAGAATCCGGCCGACATTGTCAGGACCCTGAAGGAAAACCTGGCCATCCTGGTCAAACAGGGTAAAAAGGCAGACAAGGTAGAGGACACAGTGTGTGTGTGTGTGCACGTGTGTGTGAATACCTGGGTGTCCAGGGGTGACAGTCCTCTGTGAAATTAGAGCTCAGAACAGCCTGGTCCTGTCATCTTCTGACACTTCACTGTCAAGACTGTTTACTTTCTCTCCCACACACACACACGCGCGCACACATACACAAATATAAAATTAGCCAAGCTTATACAAAACTCAGTTACTCATTTTCATACTCATTTATGCCTCTTAAACTAATATGCCCCCGTATTGGTCATGTTTATGTCTATATTTGCACATGTGTTTGTCCACATATTTTGCTGTGAACCCAGTCCTATGTCCAACCCCTCAACTCTGTTCCCACAGGCGTCGGAGGAGGTGTCGAAATGCTTGATGTCCATGAAGGAGATTCTGTTTGGGAGCAATGACAAGGAGCCTCACACTGAGACTGTGGCCCAGCTGGCCCAGGAGCTGTACAACAGTGGCCTGCTGATAGCGCTGGTAGAAAACCTGCAGGTCATAGACTTTGAGGTGAGACAGGCCTCTGTGAGTCCTGAACCACAAAGTGGTTCTGCAACTGCAGAGAGCTCCTCTACTCATGACTGACCTGCCATAAAAACACCATGAGGAAAATATAGATGAATACCTTAATTAGATGTGCGTGCTTTCAGGGGAAGAAAGACGTGTGTCAGATCTTCAACAATATCCTGAGAAGGCAGATCGGGACGAGGAGCCCCACGGTCGAATACTTCTGTTCCCACCTCGAAGTTCTCTTTATACTGCTGAAAGGGTACACACACACAAAAATCACTGTACACATACTGTACACAGTCCAAAGGCTTCCAAAGAATTCAATACTCACAAATCCTGTCACCGCCTGAAGGTACGAGACGCCCCAGATAGCGTTGAATTGTGGGATGATGCTGAGGGAGTGTATCCGCTACGAGCCGCTCGCCAAGATAGTTCTTCACTCTAAAGAGTTCCACAGATTCTTCCACTACGTGGAGATGTCCACTTTTGACATCGCCTCTGATGCCTTCGCCACCTTCAAGGTAACTCAGACTGTAACTTCTCATATGTTTCTGAGTCGAATCAATCCTTAAAAAAGGGGGAAAAAACACATATTTGTATTTTGTCTTGTGTTTGTGCAATGTTCAGGATCTTCTGACAAGACACAAAGTGCTTGTGGCTGAATACCTTGAAAAGAACTACGATGCTGTGAGTGCACACACACACACACACACCAGTCCCCACCGGCCACCACAAAGTATTTGAAAGCGTAAACAGGAGCAAAGATAGATACATAGACTGTATACTGAGTACTGTATATAAGCTGGTCAGATGTCAGTCTCTGCAGTGCTCAACAATAGCCCAGTCATGTATCAAAAAAGGTTTGTCTGAACACACTGGTCTCACACAGGCAATCAACTGGCCTTGTGAAGGCCGATTCAATAAGCTGGAAAGAGGGCCGATATCCTGGAAGTAAGAAATAAAGTTCAGACTAATACAGTCAAAGTTCCAGGAAAAGTGAATCACTGGAAGGTCAGTGTCACAACATCTCCAGATACAGAGCTCTGCTCTGTGCTGTCAGCTTCCCATGGCAGAAGGGTGCCTTTCATAGGTAGGGCCCCCGGGGGATTCAACCTGAAGTAACCTTACACAAAAGCACCGTTTACCTGGTGGCTGTATGTTGACAGTTGTCTGCATGTCCCCGTGACGCCGGTCAGGAGACGCTGCTCTCGCCTGTGTAGAGTCTGTGTGATCCTGGAGCCTGTGACAGGGTTCAGCCAAAAAACACTAATTAGATTTTGGTGGCCTGTCCGTGCAGATTTAACGTCACCAAAGTGAGTTACAGCTTCTATGAAGAGAAGTAACATTTTTCCTCAAAACAACATAATAATAAGAGTTGTAAAATTACTTTATAGACAAACTCCTCCTATATGCAGGTGACATCTCCAAACTCAGACACTTCCCTATTGTTCCCTAACGTCCACATCCACATTTTCCTCTAAATACACTAAATGTTAATGTATATGAATGAGCATTTCTTATGTCATTGCAGGTGTTTGCAGACTATGAGAAGCTGCTGCACTCTGAGAACTACGTCACCAAGAGGCAGTCTCTAAAGGTTTGGCCTGCGCTCGTATGTTGATTTGCACCGGCAGCAGCAGTAGTTAGTCTGATGTAGCTAAATTTGCACAAGAAACCACAGAAAATAAACCCCTGGTGATGTTTTGTTCTGTTCTGTCATGTGCAGGTGGGAAGACAGTGAGCAATTGATTGTTTCTATGGTATCAGCTTCCCCTGTTCAATGCACTGTCAGTTCATACCCTCCTCAGTCCAACAGAGGGAGCTATACACAACACTTTTTAGAGGCGATGGCAAGACTTGTGACAACAATCATTATTTTTGTTTGTTTCACCATCATGATTAATTTCTCCTGCAGCTTCTGGGTGAGCTCTTATTGGACAGACATAATTTCACAGTGATGACGCGCTACATCAGCAAGCCTGAGAATCTCAAGCTGATGATGAATCTGCTGAGAGACAAGAGTCCCAACATCCAGTTCGAGGCCTTCCACGTCTTTAAGGTAAAACGAGGCGGCTTAAAAAATATAAGAACACAAATACCAACGTGAGAATGTGAACTTCAATAGTGAACGTATGTGTCCTGTTTCCCCGCGGCTCCGTTCCTCAGGTGTTCGTAGCGAATCCCAACAAGACACAGCCCATCATCGACATCCTGCTCAAGAACCAGACGAAACTAATCGACTTCCTGAGCAACTTCCAGAAGGATCGCTCCGACGACGAGCAGTTCAATGACGAGAAGACATACCTAATCAAACAGATCAGGGATCTGAAGAAACCGGCCTCCTAGAGAACCGTCCCCTCCCCTTCCTTTCCCCTAACTTTTTATCAGTAGGAAGACGTAGAAAAGAAACACATTAACAAAAATGGTTATTCTATTTAAAAAAAAAACGCAAAGGTGTTTTTTCTCTTTGTTGGTTCCTTAAAAAAAACTCTTTTTGTTCGTTTTTTTCCCCCATCTGTAGCATTTAGGGCCACAACTCATGGTGTTGGAGGCAGCTGATTTTCTTTGTTGGGAGAACCAGCGGTTAAAAAGCTTTGGCCAAAATGATCATGTGGTTGCTGATCCTGATCTTTTTTTTTGTTAAACAACGAGTAGCTCCACCAGAGTCAAAATGTTCTGTTTAAAATGAAGTAGCTGCAAATCAGAAAAACAAGAATTTCTGCTTGAATGTTTAGGGGGTCAATATGTTTGTCGGGACCAGGCAGAGTAATTACTTAATGCTTCTTGACATTACTTTGATTTCATCCTGCAAATCTGAGTGATTTTCCTCGTCTAAAATTAGGAAGCATCAGAATGAAAAGCCTCGGCTTCATGGATTCACACTGTCTCGTCTTCCAAAACATTTCCAGGCTCACAAAGATCTAGTCTGTGCTAAATATTTTGCAGGTCACAGCAGTAAATTGTGATTTAATTTCATTTTATTGTGGTGGTTGTGCAGTTTTAAGGGGCTTAATCTGAACAAGTTTAACACACAAACATTACCTGTCAAATGGGGGTTGCCAAGTTCTTCCGAATCTTGACATGTTACCAGCTTGCAGAGCATCTAATTGTGCCAATCTAATTAACTCAATTACCTTAAAAAGACTGAGAAGAAAAGATCGTAGGAAACAACTGGTTTCAGTCAGTGTTGACAAAAGTTTACAAATGCAAATGTTTGAAGAAATTTTGATTAAAATGAAGAGCCTTTTTAATCAAAGGTCTGCTATCGGTACATTGAGCTTCAGTTATTTTGATCACTGGTTCTCTTCGCTGGTGGCTGATTGCACTTTCTGTATGATAAAAATGATCTGATTCAAATGTTCAGGTTTTGTTTTTTGTTAATCATAAGCTGATCACTGTTTTCACACTGCTTGATGATGAGTGCGTGTGTGTGTGTCTGTCATTTATAGTTAATGATTTGCACGCTTGAAGGAAGTGTGAACATTACCTTTACCATTACTGTTATGTCACAAGCGATTTAAAGTGAGAAAATTCAGAGGTGCCTTTTTCGTTTTGGTGTCTTTCCCCTCTTCTGTCTGTTTTTAGTATTTATCTTTCTGAGGGAGCTTAATTATGTTGATGAAAATATGCTCTGAATAGAACATATTTGTTGTGATTAAGCAATGAACCTCTTAACTCACTATATTTGAGTTACACATTCATAGAAACATTATAAACTTTTGCAGTGGGTCAGTTCTTACTGTGTTCGGAGTCACCAAATTCCAGATGTGAATTAAAAGCTGTGTCGGCTACAAACTCGTCAGGAAACTTGTAGCAGAGTGAGGCCCATGTTGACGTGCAACAGGATTCAGTGAATTGTTACTGTGAAAACCCCATATGTATTTAAAGGACCATACTGTCCGAACACTGCTTTACCACATTTTCATTTTCTAAAAAGGTAAAATTCAGAATTTATTTTCTAAACTATATTTCTGCATTTGGTAATTCTAAGCCTCTACAAAATTTTTGTTAAAGGCTTTCAGGTTGATTAAAAAGTCTTAATTGTCAAAGTGAAGTCTAACCTCAACAATGAAATAAAGGCCATGCCGGAATATAGAGTGACTAACAATCAAAAACCTGTCAAGTGCCATTTTGATTTTGATTCCACATGACATAAAATGTTTCTTTGTTTTCTTTTGGGTGGATAACAAAAACAGTCACACACAGTGTTAGTTACAGGAAGTGTGTAAAATAACACTTATTCCCAAACACAACGCTGTGTGTTGGAAGAAACAGACCCACAGTGTTATTAACAGAGACGCAGAGAGAGAGACCACAGCCGAAGTGACCTGATGTTGAGGACGATAGATCCAATCAGAGCACAGAATCTATTGATGACACTACAATAAGTCATACAATGTCACCAGAGATCTCTCTATTAATTATTGTGTTGTATCTGAATCCAGTTGAGTGTCTCTGTTATGTGATGTTAGAATAATGAGCATTGATTTTGATAATATGGAATAGTGCATTAACAATGATACTTTATTCAGCTGTTGCTTCTTGTTATTTTTAAATAACCAATTGAGGCTAAATATGCTACTTTTGTAAAACAGTTGTGTTTTTGATGTAATCAGGACATCAAAATAAGAGCAGAAGAATCAAAGCAATTTAGCAAAGTCGTCCTGCACCAGTAAAATCTAACTTCATATAGATGAGTGTCTGTAGCTGATGTGGCAGCTGCCTGGTCACTTTAACTGTGCCCTAAATCCTTGTGTTGTGTTTTTTTGCCTCAGGTGCTGGACAATGGTACCATCCGGGAGTTCGACCACCGTCCAGGAGTTAGACCACCATCCAGGAGTTAGACCACCGTCCAGGAGTTAGACCACCGTCCAGGAGTTAGACCACAGTCCCCTCATCCTGCTGCCAAACAAAGAGCAGTCAGCTGGAGTCAGCCAAGGTAAACTTGTACTCACTTTACAAATGCTACAGCTGTAGGCCAAATTATTCAAACCCTTCACGCTAGATGAGGACTACTGGTAAAATGTCAAATAATTAGGATGTTAGTGACATCTTTACATTTTGTAAAGACACTGAAAGTGTTATGTCTTTATTTTGGGTTTATTATTTAAACCCAAACAGTACAATTATAAAAGAAATTATAAATAAATTGAAAGCATTTTTTAAATCTCTAGATACATTCAGAGTCTTTGCAACGTTTGGTTTTTGTGAGGTCTGACTCTGTTTCATTTTTTTGTTAAGCTCACCTCCTCAGCTTTCAGGAACCTTGTCTCTGATAGCGCACACGACCCAGCTAAGGCAGCTAACATGAGGACGCTAGCTTTCGGACAACGACACCACACACATCTGTGAACCGGGATCACGGCACCGGATCTTCAGCTGCGGGCTCCTCGTTTCTGCATGTGGAGAAGTTCCACACGTTCTCTGCGGACACGGAACAAACATGAACAAAGTTACACAATTAACCACCGGGTAAATGTCGGGAGACACACAAATGGTGATCTCCGTCACAGGCTCAAACACATCACTATCATTTGTCTACAAAATACAACAAATACACTTTAAACATCTTAGTGAAACACAATGTTTACTTACCTTTACCGTCGCGGGTTTGGAACCACATCCGGGTTGAGTACCAGATCCGGGTCAGGACTCCGGAAAAGCTTCCGGACTCCTGTTCATCCGGGGAATAGGGCACATCAACCATGACGTCACACGGCATGTAATTACACTTATAAGTTTAAAAAAAAGATTAATATTGCCGTGTCTGGATACATCTTCAGCCACAAGCGACCCACAAATTTTAAACCCAAACTGGGACTGAATCTGGTGGGTTTGATCCACATCGTTCGCCTATATTTGTCTTAATTACCGTCAATTTGGCAGATTAGACACGGCTTTTGGTACACTGCTGCCTCCCAGTGGTTCTACAATGTTACTGCTTCCTTCTCAACTTCTCATGACATGGCCCTCCACTCGTGTTGTGTTTGTCACAGCCGAGTAGCTCAGTGGTTCACAACATTGATGTTGGTCGCAGACAGCTGGGTTTGAAACCCGGGAGGCATAATTAGCCCCCGGGAGGGGTCTCAGGAGGGGGGGTGCACTAACACAAGCAACAAAGCAGTAACGTGGGGCTGTGACGTCAGATCCTTTTCTAAATGTTTACATAAATACACTAAACATGTTCTTTTAGTTAAAGTCATCTCCTGACGTCAGTAAAACTCCTGGATCAGATCTATGATTATGATACTGTACTGAGAGTCAGTGTAGCAGCCACATTATTTCCTCTTTGTACTTGCATCATGTTGTATACGTTGCTTTATTTACACCACTGCACATAAAGACACATACAAAGACTCTGCTGTCACCCACCTGGAGGTTTGGCTGCAGCAGATCTAACATTACATCTTTTGATAATTATCATAATTTTTATATCGGCTTAACATGAGATTACTTTTCCATCATGTTTGTTTTTTTATTCAGAATCAAAATGTGTTTAAAAAATAAAGAGTGACTGAATCACTGGGAACTGACCTGGGAACCATTAAAGTTCCAGCAGTGGTTTATCACCTGGCAGCTCATCACCTGAAAGGAAACAGCACAGACCTCAATTCACCACAATTATAGGTCTCAGATGGCAAAAAGATTTAATCTGTGCCAGGAGACAAGCGGGATTTTTATTTTTACTCGATGATGCACCCATCACATCAGACCACTTTCATCATAATGGCTCCGCAGACGGCACCATTTGACTTTTCACTCACTGTCCGTTTGTAATTCACATGAATAGTAAATTAATAATACCAGTGGGCAAACAGTATGATACAGTTCAAATGGATCAGGGCCTCTAATGTTTCTCCTTCCTTTAAGCTGCTTCATGTAACACTGAACTCAACATTCCTCCTTTGTTTTATAACATACAAATGGCTCTCTAGTCTGAACAGTATAAATACATGAAAAATTTTTTTCTCTGTAGTCTGGGATCCAAACTGAGTTAAAACCTAATTAGAATCCTAAATAAAATCTGACATAAATAAAACCGCTACATGACTTTCTAACCTTTCCAAAGTGACGATCCACAAAGGAGAGCTGCTGCAGTGTTGCAGTGCATCTGCAATTCAGTTCAACGGGACCTACACCCATTGCAACCTGTGCACACAAACACATACGGTATGAATGTTGATACTTTCAAAACACATTTATTCACCACTCATTTAAATAAAATGACAAATCTAAATATCACACCATATTACTATTAGAAATCCCCATCTTTTCTTCCCTTATTCTCTTCATTTTGAAATTGTCTCACAGTTACTTAGAACATTCATCCATTCGTTCTCTCCATCCATCCTCCCACTCATCTCTTCGTCCCACTGAGGTCACTGTGTTGTTTGCCTTTCAGTTTGTTCTTACCTCTCACTGCCCGTCACAGTGGGAGGAAAGCTTCATCTCCAAGGTTTTAAACAAGCCCCCCACTTGTTTGTACCATAAAGGACTTGATGCACCGTCCTTCAATCACACACTATTATATCTATTTAGAGCAGCTTCCACTTGTGTAATTCCAAAACAGCATTTTAGACTGAAATTTGACCAATGTCCAGCTGGAACCACAGCCAGAGCTGGTTCGTGGTATTTAAGATAAAGAAATAAAAAACATATGTGCAGCACTCATAATAAAAATACTAATATCAGTTTCTCCTATATTAAAAAAACAAGACTTGATTGTGTCCAGGTGTGACGCTCAGCTGACTGCGGGCGAGTCATGAGGTCTGTCGACGCGCAGCTTCTTGTTGCTGTGGCTCTCGTGCTCGCCCTCTCTGCTGCTGTGGCTCTCGTGCTCGCCCTCTCTGCTGTGCTTCCCAACAGAACCATCTGGAGGAGGAAACACCCCGGTTAAATGTGAGGTCACGTTTCATAATGAGGTCACGTAAGAAGGGACTTACTGGCAATGTGAGGATAGGCTGATGAGCTAACTGAAGGACTCCTCTGCCACTGTGAAGACAGAAAAATGTCAGGCGCCTGGTGATGGCATCTCATAAAATATACAAAGTCAAAGTCAAACAGAGGAAATGTCATGAAGCCCTCATCCCTCCATGTGCTCACTGTGAACTTGCTGATGTCCTTCAGGGTGCTGAACCTCAGATAGGAAATGTCTCCTTTATCTTTGTCTCTGTCCAGGTCACTGGTGTAGATGTGTGTGATGCCGGCTCCTCTGATCAGAGGGACACACTCGTCACATGGACATTTAGTTACAAACAGCATGGTGGGCTCTGCTGCTTTGATCTCTCGGGTCCTACAAGTGTTTTTTTTTTTTAAAAGGTGATAAAGATGTTTTTACTTTAATTGTTTTTGACGGGATCCTCATTTCCTCTGAGTGAATGGTCAAACCTGAAGGTGATGGCGTTCTGCTCTGCATGGACAATGTATCTGTATTTGCGTCTTTGTCGATCCTCCTGCTTGTCGTCCATCTGCGGGTACTCGGCAAAATGTGAGCCTGCTGGGAAAGCATTGTACCCACAGCCCACGAGGTACAGACAGCCCACTCCATCACTGCGAGCCTGGGACAGGAGGAGCACTTCATGAAGAGTATCAGTGAGAAGGAAATGGCTGAAATAAATGTAATGCTTGGTGGAGGAGGTGATTGTAGCTGTTTGCCACACTGCCTTTTGGCATCACGTCTATTTGTTTTAATGTGAAAAAGTGGAGGCACCTGAGAAAAGAAATTGTGTCCACACCCATAAACAACATGATTATTTGCTTTTGGTTTGACTGTCTGTTTACCTCCCAGATATCCTCCTGCTGTTTTTATACAGCCTCTGGGATGTATGAAACAGTCCATAACAGGACAGAGTCTGACACAGAAATCATTGAAATGCATACTGGATGCAGAATATTCAAACATAAACAAACGGAAACAAAGTGAAGACAGTTGAGCTTACCGGGAGTCCTCTGGCCCAAATAACAGCACCCACACCTACTTTGGGATCCTCTGGAATGACAATGACAGACTTGGGCAACTTGAGACAAGAACACAATTTAAAAATGACTGTGACCTTTATGCCTGTCATTCTGGAAAATGTCCTGCAGGCCAGCATCTGTTTCCTCTGCTTTTCCTTTAAAGCTTTTAGAGCGACTGCCTAACTCTCGACACCCAGAAATCTACTGGTGACTACTGGTTATCTAAGAATGTAGAAAAGTCTGACAGCGACCTCGAGCTACAATACCACACTGGTGACACACAAGTTGCATAACCTGCACCGAAAAGTAGTTGAGATTAACTGTCAAATCCAACAGGTGAGAATCAAAACAGACTTTTCACATTAAATGACTTTTTAATCATTCTCTGTTTTGACTGAGGAAAACAGAACAACCAACCTTACCTGTTCTGTAGGCCAGCAGTCTGGCTTGGATAATACAGTGGTGGGCCACTGCTTGTGATACTGCGTCATGATGAGGAGGCTGTGAGAACTTGGGTGGTGGTGGCCCAGGGGTTGAGCACTTTTCCCTGGGTCAAAGAAACATCCCAATCAACATGACTCATTCTCAGAGTAAACAAAGGTGTGATGAAAGAGTACGTCACGTACCTGTAGAACCCGTGGTGTTGCAGTGGCACGCCTGCAGCCACTGAAGCTAGAACCTCCACCAGCTCCCTCATGTGGTGTCGCAGGTTTGAAAAGTATGGCTCCATGCAGAAGTTCTCCAGACGCATCTGCATCAAAATCTTCTGGTGCTGCTGAGGATTCCCGACCAGAAACCGTGTGCAGAAATCCTTTAGGTGTCTCGTTCTTTCTCTGAAAATCAGTAATAATTCCTCCGACTCACATGCAACACACCAGTTTTTTAACTGAGGACTAAAGTGTAGACTTTACCTCTGAATAAAAAATACCTGAGTGGATTATTTGATTTTATTTGGTTTTAATTTTTAAATCATGTTCCGGTTGGTGGCGCTGCTTTAACAAACACGTACCTGTTGAACAGTTCCTCTGCGTCCAGACCTGGTTCATCGTCAATTATTTTCTCCATGAAATCGGACTCTCTGGACGTCTCGTGGATAAACTGTGCCAGGCCTGGTACCAGAGGCTGCAGCAGCACACAAATGTGAGAACGGCTGTTGGACTTCAGCTTCTCTGTTGTGACGGCGTCTAATGCGGCCTCCTCCGTGTTGTAGTCGGGTAGACTATAGGAGTGGGAGTTATTTGTGGATGTGGACCTGAGCATGCTCACCTCAGGGTCACCAGGCCAGAATGAAATCTGACCGACTCCAACTGGGGAAAGCAAACATCATCATCAACATCAGTGTACATTGTAGTTATTTAACTACAATTTACAGGCCAATAACACAATTCCAGAGATCATCTAATTTCTGCTGTATGATCAAGTGTCATAAAAGTGAGGCTGATTGTAACAATGTCATTTTTACCACTCTCTATAAGTGCCCTCTTACCATTAATGATCATCTTCAGACAGGTGGCACAGGGTCTCCTAGAGAAGAACATCTGACAGTCAGCCAAGCGGGCACCGTGTTGGATAATAGCTGCCTGTCCCGCATGCAGCTCAGCTCCTGAACAGTGAAGTCCCACCACCTTACCGTCCTGCACCACCACAAGACCCAACCCACGGACCTGCAAAAGATCATACTCTAAAGGATCATCTCAGGTGCTGCTGTGTACATCACACGTGAACAGGATTAACAAGAAAGTCGGCTCAGAACTCGCAACGTTTTTCATTCTCTGTGTTTGTACACCAACCTGACTGTGGTCATCCTCTTCACGGTGTTCCTGAGGAAACAGCTCCATCCACAAACTGATTAAGGTGAATAGGTTGACCTTTGATATCCTGGGGTCATGGCCTGGATGAGAGATAAATCAAAGAAAACCAGTGTTTTGCCACTTAATTGATTTTGTCTGACGGTTAATCACCTTGCTGGTATGACGAGTATGAGTAGTGTTGAAATGCTGCCTGGGGCGGTTTCCACATATCACAGCTGGATAAGTAGAAGGCTCTGTCTTATCATAGATCACATTGTTTTTAAATAACGTGAACCATCACTTCCTGCCATGATCACATTTTAGTATATACCTGTAAGCTGGTCAAGGTAACACAGTGACCAAGCAAGTGAGTAAAATGTATCCAGTTCCTTTACTTAAATACAACAAGCAGCAACAACAACACAGCACCACACAACTGACTGCCTTTTGTACCTTGCTCTCTCTACACCCCCAAATTAGCACATAGCCTACTACACAGAGGTGCCATCTAAAAACACCACATGTCATTTTACATAAACATTTACAAAAACCAAACACAACACAAATATAAACACACCGCTAATAAATCTATACAAACCATACCCATACACCCTACAGACCCATAAATAACTGATATAAATATTTATAACCCCAAACAACATGCTAAAGCTCCCCGCTAATCACTTCCTCCTCTGTCCCTCCCTGCTGGAACACATAAATAGTGTTTGGGTCTGAGGGGAAGACTTTTGCCCAAACACCCTAAGAGGAAGGAGAGTTGACGAGACAGGTTGGTTCCACGTGTATGTCAACATACACATTTAATATGATGTGGCTGGGCTCAATTTGTCTTTTCCTTCACAGTCTCAGGTCAACATGACATACGTTAACCTTACACATTATTGTGTTGCAGGTGAGCTGTGTGAGACATCTCCCCCAGCCCCATGGTGACCATGGACACCAGCCATAACAAACAAATAAAAATGTGTGTCCTTGTATAATTTCATGTATGCACCAATCATGCATTCACTCACACACATTCTCCAGCTAGTAACGGCAGACTGTCGTTGCAAGACTGTTGACTATCACCGTAGAGGAACTGCACTGACCTCATTAGTGTGTTACGTTTAAACTGCCTGCACAGTGCTGGAAAAGATACAGTTCACAAAAACACATGGAGGATCTACGCATTTAAGAAATGACATGTATAAGACACATTTACACCCAGTGCACTGCTGTGCTTGTGTTGATATTTGCATCAACACTCACTGTACCTCACTGTCACGCGGATGAGCAGGACGTGGTGAAAAACATGTATGAATCAATGTGCACATACATGATCGGAACACAACTTCATAAACACAAACATACGTGGTCGTTAAATGTGGCGTGGTTAAATAAGTCTGTCATAAACCTGCTGTTTAATGACACGACACAGCTGTTAGTGGTTTTCTGTATGGCTCACCTTGTACTCTGCTGTCACTCTGGCTGCTACTGTCCCTGGTATCCCGGCCTAGATCGGCTCGGTTCCTTAGCACACTTCCCTCCATGCACTCAGCCGCCGTGTACAGGAACAATATCTCCCTGTCCGACCCAAAACAACCCCAGTTCCAATGAGAAGACTTACAGCTACATTCGTCTGTTTGCAGTAAAAACAAATAAGATTTCCGGCCAATGCCTTCAAAATAATAGCTCTACGGCTTTACAAAATGCCACTGGCAGAAAAAAAAGACCTATTGTGTTTTGAACTCAGTAAATAACGTTAATAAAACCCAACGCATCGATGGCTTCATCGGGACTTATCGTTCACATAATTCGTAAATGGCCACCAAGACATATTAAGCAGTAACTGGCCTTACACCAATTATTAACACAATGGTAATGAAAAACTCATAAAAAAGAAAAAGATGGTGGTATAATAATAGTAAGTAAACAGTCGTAGTAGTAAACAGCAACGTGCAATTACATTTTGTTTTTTGCTAAAGTTCTGTTTCCGAAAATAGTTATTTATATGACACCAAGACGTATAACTTTTTTTACAGTACTTTTTAAAAAAGTACTTCCGCTTTTAACTCGACAAAAACCTCTAGCTTGGCAAAGTTCTAAGTTACTTCCGCAGTAGTCATTTGACGTATGCAAGATGGCGGGGAAAGAAGAGGAAAAGGACGTGTACTTGCTGAATACCCATTTAAAAAATCACTAGGTGAAAGCTTACATACTTACACAGTGTCGTTAGCTTCTGCTGTTTTTTACACAAGTACGGCCGTGTTGTGGCCAAACTACAGCCGTAGTGTCGAGCTAAATGTCAACAAACACCTGTCGCTAATGCTAGCGGATGTTGAATTACGTCACCAGCTTCGACACTTTCTCTATTTCAATAATCAGTTTTAAATTTGTTATAATTGAATACGTGAACTACACCACCAGCGATTTTGCAGTGTAGGGAAAACCGACAGGGGAATTAAATAAATAAATAAATGAGAGCAAAGACCTGAACGTGCCTTGTTTTAACTCACTTCCTGTTCAGAACTATTTTCCCCCCTATTTACAAATCCAATCACATTGGTACGCTCCAGACGTGTTCGTTGATAATGTCGAAGGAAATATTACGTTAATTAAAGTAGTTTAAGGAGTACTACCGCCACCTACTGCGAGCTAAAGTGTCCTAATTCAGCCAGTGCAATGGTTCCCAAACACTCAGGTCCCAGGCTATTGACCATTACAAAATACTACAATAAAATACAATTCTAAACATAGAAGCAATAGGTATGAGATACAATGAAATAAAATAAAAGTAACCTGGTTACTCTAATAGTTCTTGAAGGCACCCCAGTGGTTAGCCCTGATGATAAACTCTTTCAGCATCACCTCATCTGCCTGCTGGAAAGCTTCAGTCTGAGTCACCAGAGTCAGATGATGGACACAAAACCTGAAAGAAAACTGCTCCAGGTCCTTAAAAGAAGAAAAAAACGAATAAGTCTGGATTAAATTGTACTGGATATAATATAAAAATGGAAGCACCCGAGAGCACAATGCAGCAGCAGCAACACAGAACTGCACAGAGCAGGAGTCATTTTTTTTCTATAAGGGAAGTAAATACAATATGGTTAAATACTGTAATATTGTTATTGTACGACAGTGTTGTGTCAGTCTGTATACTGTACATTTGTGTTGTATCGTATCACGGCAGACAGCAGGTGATGGCATTTTCAATGGTGATTCATTTTTTGATGATCTGCTGACACAGATGTTTCAGATGACTCTCACGGTAACAAGTGGCCAACATGTCTGCAGTCAACACACACAGAGACACAGGCAAACCCATCTTTATAAACACCCGCACTCGTTCGATACAAAGGAGAGGATACAATCTTTGAAAACTGCAAGTTATTTACCAAAGTCATCCTCAGGTCAAAGGTCAGCAGAGCTTCAGAGCCTCAACAACTGTCAGGAGGTCGTCTGGCTCCGGAGTGAAGCCTAATACAATGTGCAAATATGTCAATACAAGTTTAAGAAATATTCCATTTTACACTTTTACAGACAAAAATATATTTAAGACAAACACTAATGAGTATCAACAATGTTAACTGTTAGGATGGCCAGGTAACAGCTAGGTTTTCAAAGTCAGGAGGCTAGAGGCAGAGGTGGTGTGAAGCCCAACCAGGTGTTTATTTCACCAACACAGACATAACATATACAGACACAAAAAAACATACAATGGACCAAAAGCCCAAGTGGTCCTACCAGCAGCAGCTCGTGGTGTCAACTGCCGGCCTTTTATATCCTGCTGCTGGTACCAATCTAAACCCTGACACAGCAGGGGAAATTGACCCCTCCCATTAAATTTCAAAATAATAAACATAGAACCAAACCTTAAAATACATTTACCAGTTACCATGCTATGTTCAATACCAGTGGTAACAATTAGCCTGTATGTTATATCTACATGTTACACATGAAACTATTAACCTTGCCAGATCTGGAAAAAACGCACTCCCCCTACACCAATCAACCCATGGTATGACCCGGAACCTTTAAATAATGCCCAGAGGAAAGGGGGACTCTTTTCACCTGAACACCCTGGAGAGGAGACAAAAGGTAAGTGACTTAAACATGCTTCACATTTTCCATTTCTAGTATTGCACATTGTCACCGCCATGCTATCTCTTTTTGGTTACACATTATCACACTAAGCATGTTTGTTCAGGCTACCAAACTAGCCACACTAAATGAATGTTTTACTTGCCGGCCTGGCTTCCAATCCATCCCTGCTGAGGGCAGCACAGGACCTGCACACCACACACATGTTGCTAACACAATTTGTAATTCCCAGTATCAATAAAACATTTCTTTATGGTTTGTGCCTCATTTTAACATTATACTCACTCATTGTGATAAGCTTGTCAAAAAGTTAAGTAATGAAGATGACCTTCATTACATTAACAAATGTGAAAAGTATATAATCAGGAAAAACACAATTACAAGTTCCACTCGCATATACGCCTGATTGTACTCCTAAGACCAGTTTAAAAAAATTGCAAGAATTTGAATTTTGTACTATAGGATCTTAAGAAGGTTCTAAGTAGAGCTTCAAAATGCTGAAAGAAGAAATGTGAGCAAGAGACAAAAGTTTGAGCAGGTTTTATTTACACAGGATGTGATGTTTCTAATCCAAGGTGCATGACAGGGACTTAAAGTTGTTGTACACACACACACACACACACACACACGCACACGCACACAGCTTTACACTTGCAGGGTTTTGTTTGGACTCACATTTCATCTCTTCATTAAAGAGTTAATCGTACAGATTGTTTTATTAAGAATGCTAAGCCGTTGTTGTAAATATATTTTAACTGTGTCAAAGGGGAAAAAAACATGTCAATAAAATTTCCTAAACTTGTATTGACATATTGACACATTGTATTTATGCTTCACTCCAGAGCCATGATGGCTTACATTTGCAGTAGAAAGGGGTTTAAATTGCTTTAAATCTCCTTATGGCCAGAATATTCACTGATAGAAATGTAAACTTGCATGTCTGTGTGTCTGTGTTTGGTTGGTATGAGGAGCGCGTGTGGATTCAGCACTACGGACAGCGACAGCTCGCGCCTGAGAAACCACTGCAGCATTTTAGCACATGAACCGTCGACAACGGAGATCAGTCCTTAACAATGGATGTGGCATTTTCAGCATATGCACAACAGACCAAGCAGCACTTCATTCAACTATGTTTCATATATATTAAATATTTCACAGTCATGACGACACAATATTGTTGCCAAGCAAGGAGTCATGCAACAGGTGTGTTCATTTCCCAAAAGGAACCACTGCATTAGAACAACAGATCTGGAGGACGATCTGTGCAGCAGCGTCTGTCTGACGTGCTGAAACAGCAGCGACAGGCAAATGGAACAGTCCCATGTCTTGTATGTGACGCCATCTCGCCGCCCTCCTCCCCGCATTGTTGCCGGCTGTGGTTCACATCCAGTCAGTACGCATACTGACGATGAGGGAACCACATGTCTACGTAACTGTAAACAGGCTCCCCCTGTAGGTCTGCGTCACGCTGCGCAGGCAAACCGGAGATAACTTTTCCTCCACAGTAAAAGTCGTGCGTAAAAGGGAGAAAGCAGCTGAGGCGCTAAACAATGCGCAACTGCGCAACCTGAAAATATTGCAAGTTGTATTCCAGGATGATAAAATGTTATTATCCGTATGACAAAAGTCCTGCTGGATATAATAAAACGAGTCTAATTTGGTTTAACTTCTGAGATTTATATCTAAAAAAAACAATACGGCCGCACACGGAAATAAATGCACTCCACAAGTGTCAAGTCTTTTATTCTGAAGGTGCTGACCGGATTGTGTGTTTTGTGAGAGTGCTCAGACTTTGTCGCTAGTTGGATTTAGATAGTCAGTGCACCTCCTCGCGCCCCACAGGCCGTCGGCCGTCTCGAGCGCAGCTCAGGAAAACGCTAAAGCAGCAGAGAAGCGCGAGGAGGGGAGCACGCGCCCCAGCGCCCCCCCCCCCCCCTCTGGGTTTAGTTTGTGCAGCGGTGTGCAGAGCCACAGGCCGACTGTTTCTCCCAGCTGGAGGAGAAGAAGAGGAGCAGGCAGACAGATAGACAGACAGACAGACAGACATAGAGACAGACAAGCAGCAGCAGTATCTTGGCGCTCTGGATCTTATGGATTATTGAGAAGTGGAGGTCGAGACGGGATCAAATATTCATCAGGACTTTTGAAAGAGAGCAGAGATTCATCAGCTGTCCGCTCACTGACCACCTGACCACACACACACACACACACACACACACACACACTGCTGAACAACGCTTCTGCATCTGTGTGTGAGACAGTGTGTTTTTGGAGAGGACCCACCACTCCCCCACCCCCCTTCCCCCGCTGCAGTAGCTACTTGCCCGCTGTGTGGGGACGGGGATGCCACCGACTTGCTGACGGACCCCGAGAATCCGCACCCCTCCCCTCCCGCCTCCCTCCCGGGCGGACGGACGGACGCACCGACCCTGCGATCCCCACTAATATGCAATGGTTTTTTGTGCAGAAGCCGACAGCTGCCGCGCACCGCCGACTTCACGCTAGCGCCGCCGCATGCCTGTCCGCCGCCGCCGCTGCCGCTGCCGCTCCTCTCCCCGCGCCGCGCGGCACACGACGCCATTTGAAGAGGAGCGCTCGCGGGGTTGTGACACCGCGGCGGCCGGGCGGGAGCAGCAGCAGCAGCAGCAGGCACCGCTCCTCCGCCGCTGAGGAGCACCGGCCGCCGGGGCAGCCGGAGGCGGAGACCGCGGAGAGAAGCGACGCAGCGCTTGCTCTTCTCCTGCCGCACGCGGACGACGTCGACGCGGAATACGTGCGTCTGCTGGTCAGCGGGTTTGTGGAGGAACAGGGCGAGAAACCGGGCGACGAGCCGGGCTTTCTGCTCCTGCTCCTGTCTATGGTGCAGATCGGAGCAGTGAAGCACCGCCGAACTGAGCCCAACAGCTGGCCGGCCCTGCTGGCATGCAAACCGGGGGGCGGACCACCCCCCATGCGGTGGGTGAATTTTAGGCTGCCGCATCCGGAGCGCCCCTCGTCCCCCTCCTCCTCCTCCTCCCCAGTCTCGGCCAAATCCATGCGGTTTATTTGGAACAACATTTTCAGCAAAGGATCGCATATGCTGCAGTGTCTTTGTGGCAGGAGCCTCAAGAAAACCAAGAACCCAACTGGTGAGTTTGTTTGTGCGCGTGTGTGTTTCTTTGCGTATGCGTGCGTTATAGAGAAATACTTTATTGGGTGATCGGAGCGTGTGCGCGTGCAGGTTGGTGTGTTGCCTCTGAGACTGCACTGTTCCACTACTGGTGCATTCGCAGTTGTGCAGCAAGTGCGTGCACTACAGGGAGGGGAGGGTGTATTGGGGTGGGGGGGTGGGGGTCAGAATAAGGGGAGGGGTGATAACTTCAGTAAAGGTTGACTATTCACTGCAAAAAAAAGAAAAAAACGCGCGTGCGTGCGCACTGTGCGTGGCGGAGATGCTGCAGAAAATTCCGTGTAATGCAGCATGCAGATCCGCTCAGGCTCCACTAACCTGCATGATTAAACAGCACATGGCTTTATTGAGACTGGCACTGTGGACGTACAGTGCATCCTGTGGAACAGAGGGCTGTGCGTTTTCTCCTGATCGCTGCAGTCATTTCAGCCAAAAACAAACTCATGAGTCCAACATCAATTCTGTCTTCACTGACAGGCAACATCTCCATCATCACCAATGATGCAATGTTGATATGATGAGGGCTGTGACACTTTTCTGTCGCGTCCCTGGCGGTATGTGTTAACTGGACACACTGATAAAACAATTAAAAGTGAAATTTGGTTGTCATTTATCGGTATAGAGCATTCGAATCTGCTATCGAACTGCTATCATCCACTCCCATGAAAAAACAAGCATAAAATGCTGACGGAGCTGATGGATTAGATGGACAGACCTGAATTAAAATCAGCACCATGGACAGCAGACCACTTTCACAAACACTTCTATTCAGTTTTCTTATACATGATGATCAGGGTTGCTCTCCTCCCCCTGACTAACAGTGGTCCAGCATATGAAAACAGTATGAAAGTATTTCCTGTTCATGATGAAGGCATACATGTGTACGCTGTGTCTTTTTGCACTGTACTTACTGTTTGCTTATTTGATGAATTGGCGTGAGGCTTTACTGGGGTAAACAGAGGATTTTAGCAACATTTGAGCGTAAGCTCCCAGTATATGGCTGCCATGCAGTTTCATTCTCACATGTCTCAACAAGTCTAACAACAACTACATGTCTAAATCAGACATGAGTTCAGAAACTTGGATTTTGCATGTGTTGTTTTTGCCGTTTGAGTTGATTTGCTCATGACAGAATATGTCACCCACTCCTACACACACAGTGGGAATGCAGAGATGAACAGCAGTGCATACTGAGAGCAGAGGAACAAGTGAGTCTGAACCAGCATCCTGGCTCATAGATCTACAACAGCAAGAACCATGTGGCTGTCACCTTTTCCTTTTAATTAACCAAAACATACTGCACGAGCTCTTCGCCCTGATATGTGTGTGCGCGTGCGTTTGTGTGTGTGTGTGTGTGTGTGTGTGTGTGTGTGTGAGTGTGTGTGTGAGTGTGTGTGTGTGCTTTGTGGCAAGTATGCATAGCTGGTGGTGAAATATTCACCTGATAGAGATAGAGAGGGAGGATAGAGTTTTGCTGACTCAGCGTTTGTTGCCGTTTTTCCTGTGAATTGGACTATTAAGTGAAGGTCCACTGGGAAGGCAGAAATACCACTTTCCTTTTTTGTGTATAGAAGTGTTCCTTCAGAACCAAGGTAAACTTTCTTGCTGTTTCGTCTTACTGCTCTGATGTGAACACAATAAGTTCAAAAGTTTTTGCCTATTAAAAGACATGAAATCTAATGTTTAATCCTGTTTTCAGTGTGAATGGAGTTCCACTGCTATAAACTGAATGAACTGGCATCAACAGAATTCATTGTTAAAATGGAGAGGGTACGGTGTTACTCAATGTCTTGTGTCCCATGCGACATGACCTAGATAGAGACTTTAATACACACACACACACACGCACGCACGCACGCACGCACGCACACACACACACACACACACACACGCACACACACACGTCTGCTCACCTCCTCTGGAGAGTTTCCATTAATGCATCACACTTTATATTTTATTTAAACACTGGAGTATAGCGGTGGGGTATGTGCCAGATCAGATTTATCTCTGTAAGTAAAAGCCCCACATGCATACACTCACTCTCACTCTCACACACACACACACAGACTCACACACACACACACTACTACTACTACTGAAAAATATTGGTTTGAAATATCATTTTGTTTCAAGATAGTTTCAAGAATCAAAAATTCTGCATCTCAAAAGTGACACAGGATTAAAAAAGAAATCTGACACTGTTTCCTATTTGCATGCTGGTACGTTGTCAAAAAGATGATGAGTTGATGAAATAAAGTACAGGAAGGTAACATAAGGGGGTTTTGGTGCAGCACTCGAATAGCCTCACTTGTTGTCTATGTATATGCGTGGGTGTGCTAATCAGCTCATGGCCTCACTGCCCAAACACACTGAGTTTGCAGAAAGACATCATGACTTTGATGGTCTGATCTGTTTTCACCTGAACTCAGGTACAGAACACACACACAAACAATGTCAACTAATCCCAGTGTCCTTTTATATAACAATCAAATTATTTTGTTAGCGAAAACACACCACACACAACTGAAATTAACTTTTGTCAACCTTTGTATAGTTTAGTTACAATGAAAATAACAGCAAAGATCAGCATGTGCAGGTTTGTGTAGAGGAGAGTGCTACAGCAGAAAGGTGCATTGACATTAGTGTGACCTTAGAGGCACACACAGCACAGCCAGGAGCAGTGTCAGGTACAGATGTTAGTCAGCTGATAGTCAGACACCTAGCAAACATGCCAGGGATGGAGAGACATAAATAAAGCTACAGATGCCAATCAGATGAAAATGACATACAAGTATTTTACTCGGTCAAATGAGTGTGTGTGTGTGCGTGTGTGTGTGTGTGTGTGTGTGTTTCACTCCAGGTTTCTGTCAAGAGAGAGTGAGTGCTGACTGATATTTTTCCAAGAGCACTTAGAAAGCAGCAGGGCATCAAAGGCTTCACTGGTGATAAGACACAGAGAAAGGCTCGACAACGACTCAGCGTCTCTCTCGCTGCTGACTCGCTGCATTCCGAGTGTTTTAGTGAAAGCTGGAATATGCAGTCACCGTGTCGTACTGAGGGACACAGCTACATGCTTCCACTTTATCTCAATCCTTTGTTTAGTGTGCACATCCACCAGCTGGTTTCTCACTCGACAGACAAAATCTTTGCTTGTTCAAGTACAAGCAGCTAATTACATTCAGGCAAGTAACGACTGTTCTTGCTAAGAGGAAAAAGTTTTACCACAAGAAACTTTTCTAAACTGAAAGAAATTACTCTACTAACATTAACACTTTGAGAGTGAAGCTCATTTCTGTTTTTTTCGTCCGTTGTGCCTCTTCTGCCCCTTTATCTCTCTTCTCAACTTCATCCCTCCTTTTTTCTACCTCCTAGTCACACACACTTCAGCTGACGTTTCATCTTCCCTTCCTTTCTGTTCACCTTTTGCTTGATGACAGCCCCACATGACAAAATCACCATATCTGCCCCTCTCACTATGTGTGTGCGTGTGTGTGTGTGTGTGTGTGTGTGTTTGTTTTGGCCACATTTAAGAAGTGAGTTTTGCAAGGAGTCCATTGTGTGTGTTCGTCATGGAGTTTGAGTTTATACTGAAGGTGGCAGAGAGGAGAATAAAGGCTGCTTTGGGCAGAGCTGATCCAGGTAAGGCCTCGTTATACTAGAAACACTAGAAAAGAGTGATTAGAAACATAGTGTTTATGGAGAGCAGGGTTATCTAGTGGGCAAACGATTTGTGTTGGTAGATGTGAAGTTATTGTATCACAGTTTCCAATAATATCGAGATAAATTCATGTGGTCTTTTGTTAAAATACCAATGAGTCATTGAGACAAACTGGGTCTATTCAATGTCATCAAATTCACTCTAGTTCTGCCACTCAACAAACAAAACTGAATTTTACATTTTGGAAATCGTGACTGAGGAGAATCACAGTGATCCCAGTACACTGAGACTCTTCAACACACTTAGGGACAGGACGGGCCCTGATGTGCCCTCGGCTATAGTTGATAAGTCAGGCGACGCGTTGTCGTGTCTGTCTGAAGGACTCGGTATTATATAGCTGTTAGTGATATGTATTCATCTGTGGCTTTGTGTGTGTGTGTGTGTGTGTGTGGGGGGGCTGTCTCTCTAGGTCTCATTGAACTGTAATGTGTGTTAACCTCAGCTCATGTTGTTGCAGACCTATTAGCCAGCCCTGCCTAAATAATGGAGACAAATGGCAACACTCTTTCCCATATAAAGTATAAGACAACAAAATGCTGTGTCTCAAGTGAAGAAACAGTTAAAAACATACCTGCTGTCTCAAAGCATATTACATCTGACCACAACAATACAAAGGCGGATTGCATACACTAACCTGGTCAACAATTGTCCATAACACAGTAAGTGAAATGAGGCAGCGTATTGTTCAGACTATAGCTTCCTGGAGGAAAACAACAACAAGTTCTCACCTTGTGTGTCCTACTGTAGCACTACTGTGCGTGGCACTGAAAACGTTCTCCTTTGCTGAGCCTCGAATGCTTGATAAAGTTTTATCACACTCGCCACTTTATCTGTTCCCATTATTGAAAAAGTTATTTTAGGTTTTATTCAGCCAGCCATGCATACAGCAGCAGCACACTGAAAAAAAAAAACCAGACCATCTGTCACCAGCAACAACAACAAGACGAGCTCTGAATTCTTTCTTTGGGAAAACCAGGTGCAGATAGTTGATGTATTGCATTGGTTTCAATGCTGTAAACTATTTTAAAAAAGTAATTTAAAATAGCAAAGACCTAAGGGATACCAAGCCACTCAAGTGTACACTTTTTTATTTGATGCCCAGGGGTTGTGATAGTTGCCAGAACAGTCAAACAATGACCCGAGCAAGACGTGACTGACTCATTACAGAGAGGCTGGTGGTAAACATCTCAGAGGCATGAGAAGAAAATCTCTGCAGTAAAGGGCCAGTACACTGGAAAGTAAATCGACATCGTAGTGTCTGCACAACACTTGTTGCTTACTAAAACAACACATTTTACAACAGCAGTATCAGCTTCACCCAGCTTTGACTTTCAGAGCCCCCTTACTTCAAAGCCTTCCCCTCAGTCTCGGTACTCATCTCTCCCCTCACCCAGATCGTTCCGCCCTCTCTGCTCTTCTCCCACTATTATCATCTTCCTCTGAAGTTCACATTTTTGGGGAAAGATCTGGAACACTGATGTAAGTGCTACGACACAGAAGCCTTTCATTTACGGCTGCTATCTTTACCTACAGAAAACTGTCAGTGATGACTCAAGCCTCCATCTGTACCTGCTTTTATTGTGTCTGTGACCTCTGCCCTTGCTTGGAGAAACATAGGTGACTGCTTCAGAACAATGGCCTATGATTATACTGTTTTATATCTGCAAGGCTTTGGTGGTTCGCTGGACCCAGAAAAGCAGGGCAGGCGTGCGCTGTAAGATTATTTAATAATGAAGAGCCTTATACTCTCAATTGGCCTAAGAAGATCCAACTAGCAGTAAAACATAGTCAAAACTGGGGCAGGAGACAGCATCCAGGGACAGGAGACAGCATCCAATCAAAAAGAAAACTACAAACTCATTGGTTTCCCACAGCCACAGTGAAATCATACAGCGAGCAGTAAAAGTGACTCTTTATGTGTGATGATGCCCATAACTTCTCTGTCTGTGGTTGCTAGGAATGTCCCATCTCACGATGAACCTCACCCATTTCTCCTGTATCAGATAGTAACATGTAATAATAAAGACACTTTAACTTCTCTTACTGAGAAAAACACTATATATAATATTTATAACACATGTCTATATATATATATTTATAAATATTTGTTATATGATATATAGATATGTGTTACTCATGTGATACATTTATCACTGTGACATTGAGTAGATGCTTTGTACTGTGAGCAAAAGAGACGTTGGTTGGAGTGAGAGAGGAGCGAGGGGAGAGGAACAGGGGAGGGGGATGAAAGAAACCAGAGGCAGTATAGAGAGATGGAAGAAAAGAGAGTGGGGTGTGAATGAATAATTTAGTCTATCTATTCCTGCTCTCCTCCTCCCTGCTGAGAAGGGATGTTATAAAGGTAGGAGACAAGTTGAAAAGATGGGGGGGACAGGAAAAGGAAAGGAGGAGAGGAACCAAGGAAGTGAGAGGAGACGATGGGCACAGAGGAAACAAGAAGATGATATAATATACTTATTGTCCCTTTAGGATTTATTATCAGCTGGGTGTTGCTGCCTTTAACAAATGTTCTTTTGTTATTATCTGAAGGTATCTGAAGGAGTAGGCAAAGGCAGGGTCGAACAAACCTCAAAGATCTGGTCAAAAACCTTGAGGACACAGAGGATCAAACCGCTGGAGCAATCACACAGAATGCTAAGACAGACTGGCACAGACAAAGGGCAGCACAAGGACTAAATACACAAGGGAGGAGGGGTAATCAGATTGCACATGCACAGGCCTTAACGATGGAAGTGCAAACTTTAAAACATGTTTCTAACTAGAATCTAACAGCGCTGAGAGGTTATGGTGCCTGCATCTCATATCTGATGCCTGCTACTGCATATTTTTCTGTTCTGTCAGAAAAGAGAGGTGCCATTTATTTAATGAAAGGGTTGGCAATCTCCTGTTTCAGAATCAGCCACTCAGGCTGAAAGGTGTTAGAACCTGATCTAATAGTTGTGTGTGTGAGAGCTGTTATTGTCAGAATTGAATGGCGTATGCTGGTCAAAGCATCGTCAGTGCCTCTCTTCCGTCTTCACGTGTGGTGGAAACCATGTATTATTCCAAGCGTTAAAGCAATTGGTCCATAATCATGCAGGTGAGGAGCAGAAATGAGTAACTGTAGAACTGTGTGTTTACATGTGAGAACGAGACGAGATAGAGCAGTGTGTGTGTGTGTGTGTGTGTGTGTGTGTGTGTGTGTGTGTGTGTGTGTGTCGGCGTGTTATCATCTCAGGATTCAGCAGGTGCTCTCTCCTCCTCCTTTCGGAGACCCACCTGCGTCACTAATCATTCGTTACCTAGGTAACAGTGGACTTCCCCATGTCTACGCCTCTGTTAGTGTGTGTGTGGGTGGATGGTGTCTGAGTGCGATTTATGACTCATCCTGCTCAGTTCGGAGTGGTTATCCTCACACTCCCGTCTGGGGAACACCCACCCACATCTGTTACTTCCCTGAACGTCCGACTCTGCCTCTGATCACCCTCCCTTTATCATCCCAGTCTTTTCCGGCTCTCTTCTGTTCTAACACCCAAAACCTAAGGTTTTCAACTCTGTTTGCTCTGTGCATATTAAAACATAAACACAATATTTTACTATTGCTTTGAAATGGCCAGATCGGTGACGGCGTCACCTGCAGAGCTGCAGTGCGACTGACAAATCTCTGTGTGAAGAAAAGCCAAAGTGAGTCAGAGGGTGGAGCGTGAGTCACAGGCACTTCCTTGTGCCATGCATTGTAAGAATAAGAACAATCTGAATGTGACTCCAGTGACGTCATGAAACTGAACTGAACACGTACCAATACACAGCACTGACAGAAGTGTGTGGACAACAGAAACGTGACAGCTGAATATATTATTCTAACGTACTTAGGAAATTCTTTTCATGCAATGAATTACTATTAACAAGAAGAATTATATGAGACAAAACCATTTGTTCTACAATATAAGTATCGGAACGTTGGTAAACGCAAAAGACACAAACAACATGTTCAATACTGGCTGAGCAGTTTTCAAGAATGTAAATAAAACTATAAACGTAAAGTGAAGGCTCTCGTCGACCTAATTAGACCATATGGAGAGAGAGGTGCAGAAAAGGATTGCACCTGATGCGCATACCTGATCACAACAACAACCAACTATCACAACTCAATATTTCATTACAAAACTCATGCTCGATCAACTATCCAACATTTCTAAAAAAAAACCTCAGTGGAATTCAAATTAAAATACCTGCACAGCAAATCCTTTGCAGGAGCATTTAGAGTAAATATTTCACTGGCTTTATACATGTAAGATATATGATATGCCTTAGACTGACATCTACTGATGTCAGTAAAGCAATGAATTAAATTACAATGGATCTGTGGCCTGGAGAGAAGTACAGGAACAGACTGACAAAAAGGTTGACATCCCTCTCACGTCTGTGTGTCTAATGTGTGTCCTCTCTCACAAAACCATGAATCCATGCACCATGGAGAAAGAAGATTTCATTTTTAGGACGATGGAATAAATTGGGGGAAGAATTCTCCTTTTGAAGTTGTTGACTGGTCTGATGTTATAAAAAGCAGCAGAAGAGATTAATTTTAATGTAAATGTAGCTTTGATTTATTCATGACTCTTTCACTCGGTCTGATCTGGATAAAACAGCACACACGTACACATTCTCCACACACACACACACACACACACACACTTTTATTTCTGCTCTCTTCCTGCTGGAAGGAGAGAAACAAGAAAACCAAATTGTTGCTGTCTGTCAGCAACATGAAGGCTAATATAAGGCAAAGTCTGGGATTTTGTCAGAGTCTAGGTTCACCTACAGAGACAAGAAACAAGATAAACTGTTACTGTTGCCACATGGAAGCTGAAGGCAGTGGTATGTGTTCATAAAAAAAATCACTGTGTCAGCATTCAGAAATAGTTTTCAGATTCAGAAATCAAAGTCATTTAAGCCTTTTCAGAACTACCACTGTTAATGATGCACTACCATTTAGCCTGTTATCAGTGAACTGTATCGGTACACTGTGGTGCCACCTAGTGGAAACAATGGGAGCGTACACATCCACACACACACACACAGACAGACAGACAGAGGCTGGTCACTGTCCATGGTTCTGAAATATTTCTGTTAAGCGCTCTCACCTGGTGAACCTTTCTGAATTGTATAGGCTACAGAAACTTTAATATAATTACCTTAATTATGATGTACCCATACTTCAGTGAACAGGACATAAAATTCACAACAAGTGCGAGTAAAGCAGCAATCTATACTGGGATCTAAAGGCTTTATCCCCTTGGCAAATTATTTGCAATCAGCATATAGAAGGACAGTCGCCTTATTGACACTGAGGCAATTTATATGTAAAGTTGACATTTGGGAGTGAAGCTGAAGGAAGTGGTACATTCCTGCAGAGGCTTACATGTGATTGTGTCAAATTGTGGGAAACCTAAAACCACATTCTGATGCCACTCATATAAAGCCTCCAGCCCTCATGATGGCCCAAGAAATGTAGGCAAAATTTTAACAAGAATAAATATTGTATTAATATTAATTTGATTCAACCTGATGAATGTATAAATGTTTAAACCTAATGCTAAACAGAGATATTCAGTGCAGACCGGCACCTGATACTGACCTGCATGGTGTTACACCACAGGGGAAATGTGAGAGTACTGTATTCAGTCCTGCAGTATAAGTTTACAGCTGGAAATCATTGTAAAACGTACGAGCACGTGTGCATTCGACAAACCAGACACGTGAAGCCGGCAGCTTCCTGTCCATCAGCGTGTCTGCCCCATGCACCCCATTCAGTCACATGGCCTGTCCTGAGCTGAGTACTGAGGGTGGCAGTGTGTGGGAAGAGCTCCAGACAGGAGCAGGACTCACTGTCTTCATTAGCTTCCGAAACACACCGTCACATTCTTTACAGCTCGGAAATAACGATAGTGGGGGGTGGGAAATGATAAATAGGAAAAAAAAACTAAAATCTTTTATTTTTTTCAAACATGTTTTAAAACATGAAGCTGTTGATGATTTTGGATTAATAATTAACTGGTACCATCTAATTATATATACATTATACTGTAAAATGAAAGATCCTGGAATGTCTAATTGCTGTAACTCGCGCGCCACCACTGGCCTGTAATGACGATGACACGTTGTTTTTGGAAGCGCGTGTGTGACCGCTCGTCTGCGCGTGGGTCCAGCAGCCGTGTGGATCCAGAGAGCACCAACGTCAAAGCACCGTGTATAACAATCAGCGCAACATCCGGTCCGCCACTTCAAAATAATAAACTGCTGGAAATATCCTCTAAATGAGCCTTAAATGTCATTTTAGCTC
>JAFBJQ010002512.1:0-172500 GCA_016785345.1 Trinectes maculatus | reverse complement strand
TGTGTGGTTTGGGGGAATACCCTTGCACTGGAATAGTCTGGAACCACAAGGCTGTTGCCATGGCAACGCGAGAACGGGAATTTCCCTAGTAACAGACGGGATATGGAGATACTGGTAAGAGTGGGAATATCACCTTGACGAGTTTGGGAGTGTCAGGTTGCCAATGTTAGGTTGGTGGTTGGGAAAACGGCTAAACGGACATTAGCCGTATGGACAGACACAGAGTTACAGCAGGACAGGTCCCCTATGGAGGAGTATGGAATTTGTTACGCATTACAGCAGCAGGTTATGCAAATGCCCCCATTTGCGTATGTAATATTATTTATAATAGGGCTGTAAGATGTGATTCAAAATCTATGTTACGATTATATTAAACAAGATACTTGAAATTGTCCTTTTTTTAATTGAAGCAATGTAATTAGCTTTCATGTGCTGGGGTCGTTTCCTGATTGATGAGGAGTGACTTTGCGTTGACTGGTTTACTTAGCATCTGATCTTGTATTCTTCAATACATTTCAAAACTGTGAATAGAGCTATGTAATCTATTTTATCTCATCCAATTTAATTTAATAAAGAATAAATGTCACTTCTTAATAAATGAATGACATGCACCTGCAGTAACGTAGCCATATCAGATGGGGATTTGAGGCAGACAGGTGAAATACAGGCGATGGGACAAGTTTGGGAGAAACGTAAATGACAAGTAACATTTCCAGCAGCTTCCTCAGACTGTGCGTCACACAAACAATGACAGACTGACTTGAATGTGACTGATTTCAGTCTGTCGGCGACGGGCAGATCCCATCCTGCTCAAGCAGACGGATGATTTCAGATCATGAAGCAGCGGGGAATGCCACAGCTATCATCTGGAATGACGTTCACTTTGTTTATAAAGAGGCAAAATGCAGCAACAGCGAGGAGTGTGTGTGTGTGTGTGTGTGTCTGCCTCTCCAGCTGGGGTGGGTGATCCCTGCTCAGAAATGTAATTAAAGTCTGTCTTTTTGATCTAACGAGGATTTGTTATTGACTGCACTACACAACATAAGCAGTAGCGTGTGGGGTATAGTGCCTGTTCTCGTTTTGTTTACGAGCATCACACATTCTCCTCCCTCCGTCTGCCCTGCTACACAAGATGGATCCTTCACAAAAATGGAAAACACCCCTGTCTCTCTCTCTCTCTCTCTCTCGCTCCATCTCACTCGCTCACGCAGAAACAAGCACACGCCTTTGTCTGTCCTTATGCATAAGGGTTTACGTTTACACATTCACTATGCCTCACACACACACACATGTGCCTTCCTATGTCCTCTGTCACGGCCCCGTCCCTCTCTCGATTCCAACAGCTGCAGTTTTTTTTCACTTTCATTCATTTTATCAATGTTTCAGTAACGAGGCTCATACCTACACACCATCATATAGGCTGATAGAGAAATAATAAACAGAAGGCTGCAGCTACAAATCCACAGTGTGGCTGCTTTTTCTCTGTCGAGGTTCAGAAATAATTTATCAGCGCTATTCAAGTGGAACAATGACCACAAGGAAGGATTAGTCCAAGAAACCTGGAATGGATTGGATGTGCTTGACTAGTCACTCCAGAGGAAATCCCTCAGGATGCAGCAGGTTACGTGTGGCCACATTGTACTGTATCTCCAATGTGCCCACTACCTTGTGCACAGAAATTGATTTCGGGCGGCAAATTGCTACATAAATCATCCATCATTAATGGTGCTGAAGCTGACAACAGTTATTTAAAGTTTTTTTCTGACCGTGTGATGTGAAGCGTGTCCTGATTGGATGATGACGACGCCTCCGGCTTTGTCTTTGTCTGTGTTGTGCAGAACCACAGCTGAAGGGCATAGTGACCAGGTTGTTCTGCAGACAGGGCTTCTATCTCCAGATGGGCCAGGATGGGAGTCTGGACGGGACCAAAGATGACAGCACCAACTCCTGCAAGTAGACACACACACACCACATATAAGCATGTATGCTTACATGCTACAGTACGTGCTAAGATGAAGCTGGTTAAAATGTTCAGCCACAGTTCTGCTGAAAAGCTGTTTTTACAACGTTCACATATGGTTCAACAGAAGAGCAACAGCTGATGTTTCATTCACTTAAAATGAAAAGGAAAAACATTTAAATTAAGGATGAATGTGTCCACTGGTTGATTCTGCTGTCTTCATCATGTATGATGACCTGCAAGTGTTTGGATCAAATTCTCTTTTGGCTTTTTCTTCAGTTGAATTTTTGTTTGATGTTTTTCTCTGATAACACTCGACTGTCTGTGAGCTGTCAATAACTCTGTGATCATGAGAGGTAGACAGGCGTAAGAGGTTTCACTTCACCTCTGAATTTCAATACCCTTGAAAGGTCACCATGATACACACACACACACACACACACACACAAATATGAAACACATGATCATAACTTGTTGTTTGTTTGTTTTTTGTCTCAGCTCTGTTTAATTTAATTCCTGTGGGTCTAAGAGTCGTGGCCATCCAGTCAGTCAAGACTGGCCTCTACATTGCCATGAATGGAGAGGGTCACCTCTACTCCTCGGTAAGACTCACACACACGCGCACACACACGCGCACACACACGCGCACACACACGCGCACACACCTGTGCTTTAAAATCACAGTGATTGTCGCCGCTGTGCAGACGAATGTGTCTAACATCAGTATAACGGAAAAGGAGGAGGAGGTTGAGAGCAGGAGGGAGAGAAAGAGAGGTAAAGGTGTAGCGACTGACAGCCAGGAGATCTCTTCATGCAGAATATGAATTATTTCCATGCTGACTCCTCAGGGAGAGTTCACACTCTTTCCCTGATGTCTCCTCTCTCCGACATCGTCCCTCTTCCCCACCCTCCATTACTTTGTGATGACAGGAGTCAGAGAGGAGGTAATGGAAGTGGAGGACAGGAAAGGAGAGAGAGAGAGAGAGAAAACAGAGGAGAAGAGTTAAGAGGGAGGAAATGAAAGGGAGAGGGGAGAGGGAATATGGGAATGTGGGACATGGGAATGATGAGAGAACAGAGATGTGACGGGAGGAAAAGGCTGTGTACAGAAGATAAAGAAGAGGAAAACTATAGAAGAGGCGGGGAGAAGTAAACAATCGTACAAAGGAGACGAAGTGGAGGGAGGAATAAACAAAGAAATGGCCGACAACGGAGGAGGAGGACAAGGACAGAGGGAAAAGGAGGGGAGAGTGTCAATAGATGAGGAAAAAGAGAGGGATTCGAGGTAGAGGAAGCTGGGATCAAGAAGAGGAGGAGAGGAGATCTGTGCTGCCCTGCTGGGCTCACTCAGCCTGTCGCTGCCTGTAAATCATTGACCAGGGGGAGTTCCCCCTACACACACACACACACACACACCCACACACACACACACACACACACACACACACACACACAGTGACGGACGGAAAGTGAGGGTGAGACTGATGTGCAGGTAGCTTCATGAAAACAAATTTGCCCATTACATACAGCAGCTCTAATTTATCCAAATGTCAGTGCTGCCCGATGTTTTATTTGGTAGCGGCTGCTGCAAAGCTCCTGACAGGTGTGGTGTGATGTGGTGATGTGGTGATGTGGTGATGTGGTGATGTGGTGATGTGGTGATGTGGTGAGCATGATGCCACTGTGCCTGAGGGGATACTCATTAAACACTGCACCACAGTTTGTTTTATCCTGCTCTGAGCGCTGACGCGCTGACGTTCGCGTTCTCAGTTCTCGCAAGCGGTGCTTTCAGGTTAGTTATTGTGGAGGTGACAGGAAGTCGATAATAATCACATTCTATTCGTGTAACTCCACTGAAATGTGGTGGTGTTGTCGCCAGGTTTTGTTAAAACACTGACACGATTATTAGGAGTTTTATGTTGGGTAGCAGATGTAAACACATCTCCTTGTAGCTACGTCATGCACTTTCTTCTTCTGTGAAGATCCTCTTGTTCTGCTCTATCATGGAAACTGTAGACCTGAACCATGACACACACACATCATGTGGGAGCACAGAGAAAAACTCAACATTAATGGATTAGCATGTATTATTTGGTTTGAATGTTTAGCACTGTAATCTGTAATCATTAGAATCAGAACGACGTGTACCACAGAATGCACTGAAAAGCAAAAATACAACCATTAATGGTTGTTGTGTGTTCAGTGGACAATTATGATCAATTATGATAAATTCACAGCTAAAGATGAATTAGTCCTTCAAACTGAAAACACATGTTTTACATTTCCAAACCAAACTGTTATTTTGAGATCCCGTGGTTCACCTACATGTACGTACCTTGTCCATGAATGAATATTAAACGAGCAGGAAAAAAAGGCAGAATGCATTTGACATTTTCCCAAAGCTCAAGGAGCTTTTTATCCTCTAATTGCAAATTGTTAATGATATGCTGCAAACTTTGTTACACATGGTAGGACTGTCTTCCCCGGCATCTGGCAATGTGTGTGGCGTGTGCGTGCATGTGGGTCTGGGGCGTGCGTTCGTGCAGCTAACAGATGGCAGTGTGCAATGAGCTGAAATGTGATAATTATGGAGCATGCTGGGGAAAGAGGGGAGAGGGGGAAAAAAAAGTGCTGATGAGTTTGAGACGCGAGTGGCGTGAGAGTGTTACTGTGCACATGTGTGTTGAAATACACACATTGTTGTGTTGTGTGTGTGTGGGTGAATCGGGGTTGTTGGGTTGGCGTAGGTGTCAACATGTCAGCTCAGAGGTGAAATTGTGAACATTTCCTGTAACACACCACAATTACTGCTACACCTACAAACGTGAAAAAGAGTAAGGTGAGGATAGAAGTGGAACAATTATATTATTATTATTATACCAGAGATAAACTAATGTCAGTGCACCAACATGTAAACATGGTTATGTCAAAGCGACGCCCTGGTATTTAGGACACATACCTTATGGCTGCAGCCTCCCTGGTTTGATCCCAGCCGAGGGCCTTTGCTTCACTCTCCATCTTTTCCAGTCTCCGCGGTCTGTTATAAAACCAAACAAAACAACAAAACAAGTTCACATCCAGGTCATTGTATCTTACAGTGCTTTAAATCAAAAGGGAAAAAATGAAATAAAAAATACTTAAGTCTAAGGCATATTTCATGTTTGTGCAGAAGCTAATGTAACATCCACTTGTGACGTTAAAGTCTGTTTCAGTCATTATTGGCCTTTCCCCCTGTCTGAAGTCGCAGACTTTGTGTAGCACTTTGTGTGTTCACCTGGTGAATGATGTGCGATGTGTAAATAAAGAGTTTCTTGCCTTTATCCCGTGAAGGACAGTTGGTACCATTTGTTCAGCAGTTCAGAGACTCTCACAGATGTGGCTGGCTGATGTCATTACTTCATTTATTTGACTTATTGATGCTGGATATCTGTTCTCCTGATATGAAACTGGCCTGATTTCAATATTTCAATATTTCACAGACGCTTTCTCCTGTTACACTGTCGCTCTGTTTCCCACTCAGCGCTTAGAAATGTTTGTTGCTGCTCCATCTGCAACACACCTGATCCAATTACAAGCCACATACTTTCACAGCATTGTAATTGGATGAGGTGCACAGGTGATCAAGAAGAAGCGGGTGAGGATCACAGTGGTGTTCCTGACACGCTGAGAGCGGCTGTGTGATCCGACGCGGATTCGAGCTTTGGTTCAGTCTGAGTCTCCAGCTACACTCTTCACCCGTACGTTGTCGCGTTTCAGCACTTTTCTCTGCTTCTCTGTAGGCTCCTTTTCTTTAGAATGATTTGTTTACCCACAATTCCCCTGGGTAATTAGGGCTGTGATAATAACTGGTGTTGGAAATAAACACACCCACTCAATAAGCAGTGCACACAAACACACAAATGGGAACATATACACATACACATTAGGATGAAGAACAACTCGGTTAAGCTGAGTTGCATTGAGTAATTTTACAAGTGGAGCAACTGCAGACCCACTTTCAGATGAGGGGCTGTAAGTCTAAAGGATAAGTCTCCATATTTATGAATAACGCAAGTTTTTTAACACACAAGTTTAACTAAAAAAACAAACATATTGTGTTCTTGACATTTAGATCAAATAACTGATTCTGAGCAAAACGTCATTCAAAACACAAGATGAAGACATCTGCATGATAGTAAGAGTGAAACAGTGTTGACTGTATTAAATATCAATTTATTTATAGCTAGGTTTGTTTTTCCTAATATCATAAAACTGCTTTTAACCATATCACCTCATTGGATAAGAAGTACACTGTGTCATTTGACATGATAGTTTTTGGTTCAACCCGTTTGACAACTGCAGCAGGAAAACTGTCCCTCGTGAACAGCAGAATCATTTTGTTGTTGTGTATTTTCTACACTGTGAGTGAGAAAGTAAAAATGGCTCCGTTACGTGTTTTATTATTTAAAAGATTAAGCTTTTTTTTTGATCCGCTCCTGTTGACCTCATTATCAACAATCTCCACAGGCAGAGGACACTTGTAGGAGAAACCACAGTCTGACCTTGTGCTTTCCATATACTTGTTGTGTAACTACATTTTTTGTGCGCAGCACATAGCAGCAGTCCGTCTCGCTCCGGTCTGTGTTCAGCCTCTGGAGCGAGATGAGGTCTGCGTGATAAAAAACCATCCAGCTCCTTTTAACGTGACAAATTTAAAATGACAAATGACTGTGGGAAATACACCGACACTGTGTATTATTCACAACATTTAATCGTCGCACTGTAAATGTCTTTTTACTGGGAAGCTCCCTGTGGCCAGCAGTCAGGCTGTGGTAGCGTTGGGCAGCTGACTGCCAAGTTGTGTTATTAGTGCAGCATGGTGCTGTGCCAGGAGCTGAGACTGTGTTTCACACTCCCACTTATTTTGAAGTCTTTAACTCCTCTGAACTATAGTCCACCCACACAGGTGTAATGCCGTCGTCAAACAGTGAGCTCAGCGTATCCAAACCATCCACAAGGTCACATGTGTGGGTGTGGACGGCTCTGTTTTCCATTTGGGCATATTTTTTACACCAGAGCCCCGCCCATTTTCAACCTGACCAGGTGTAATCAGCCATTCTACGATGCTGCTGACACCGGTTGACTCTGTTCTGGAGCAGGATATCTCACATGTTGACGGGCTCAGTTTGAGAAGCAGCGCCTATTCGACCGAGTCTGTCCTGCATGCACGTGTGACGTGCGTCCACGTCCACGGTATCTCTGCAGAGCACCCAGAGATGACAGAGCGAGAGAAAAGAGAGTGATGAGAAAAACAAAAGATAAGAGAAGGGAGAAACAGGGAGAGAGAGTGAGAGAGAATCCCCTGCCGTTTTTCCAATCAGGAGGTGTCGTCCTCCTCGCTGGGTGATTTATTCTCTCTTCTCTCCTTCATGTCCCAATTTCCAAACCCTCCACCCCACCCTCTATGTCTTTCATTCATTCTCTCTCCCTGTCTTCTTCCTGCAGGCAGCTTGTGGACAACGCTGTTTAGAAATGACAACAGGAGCACGTACAGGCAGCTACTGTTGTTAAAATGACTCGCCTGTGTGTGTGTGTGTGTGTGTGTGTGTGTGTGTGTGTGTGTGTGTGTTTTGATATGATGTGATTCTAACAGTTCAAGCTGTCTACCTGAATTCTTTCGACATATTTGTTGCCGCTTCAGACGCATCTTTTTCTTTAAAGCAGCATTCAATGATTTATGATCTCACA
Source organism: Trinectes maculatus (assembly GCA_016785345.1). Taxonomy (NCBI): domain Eukaryota; kingdom Metazoa; phylum Chordata; class Actinopteri; order Pleuronectiformes; family Achiridae; genus Trinectes; species Trinectes maculatus. The sequence continues at coordinate 164,813 of JAFBJQ010002512.1, read as the reverse complement.
GACCACAGATCATTAATAAGTGTCTGGCAAAGATAATCCCCCATTACATATGAATAATGCATTTAATGTGCAGGTCATGACTGTATATTTTATTAAGATCGGAGTTGTATATCCTCATACTAATCCAGGTATGGAAAATATTGGGCTCTACGGGGAATAAAGACGCAGTTAACTGTGACTCAGAGCCATGGCTACCATAGGAGACCGTTTGATTTGTGGTGCTGTGTTTGTTTGTGTGTCACTGACACTGCCAATAAATGTAGCATCCATTCATTATCACCTGCCTCGGTTTCTTACCAACCAGTCATATACGGTAGTCACATTTCCTATCCTGGCGATCCCTCGTGCACCTCCCTCCATTCATCCCCTGGAGCCACAAGTGTGTGTTTGTGTGTGCACTGGCGTGTGGTGCCTTGCAGCTGCGATACTTGTACCACCCAGCCCCACCTTTTTAAAGTGTCTCCCTGTGTTAGTGTGAGTGAGGATGTGGTAGAGCATGAGATATAATATATTTTATGTTAAATTACCAGTGTGTGTGTGTGTGTATCTGTCTTGTGCTTGCTGCCGCCACCCCCCCACATACACACACACTCACAGACACATACACACCCACTGATGCCTCCCTCTCAGTGATGGTTGGTTGCCACGGCTACAGTGTCGCCTCTCCTCCTCGTGTTGCTATGAGACTTGGACCGACAGACCTGAGCTGAATGACAATGTGTCTGTGGATCTGTGGCAAAAGGCCCACAACATCCAAGGAGAGACCGTCTAGACACACACATTCCCACTCTGGGGTCTGGGGGTCTTTTGGGGGGGGCGGGGGGGCTGTTTGGGTTGGCAGCAGGATCCTCAACCACATGAGGAGCAGTTTATTAACACCATCACTCATTCTTTCCTCAACAGATGTCTCAATGAGGAAAAATGTTAATGCTAACTCGTTATGAGAGTTAATTTCTGAAATACGAGGCCAGTTAAAGCTGCATTCATGAATGAATTTTCATTAGCATTAGCTCAACAAATGCAAGTGCAGTCACTGTAGATCAGCTTCTCTTGTAACTCACTGGCATCAGTCTTGAGTCAAAACAGTTTTGAGAAGGCCACTGTCTGAGAAATTGCAGTTGGAGTGTGACCTCCCCAAAACAGGAACATAGGATAACATATGCCAGCACCAGGGAGAGGCGATTTTTCTCCCGGTAAGAATAACACCCTGTTTCCGTGCTGCAATATGCTCTGCCAGAGGCATTCGCACCACAGTCGAGAGTCTTGACACATAACAGGGAAGCAGATGTGGGTGGCAGAGTGAGATCTTTTGGGCTTTGTGTCACAGATTCCGTCTGCTTTTTATGTCTGTGGAGTTTGTTGTGCCTGTGCACACCTTCCTTCTCTGCTGCTGCTCAATATGGTTTCATCATTCTTTAAATCAGTTGCTATTATTTCAAAACTTAAATAAGTGCGTAACTGTGGTTCATGCGTCTTCATCACAAATGAACATCATGTCTTTCTTCTGTCTCTGTCTGTGTTTCTTCACAGGAACTGTTTACAGCAGAGTGTAAGTTTAAGGAGTCAGTGTTTGAGAACTACTACGTGATCTACAGCTCCATGCTCTACAGACAGAAGGAGTCGGGACGGGCCTGGTTTCTAGGCCTTAATAAAGAGGGACAGGCCATGAAGGGCAACAGGGTCAAAAAGACCAAACCAGCTGCACACTTCCTGCCTAAACCTATAGAAGGTATTCATGTGCATTCATGTATTCACAAACTGGGGGGGTGAGGGGAGGATGTTAGAATTTTCATAATTTAATTTCTTAATTTTCCACTGTTTTTTTTTTTCTTTCCTTCACTCCACCAGTTGCGATGTACCGAGAGCCGTCATTGCATGATGTAGGGGAGGTGGCGCCTAAACTCGCCGGGGGCCCACCTTCCAAAAGCACAACCAGCGAACCGGTGGTCATGAATGGAGGAAAACCAGTCAACAAACCCGATAAGGAGGCGACATAACCCCACCCCCTTTCCTGTGGACCCTCCTCTGGCTGACCTGAGGCCAGGGACGGAGACTTGACCCACTGCTGCGATCTCCAAAACACTAATATACAACAAAAAGGTAACAAAAAACAAACAACAGCTCTGTTCTGACTGATCGGCAGTGGGGCTGCATGTCCTGCCTCTCCTCTATCCCTATTGGATAGGACAGAGTGCTGTGGCTGGCGCGAAGAGGAAGAGGAAGAGGAAGAGGAAGAAGAAGACAGGCCAGTGCCAGCCAGACATTTTGGAACTGGGGCAACGGCATGGCCTCGTATTCGACACATAATGACTTATTTCAAAAGAAAAACGTCAAAATGTTTGTGTTCACCAGTATTTTTCTGTGACAATCTGTAAGAATGAGGCCGCTTTTTCCTCTCGTGACAGTAGTTTTTTTGTTGCCTGCCCAGCAGACACAAACACCGACACACGTACGCAACTCCCACCCACAATCCATCGCCTGGATTCGATCTTTGGTTAATCGAGAAGCATATTTAAAACATCAGCAAACAATGACGATTCCGAGGATGCCGAGTCATCGATCAATTAAGATTTGTGCAGGACGTCTGGTACTAAACCTATGATGAAAGTGCTTGCGAGTGGTCCTGTGCTGACCTGTCTCCAGTTTTATCTGTCCTATCGAGGCTTTTCAGTTTCATGTTTTCATGTATTGGATAGGTGGTTTATCATTCTGCACACATAAAGCACTAGTGATTACCGAGCTACACTTTTACAGATGGTAGATTTCCCTTTATCAATGCTATGATTTCCACATCCTTGACACGAGTGTAGCTCAGGGGATCAGTCGACATAACTAACTGTGGCACCGCCACAGTGTGTGTCACCGCAACCCGAAAGATATTCATAAAGCGTAGCAACATGGAAAGTGTAGGAGGCATGCAGGTGCCTGAGCGACACGGTAGCAGTCAGTGTTTACATATTGTCGACAGAGGTTTACCATGGGAAGGGGTAAAACCTCAGGCAGGGTCAGAAGATAGTGTGTTCTTTTTCTGTTTCCTTCTAAAGCACTTGAAATTAAAGGGAGGAATAAGGGTAACAGACAACAGGGTAAACGGTTATAGAGCCTCTATGAGTAGAAACTACAGAAAGGCACAGTGGCAGACACAAATCCTACAGTGGCTGAACTGGTCCACTTAGGTTTCGTTCACATTAATACCTTCTTATTTTAGCCAGGGATGTAATTTGGGTGGGGGTCCCCTGCACTTTTTCAAAGGGCAGCTTTGGTCCCCTCCAAAAATGTTACGCTACAGTAAACAGAGCACTAGGACCAGGGGGTAAAAACCCGCCCACAAGCTCCACGATTGGCTGTGCCCCACCCCCACCTTAGAAATCAGCTGTGAACAAGGGAGGAAAGGATGTCATCTGTTGGCAGTTCATAAACATGTCATGATTCCTTATCATCTTAATATGAACTATAACCCAATATAACTGTCAGATAAATAGAGTGACATCAAAAAATTTCCCTCTGAAATGTAGAAATAGAAAAATAAAGTAGCCGACGACGAAAACTAATAAAAGTTAAGTACAAGTGCCTAAAAATGTCTCTTAAGTTTCATACTTGAGAACATGTAAGTGGTTAGTTTCCAACACCAGTCTCACATCGCTGTGCCAGTATGTCGTGTACTCATGTGAATCCTAGCAACAGGAATAATCATCGCAGGTGAGACGTGTATTTGCTTTGCAAAGCTGAGAGTGACAAGTGTTGGAAAAAGGACCAGTGTAGCTCAGTGGTCCGTCATGCTGTGTCTTATTGTGAAGTTCTGCTTGGTTTGATGGTGTTTTGGACCATGCATAACTCTTATGGGGTCTCAATGGACCACGTCTGACTGTGCACAGGTCCATCTCTCTCTTACATTATTTTTGGCATGTTGGGCTTGGATGGCTTTTCCACAGGACTGTGCAGACTGATTTGAAAAATGCTGTGATCACACAGTGACTTTAAACAAGCGCGCACCATGGCCTACAAAATCAGTACGGATTACTGGAAAAGTGTTAGAAATGTTGTTTCATTGTAAAAAAAAAAATCATCAGGAAAAAATTTGTTTTCATTGATTACATTAAAGTCAGTCCTCAAATCAAAGTAGTAAATATGGGTTTGTGTGTTACTGTGACGCGACAAGGCAGAAAATCCAATGAAACAGATTCCCATGTCACTGTGACTGTCAACATGGCACCAAACTGTCCTGTCTGATGCCCGGGCTTTCTTCTACATCAGGTCTAGACAGCAATTAGCTCTAAAGGACCTAACACCAGACAGACACTTCTATGGCTGAGGAGGAGATAGTAATACTGTGATCGCACACTTTTCCTGAGCGTCAGGCAAAATGAAACCCACATCACAAAAATAATGAGGAAGCGGCTACACAACTGTTGAGACGTTAAATAAGCACCAGCCAAAAGCATCAGACGCCACACGTGTCTGTGTAGCAGGCAAAGCCACTGTACGTTCAGTGTTGCTCTGTTGTGTTGTGTTGTGCCACAGACACAGTCCAGAACTGCAGAGACTGTGAAAATACATCACAGTGTTTTCCAATTGGCATTTCTCAGATTTCTCCCCCTGCACATCACACCACATGTCCCCTCGCCGATGAGCTCATTAGCTGTTACTTGACTTTGCCTACAATTGTGTGTACGCCGACTGTGTGTTCTCGTGTTGTCACGTGTTGGCCGGTTTCGAAAGAGAACATTTGAGACTGTTGCAATTACAAAAGAACAATTCAGTGTCAAGGTGTCATCGCAAAATGTGTAAAACTTAAATATTGATACTTAAAAATCTGAAAGTACAAGTACAATGTGTCACTAGCAAAAAGGTTTAAAAAAAAACGGGTGGGTAAATTGGGTCTGTAAATTTCCTTTGTATTTTTAATGCCACCCACGTTAATTTAAGTAAGGGGGGGTGCTGCCTTTCACTGAATGATGGTCAAGCAGCCAGTTTGTCCTACACTGCAGGCGCAGGAATAGCACAGGAATCCTTTCGGAAAGGCACAGTTTGTATCCTTGCATTTTATGAAAACAGCTATTGAGGATCTGTGGTACACACTCAAGAATGAATGATGGTTGAGGTCAGAGAGAAATGGCTTCTGACCAAAGACACACACTCTGATGTTCAACAAACAAATGTGCAATTAATGTCAGCGTCCACTGAGCCATTTTTCTCTCCACTGGTGGTTAGTCAGGTACCAAGGTGACAGTTATGACATGTCTAACAGCGGGTGCCACACAGGAAGGGAGCAGCTGATTTAATTAGAAGTGAGCAATTATGGCAACCTGGGTCCCTTTTCATTTCCACATACAAGTACCACTCATGTTGCCATGGCACAAAATGGACACAAGATGAGACCTGATGGAACAAAAGGTTCACACTGTACTCATGATGTAGCTTGTCTCCCTCAGGTTTTCTGTGGCGTTTTTTTTTTTTAAACCCGGGTCCATTATATTCCTCTAACAGAATACTGCCTTATGACCTCAGAATCTGACAGTAGACAGTGTTGATTTCTCTGAACACACACACACACACAAACACACACACACTTTTCATCACACACTGTTCCTCCAATTTTACCTTTCAATTATCCTTTGATCCCAAATCTTCTGTTGATTGTAACTACGCGAGCTTCTGCTTGTTTTGTACTCATGCAGTGGGAGAAATGATTGCCACCTCCTCCTCTCCTCTGTTCGGACTGTTCCCCACTTGTTGCATGGTTTCTAAAAGAGGAAGGATGCGAGGTGGGCAAATGCATGTGGTCATGTAGGAACTATGTTATCAGAACAAAACAACAAACATTTACAGCATATAGCAGCAGCTAGACTTTGCCTCTGGCTCATTTCTGTCACTGGTTTGTGCTGAAATGTGGGTGATTTAGAAAGTCAAGTGTCCCAGTGACGTCAGAAACGCTTTAAAAAGGACATATAGTTTCAAATAGTTTTAATGATCCACCATTGTGCTAACAGGGCAAAAAGAGAACGAAACAAAATTACTTTGTATCACTAATATCATTACACTAATGCATCTCCTATGTGGAATTATGGGCAAGTGGAGCATTAATACTTATTAATACCAGTGGCTGAGAGCAGGATGCAAAAAATAAAATGAAAACACAGGAACAAGAAATGACTTGATATTCTTTGCCCCTTCCTTTAACAATGATGAATTGGAGTTTTGAAGTACATGTGGGAAACTAGCCCTTAGCCAGGTGAGTCATACTGAATCTCACAGTCGTTTCACATATGATCTCCCCAGATGGGTACCAGTCTCCTTTATGCCTCTGGGAGATGTAAAGAGAAAATAGCAGTGTGGAGAAATGTAAATGTATAAAGATGACGTTTATACGAACAGAACAGATAAATACACCCATTGTATCTTTCTAGCACAAACCATGCCAGTTAGGAGTCACGTGGGTAACGTGAGTGTTGCTAACTTTAAAGGAAATCTGTCTGTCAGTCAGTGTACAGTTAACTTTACATTATGCAAACCGTTTGTCTGCACTGTACAGTTTGTGTCCAGTCTGTTGTATACACACAGAAAATAATGCTATTGAATAAAGTATTTATAGAAAGGAAGCCTGAGTGGACTCACTGAGTTACTGCACAAACTTAACATCAGCACAAAGCATCACTGAACTGTTGGATCTCTTGAGAGTTCTGTTTTGCTTTAAGAAGAAATGACTTTTTTCATAAGCTTGGAGGGGAAAAAAAGCTAATTTACACATAAATTGCACACCCATATCGTACGGACTTGTTATATAAGTTTAAATATACATGCTCTATAGATCTAACTGTGAAAGGATTATATCAGGATGTTATGCATAGATTATGTAAGGATTGTGTCACTGCCTCATATAATTTTCCATGCACACACAGAATGGAGAGACAGAATGGTGTAACAGCAAAAGGCTCCTGGGTAAAATGTGCACAGAGCCTTCAATGTGTCTGTGCACTGTTGCCTTGAAGCATTTGTCAGGTGTAGGAGTGTAGACTACACAGCAGACTGCACTACAATATGCTGACACTGCGACTGCCCCAAGTGTGGTATATCAATAGGTTCATTTTAAAATGCACACCTCAAAATTATGAAGTGAAATAAATGGACTTTGTCACAAGAGAAAAGGCTTATCATTTGAATTACTACTGAGCATTTACGCCATTGCACACTAATTAAACTGCTGCAGACTTGTTATAGATAAATTAACCTTAATTTAAAAATTTTAATTTACTTTTTTTTTTTTCATTTTGTGCATCCGATTGAGTCTCCAGCCTCCAACAATGGTGGGGTTTTTTTTTGCTTTCGTTAAACGACCATGCATTTCAGTGGTAGAAGAAAGGATGAGAGTGTGGCTTGTTTCTAAAAAAGGACCCTTGTCACTCGCCTTCATCTGAAGGACCTCGGCTGGCCTGAAAATCAGGTGAGTTGCAATTTCCTTTCGGCTTGATTCATCGTGTTGTTTACTGATTAAGTTGGAAATGTGGGCAGCTGCGGTGATGACTCAGACTGTACAACAAAACCAGGTTTGAACTGGATGGAGAGAACGAAGGTTGCTGAATTCCTGTTGCTGCCTCGATCCGAACAGGATTATTATATAATAATATATTTTAAAAAAAACATGAAACTATCTCACCGCATTGTCAACGTGCAGCAAAAAGTCAGAATAAACGCAGCTGGCCCTTTTGTCCCTCACACCAAGTTACGTTCTCTATGTGCCCAGAAGCCCATCACTACACACGTTTATAATTCATCAAATAACCACAAGAATTGTCACACAATAAACCAAAGCCTTTGGGCCAGAGTCACAAAACCACACTGCCAGTCATTTTCCACACGGCACCAGTGAACAGCTGCACTGTGAGGCAGACCTGTATGGAAGAGGTGCAGGGATGGATTGGCAGACAGGCAGGAAGAAATTCATCACACACACACGCACGCACACACACACACACATATGGCCTCCTTTAAATGACAGATGAACCAGCAAATATTGTAATTAGGTGAATGCAATTAAAATTCTCGTATGTAAATGTTATGTAAATTAGGTGTACTTTGAAGGAAAACATGGAGTTTAATTAGCGGAAAGGGGGTTGAGTTTAATTTTATCCAGTGACATGCTGCATGCTTTGCCTTTTATTAAAACTAAACATCCCTCTCATGCTACCAAACTTTGTTTTTATTGTTAAAGTGCTCTAATATAAGAATCCACATTAAATCTGTCCCTTTTCTCAAAACCATGCAACTCATGGATGAAGTTAGGAAGTGAGGATGGAATTTGTTCGGCCCACTAAGCAGTGTCTGAGCATTTAAATAAAAGCTGTAACAGTGAGATCATCAAAAATAAACACAAGGTTTTCAAGTAACAGTAGCAATATGAAAAGCTGTAGTTTCATCATATCTCCATGGAAACCACGCTCCTGTTCGTCTCTCGGAAAGGTTAAGATCAAAACCCCCACTCTTTTGCCATTCCAGCTTATGTGTCATTTTCCCATTAGAGCGTAGAAGAGAAATATCATTCATAAATATAAAACATTCATTGTTTCTTTGGGATTTGTTTTGCTTCTCCGTCTGTGAAACTGACTTTAGATTATCACAGGCCAATAAAAGTCTGACCAATAAAGAGAGTAATAGAATGTTCCGATGTGTATTTTTAAAATTTTGTCCAAATGTATAACTTCAATTCAAAATCAGGCTCTGACTATGAAGGTCAGAGGTCAGACACACATCATATTGTTGCTGTGACATGTTCTTCTTCATCTCTTTTACCTGCTTATTATTATTATTATTATTCACCTTTTATCCCCTCCCCTTTTACTCTCTTCTCCTCATTCCCTTTCATTCCTCTTCTCCTCTTTCGTCATTAACCTCCATCCATAAATCTCTTCCTCCCTCTACTCTTCTTCCTCAGGTGAAAAGTGACATTTAATGGACACACACATACACACACACACACACACACTGATCAGGACAAAGCGGCACCCAGTCAAGCGCACACGCTGCCTGAATACTGATTAACCAATCAGAGCCCATTTCTGCCCAGCACCAGAGATACTTGTTGGCTGCCATGGCAACCAAGAAAGCATCACAACTGAAAGGAGGAATTACCTCTCCCTCTATTTCTCTCTGACTGAAAAGACACAGGTTGGAGAGAGGGAAAAAAACAAACCAACAGGCCTTATTCACTGGTGAAGTACCACGCTGGTTGCTGTGGAAACATCTTCAAAATTACTTGTTAGCCTTCTTTCATCTTTTCATCACTGTTTTTGATTGTCATGTTTTCTTGTGCTGTCACCACTTTTGCTTTTTAACATCGGCACACAGCTCGGGAAACACAGCATAAAATACCTGCCTGATACAAGCCTGTGAATTTTCTCATTCATCCAGGTCATAGTTATCTCAAGGAGATTGAATCGAACGCAACTGGATTGTTGGCAAAAACCAAAAATCCAGTTGCGTTCAATTCAATCTCCTTGAGATACCTGTCTGATATATCTGGTTTCACCCTGGACAGAACACTGAGACGGGTTATTATGTGAGAGACACTGAATGAGAGAAATGAGAACCAAATGAAAGAGATGGAGACTTTATCATGCTGTTTTGCCGTATTGTTCTCAACTGTCATGCAAATGAGCTTCAGAAATCAGACAGATTTCTGCCCTTATTATTCCACACGGAGCCAAGAGCTAGAAGTGTTCTTGAAATTCAACGTCACATTACAACTAAACTGTGAGAACTGAGCCTGGATCAGTCAACATGCGACACGACCTTCCCTAATATCTCCACTCTTTTCCACAGTTAAAGACAGGACTGAGCTGGTTCGCGTCACTGCAACAGTTGTACTGTATTTACTCATTCAATCCCCAAGGTTTAGGTTTTAATTCCCACCCTAGCCATGCTGTCGCTCTGGCAGACACACAAACACACACTCATGGCCACAAAGACAAAGACATGAGTGGGTTCCACATAATCACGTCCACTTCACACCGCTGCGTTACATATTCTGTCTGTGGAGAGGTGTCTCGTTTAGCCTGAACACCGCTCACATCCAGAGCTGTTCACTAAGTGCACTATGGCTGTGTTTGCCTTAAACGCTCGTGTCGTGTTGAGACTGCGCTCACCAGAGGAGGGGAAATGGGAATGGATTTTTTGACTAAACAGAGAGAGCAGTGACTTTGTTTTCGGATATCTTTTTGCAAGTGACATTATTAGACACGGAGGAGTGGGCTATTACAGGGCTGTGAAGGGCACCTCAGCAGGTTTAATATTGAAGTTAGAAATATCAGAATTCATAAATACTGCATTTCATGTGAATATGATTTCCCTGGCTGGCTCTCATCTGACACACACACCAATATCCGATTATAACATGAGATTCTCATGCTCCATCAACTCACTCATAAACGGCTCAGGGAGATTCTGGTCCGAGGGCAGGGTACCTCAGTAAACTGTATGTAAGTCCATGTTGTGAGCCAATGTTTTCAATTAATCAACTTGTAATTTACAATTTGATTTTTTAATGTCGAAAATAAAATAATATTCCCCACTCTTACGCAGCCTCGGCCTGTGTTAGTGGTTTGGTTCTGCTGTAAACAGAGGACCACAGGTGTGAACAGAGGAGACTTTTAAGAGGGGCTTTGAAGACACCACTCCGTGGTGTTAGAGAGAGAAAGGGAGCACTCTCTTTGGAGATTTCTGAGAACAGGCCGCTTTATGTCTGTCTGCCTCTTCATGGCTACAGAAGGGTAAAAATGGACTGGAGCAGAGAGAGAGAGAGGGGAGTCAGCCAGACGGAGAGATCAATGCCCGACTGGAGCACAAACAGCAAGGCAGAAGAGTGTTTTCTTTCCTTTTAGCCAGTAGTAGTTGTGCTGGTGACCTTGGCAACTGGCAGTGGAGTGGAACATTTGATTGGTGGATGTTCATCTGAGTGTGTCACATGCGGGGCAATTCAAGATGTTCAAATGGAAAATTGAAGCATTCTTTATTTAGAGATTCACATTTAGAGACGGCTGCTTTGTCCTCCTTCTGAGCGCTTAATTTACTCACACAATACACCTGTCCTCAGAGAAGCCTTTTGTCCTGATGAGTCAGTTCTGTCAGCTGAAACACGCCCTGGGTGCTGCCGCAACCCGGCCGTTGGACTTACTTAAGCACTATCAGAGGGTAATTGCCCAGGTGTGTGTTGGCAGCTGTTAGTAACAACAATTACTGAAATGCAGGGAAAGAAAAAAACATGTTTTTTAACCCGGTTGGTTGACAACCAGTTTTTCTTCTTTCTTTTCTGCTGAGCACAGAACAGAATGATGTGCCCTACAGAGAGTTATTACTATTCCCTAAGTGCAATGTGGTGAAAGCTTATTTCTTAAAATGACATAAAAGGCTCTTTTTTCATTAGTGTAATCCATCCACATAAACAACAATGAACTGCTACAGTGAACGAGACAACTTAGGAATGATAAAGACGCGCTGTCTTGTTTTCTTGAGGAAGAAAATGCAGCCGTATTTGAGTCAAACATTAACAACACAAAAACGATCCCTCCCTCCTCTCTCTCGCTCTCTCTCTCTCTCTCTCTCACTCTGTTGTTGATGAAGCTCTCATTCTGTTTTTTCCGTCTGTCCATAGAGCACAGGGTGGGATTTCCATCCCTTTCCTGCAGACAGCTTCTCCCTTTGGGTCTCGGGGCCGACAGTGTCACTCTTGTGCATGCGTATGAATACAAGCACATTAATAAACAACTCTTTGCCCAACCCCTAATGCGTCCATCAATCCATTTGACCATGTAAGCTGAATAAATACATTTAAAGCAGCCAGGGCTTGTGATGCGACAGTCGATCACTTAACTCACACTCGCATCAGATGCTCAGCAGTGCAGCTGCTCTGTTCTCATAAACAACATCTCAACCCGCATGTTACATCACTGCCGTTAAACCTTGTTTTGGACATCAGTTGTTTGTTCAGAGAGTGCGTCACCCCTGACCTTTCTGTTTGTGCCGCACCAGAGAATCTCCCAACTCGTTTTTGATAGTCAACTACGACAGTTAAATTATCATTTCAATTGGGTAAGACACTGCAAAAAACACACACTATACACTGTCCCCGGGAAGCATAATTGGACACAGCCACAACTTCCAGCTTCTTTTTCACACAGGGGAAGGGGAACCTGAGGGGGAAGATGTCATTAATGCTGAAACCCTCAAAGTGACATGGGAAATGTCCGATTGGCAGGTATTTCCATTCAAATCCTCTGTCCTTACTTGTGTTGTATTAACACAATGCATTTTAGGTGACTATACAATAGAAAGAATGCGCTGCTTCCATGTGACACTGAATTGGCTGAGACAGAAACCAGGAGCACAAGTGGATGGTGTGGGTGTGAGACGTGCTTAAAATTCAAAATAGGGAAGTACAGAGCAAAGCTGTCAAGACGTGGATGTGCAGAGGAGTCAGGTAATGCAGCGGAGAAAAGCAGAGAAAATAAAGTAATGTTCCTGCAGTATGAAGAAATCAGGGTAAGCTTTAGTGAGCTCACCTGCCCAGGTGCTGAAGGTAGAATGCAGACAGTGACGTTAGCTGTAATTACATGCAGCTGAGAGTAGTTTCAGACCCACCTCTGTATCTGTGTGAATTTATCAGACACTACATACACTACATAAAGTTACTGGCATAAGTAGCCTCATTAAAATCCCAAAATGCTAATGTTTAACGAATGTTGCACCTTTATTATTACTGGGGCCGCTGACAATAAAAAAGCTGTTTCAGACCTGTTGTGTTGCATGCACAGTGAAATAGTGATTTATTTGCTTGTGCCCTCTGCTCTGGCACTGAACACAGAGACAAGAGGGATGAAAAGAAACAACAGGAATTTATCCTCCTGATAAGACTCACTGAAACACACCTGCTGCCAGAAAATGCCATTAAATGTCAGCTGTCTGTTCACTCACATACACAGAGCCACACACACACACACGCACACATATTTTTTTTTTACGTCTCACCTTATAACACAGTCAGAAGGTCGTACAAAAGGAAACGAGGGCTTGAGTCAGTCACAGAGAAATAAAGCAGCTTTTTTCTTTAATACCATTTACAGAGAAGGTAATGGGGGAGAATACCCAGAGGCAAGACGTGCATTTACAGCATAGACGATGTACGATGAGATGTGCCAGTCGTTTGTGTGGTTTTGTTTCAGCAGTGTTTAATAAAACTGTGGAAATAGGGCTCTTCTGCTTCACATCTGAAGACACATCTGTCAACACCACTGATGCAGAAGCTTTCTAACACTTAAAGGGATAGTTTGACTTTTTGAGCTATACTACAGATGAGATGCTATAGCTCTAAATAAGACACCACATTTATATATGATATATTATATAAAATATTCACAGATTAGTGAATATTTATTAATTAGTGAAGACTCTCCAGACATCTGCCACATGCAAATGAACTGATACCAGGTCAGTTTGGGAGGTCTTGCTCAACATAAAGGTCAACAGGGCAAAGCTATTTCTGTTGAGGAAAAAATGACATGAGGGGCACAGGGAATACTGTCTTGAGCAATCAGAAACCATTTTGGTGTCACAGACTAACGCACCGACAAACACAGCTATATACTCAGATATATAGCATCACAACCAGAGGTATAGGAATGATGAAGAGAAAGGAAGATCCATGCAGGTTTTCTGTTCCAGCTCAACAGTCATGATTCTGCATCTCTTGGCATTCTGCTGTATTACCGATAAAAATGAACGTCTGATTTATATATAGGCCTGGAGAGATGACTCCCTCGACAAATAAGCAGATATTTACACAGGCACACACATAAACAAAACGCACAGTCGCAAACGGCAGAAAACCAAAGCAACAAAATGAGAGAAGAAATGAAGCAGAGAGATTTCTGCAGGAAGATGAGGCCACAGTGATTTTACACACCACTCACACATTCGCCTCAAGCACTGCCACGTCTGTTTCCAGTATCCAGGAAGTTAGAACCAATATTTCTTAATGAGAATATATAAATTACTTAATGTCAGTAGAGTACAAACCAACAGCAGGTCTATAGTCACAAGAGATGAAAATGTCAGTGGATGGTAGATTTAAAAAAGCTGTTACTCCCTCTAGTGGTTTACCTATGTAATACAAATAAAATGAGTGGGTGTAACTGTACAACCCCACCACTTTATATTAGGATATAAGGAAATTCACTTGTAATTATTCTACTGCAAATAGACCAGTACTATGTCACTGTCCTTGGTCCTGAAGTCAAATGATGGCAGCATTACAGTGATATATTAATATATTTTTATGACAAAACACAGAATGTTTGTCCTTAAATAACCCAGGAACGTAACCAGTATTAACTTTATACCATCTCCTCTCTGTTGTGTATTTTTAAATTAGCAGTTGGATGATGGGCTCCAATATTGTTTTTGAAGGCGCACACAAACAAGTGACTTTACAGACATGGTATAGTGCATTTTTACATAAGCCCTATTAATTTTTAAAGTAAATTCTGGATAAATATTTCCAGGTCAGATGTATGCTTGAATCAATACCTATTCTTTGTTTTTATCGTCTTTTACTTTTACTTTTACTGCCAGAAGGTGGCAGTAAGTCAAAGCAAACGCGAGAACAGCACAACCAATAGCGCTCGAAAAAGTCAATTAAAAAAACATTTTATTAAAGAAGCAGGTCAGTTTGTTGTCTATATTTCCATACATTATGTGCTAAAGAGTGCAGAGGACAGACAGACAGCATGGAAAAGCTGACCCAAGTTTAGTTTGTTGTTCAAAGTGCCATTTCACTTCACTCAGATTACTGTCTTTACACTTGGACATGACAAAAATTCATAGACCAGTTGATAGATCATGACAATAAAACTTTAAAGTCAAAAATCAAACCTGGAGATTTTTTAAAAAAAAAAAGAATTAATTATTTCATTTGAAATGTCTGGTCATTTCTTTAGCCTCAGAAACATCTGTTCCCTGACCCAGGATCATCGCTCACAGCTGTTCATATGGAGATGATTGTGTGATGCTGATTAAAATGCTGCTTTTCAGTCTCAACAAACACAAATGCTTTTTCTACAGCAAAAAGCTTTTGACATCCAGAAAGTTCTGTATACAAACACATCTTACCACAGCAATTAAGACTGATTATTGGTATTTGAGCCAAAGCAAAGGTAAACTAACACTTGACTTTTTAATGTCCTAATCAGGATTGATTGTTTTGTGGAAAAACACTACAGTGTTTATTTTCTTATTTATAATATGGGAATAGACTTGATAAAAAAAACAGCCCATATTAACATTTCTAACTTTTAAATTCTTTAATTGTAGAGTCATTAAGAAATATTTACAACATTTAAAGAAACTGAGATTTCTGAACACGTATCGTAACTGTTTATGCAGTGAAGAAGTGAGGTTGCTGTGGTTGTTGTGGGGTTGTTCCCAACATGATCCCTCTTGTACAGACAGAAAAGCACAGACTGTAAACTACACTGGGAAACAGAGGCAATAACATTCTTCATATCGGTAACATCTTGCTGGTCAGGAGTCACACACTTTGATTCCTTTCTTATAAATCTAACCACAAACATTTTATCTGAATGAGTCACTTTTCTGACCACATTAATGAGACGCACTTTCTCCTGTAGAATAATCGCCAGAAAAATGATCCCAATTAGTCGTTTTACCACTCCAAGTATAATATGTATAAGTGGTAAAAAGTGAAAATATATCTGTCCTGAACTAATATCTGCCATAGGTGGACAGAGGCATTGCATGTTTGTGTGTGTATATATGTGTATATATACACACATACAAACATTTCTTCATAAACTTTATGTATATACATCCTGTGTGTTGGGGCTTGATTTGGCAACAATGCTGAGGAAATAGTTGTGTTCTCGTCTCATTGATAAGGCATGCTGTGTAAAGTGGCCCTGTATGACAGCAGATTTTTCTGTTACCTCCACACAGTAAGCTCGACACCTGTAACAAACGAATGTGAATGCTGACTCAGCATTACTGTTACACTATTTATTTACTTTAAATTTCGCAGGATACTTTCAGGGCGCAGAGGAGTCTGTTTACCCTACACTCTCATTTACCCAACTGTTCATTTGTGATCACGCTCAGCTAACTTCACTGCAGCCGCCTGCTGTGATGTCATCACTTGGTGACTGCCACGACCGCGATTCCAGAACGTTCAATGCAGCACTGTATTGCTTCTCCAAGCCATGACATCATGTCAACATGAAGCGCTTAAGGTCTGCTATTCGGCCCATCTCTATGATGTCATACCCCTCTGCTCCAATGACTGGAGATATTGCTTGTCAATGTCTTCTGGTCAGATGTTTGATAGCCGTCGCCCTCTGGTGGCACCTAGTGAAGCTCGCAACCTTGGCTCTCTAGCCCTGCAAATATAATTACTGTGTGAGCCAATATCTTCTGATATCAAGATATTAATTTTAAAAAAAGTTTGAATATTTTTCCACACTGACATTTACACTATAATAATAATAATTATAAGACACATTATCAATGGTTAACAGTTAATATGCATAGCTCTGCTACACTAGAATACTTAACAGGAAAAGTAACAGTTAAAGAAACTGCTTCAAAAGTAAACACCTGAGTCCCTAACTAAACTGGTCTAGGCATCACAGTATAGTTTATACTACACAGCTCTGTAAAACTGTCTAACAAAAAAATTGCTTCTCCCTCCACAATCCTTGCATTCTCACCTGACTTCCTCACGTGTTGCTGAAGCTCCAAAGAAATTTCGCACGCTTTGCTGCTATAGAGCCTCAGCTTTCCTTGTTTTCACTGCGCTGCGTCTGACTCTACATTTTCTGCATATCGCATTGAGAAATGTCATGGTTTGACTGCTGGATATCAACGTCTCCCTGAAAATTGTTCTTTCATCGATTAAAAAAAATAATGAAAAGAAATCTGGCGCTAGATAAGACACTTGCAGTTGGCATATTTTTTGTCTTTTACGCTGCACGACATTTCTCGTTAGCGGAGAGCAACAAACTGAACTTTTTGGGTCAACTGAAAAAACTTTTTAGGACATTTTGGTCCCTGTGTTTGCTGTGTATTAAAAAGGCAAACCTGTAGTGTTCATTGAAGTCCAGTCTGAAGCTGAGGAAACGCAAACTCTCATCTGAATTTGACATAAGCAACACGAGGAACTGCTGGACGATGCTCTGAAAGAAGGGGAATAACAGAAAAGAAAGATTATTTGAAAAACAAGAGATATTATATAACGGCATCAAATGTTAATGACTGAAAGCCAGCTGTCACTGGTGGTTCAAGCTGTTTACCTGGTAAAAGTATGTGAGAATGCGGAGCTGGGAGCCCATTTTTGGGATCGTTTCCTGGAACTCCTGCATCCGCTTCTTTTCCTCTGCTTCCTGTTCGGCTGTCACTCCCCACTGACCCTGCAACAGACAGGTCCATCAATCACAATAAAAACAAATGTTCCAACAGCCCACTACTCTCCATTTATTGCTTCTTACTTCATCCTCTCTCTGCTGCTTCCTCTCTTCATACTGCAGTCTCAGGGTGAGTTCTTCCAGTGCAGCACGGTACAGGGAATCCTGTGCACTTTGGAACTCAATGATTTGGTCAAATATGGCCCTGAGCTTGTTCAGAAGATACTGGAATGAAAAAGTGAAAAAGATTTAGAGGTACTGTGTGATTCTGATGTGTGGTTACTATTATAATATACATCATTCCATAAAATTAAGTGTTACTCTGCTGTTGATGTCCAGCAGGCATCTGGAAATTATGCTGTCTAGGAAGGCTTCATGTGCAGCTATGATGTGGTCAAGGTCCTGGGCCTGCTGCACTTTGTTCCACAGCTCATCCCAGGAGCACTCCAGCACCTACGCCCACACAAAGACACACAAAGGTTATATAATCACACTGCTCAGTCAGATATACAGTAAGTGTGGCTTTAATGGATTGTAAAACCTGCAACACAGGGCCTGCTTATACTTCTGAAAACAACCTAATTGGCTATAAATACTATTTTCTACAGATGCTTCCAGCCTGTGACTAGAACAGCACTGCTAATGGTCGGACCTCAAAGGTGATGTAGTACTGCATTTGGTGGATGAAGTGGACCATTTCGGCAGCCAGGATGTGACACTGGTGCAGAACTCCTGACAACTCTGGAGGGAGGAGAGAATTGCGGAATAAGAATGACAACAGTGGGTTTAATGAAAAGATGTGCTTTTAGGAGTCATAGAGTAAGTCATCCGTTTAAATTAAATTCACAAATTAAATGATGATTATTTATTATTTTATGATCACTAATGAGATCACACATATAAAAGAAACAAGATGAGGGCCATAAAACAAACAAAAAAGCTATACTCTCTCTCTATATATATATATATATGACACTGTATATTTATATATAAATATACAATAACATTTCATGTGTTAAGCATGTTTGTTTATTATGTTCAAATACCAGGCATGGATTTGAGGAGTTTGGCATTACACATCTGCCCCTTCCAGATGTCAGTCAGTGTGTACTCCATCCTCTTGGCTCTCCACAGGAAATTAAACACCCGCAGGTAGTGGCCCATGCATTCCCTTGTAAACACCTGCGCACCACAGAGGCACGCTCATATTAACACACTAATATTTGATTACTGCCTTTTTCATACAGATACATCACGGTATGTTGCGAATTGCAGAAAGGTATGATGTGTGCATGTTACCGTAGCAATGGGTCCATCAACATGGTAGTCCAGACTGAAAACATCCCAGCCTGTATCACCAGGGGTCACCTGTAGTCAACAGACAACATGGTCAGGACCTCATGAAATCACACATGCAGCAAAGTGCCCACTGATGTCACACACACACACTTTACCTCCAGCAAGCGGACATCCAGCCTCTTGAGGATCTCTGCATGATCAAACTGTGCATTGGTGGCTCTGACTGCTGTTTCTAAAATACCAGTCAGGTTGTGCTGGTACAAAGTGGTAGCAGGACGTGCCAACTCTGGTCTGAGACAAAATGATATGGATATGTTAAAAATATTTGGGCTGTACATGAACAAAGTAGCTGTGCCAATCTAATAAAAGAACATATGTTAAAGGCATATTGCTGCTAACTTGAGCAGGTCCATTAGGTGTCTGATGAAGTCTCCCTGGCCCAGCAGCAGGTATCTTCTCATGGCCTGCACGTGTTCCAGCAGCAGGTAGTTGTGGTTGAGAACGTCCAGTAGGTATTTGCTGGTGTCAAAGTAGGCAGCATCAATCTTCTCCTGAAACGACCCCTCCAGGTTGGACAGCAGCTCTGCAGCTATGAGAATGAGGAGATGGAAATGGAAAAGGAACAAGCTGAGGTTTTAAAATAAGGTAACAAAATTAATGTGTTTCTCATTCATTCGGAGAGCGCCTGGTGACATGGGTGGAAAATTCTGTGGCCACAAATGAATAAGTCGTGGGAACAAGATCATACTCCATGGCCATGAATGATCAGCCCGTAACCTCAGAATGTTGATGTAATTCATTCCTAGATTTTTGCAAGCGGTTGAAGCTACTGGTGATACATCAGTCTCATTGATGAAATGACTAACATTTCTCGTGGCCACGCAAAATACCCCACCCCTTATTAATTCGTGGCAACGAGGTCCTATTCCGTGGCGACAACGAGATGATTAAGTCGTGTGCACTGAATATTTTTTTTCCACCCATGTCACCAGACGGGCTCCATACATTTAGGCAAAAGTGGACAAAATAAATTAAAAAAGGAAGTGAGTGTTCAATGTTTAACTGGACTCATGATGATACCTTTCAACAGATACAATAAAAGCCGAGTCCTAAAGACTGAGATGAATCAACAGACTACGTATAATTCCCCCCACTTCATAATTAAAAAGGAGAGAACAAGGCCAGAGAACGTTAAGAGCATTGATCAATGCCAATCCATCAGCCAAGGTCAATACAACAATGTCAATATAATAAGGACAAAACAAAAACATTTTCTTTCTGATTAGTGACTCCAAGATACAGTAGATTAAACAAGAACATTTGGAATAAAGCCTTCATAATCATTAATACTTGTGGACTGATATTTTCAAGCACGGATAATAGTGTTGTGAAACCACAGTGTGAGTGAGACAAACCATCTTTTGGCGCATCTGCAGACTTGGATGCTGGTGTGATTTTTCCTGGCGGCGTCCTGTCATGACAAACCTGGTGCAGAAAGTTAATGGATTTGCCGATCAGCAGAACCTAGAGGTGAGAAATAATAACAAGCTAATGTGATCTAAGCTGAAGCAGCAGGAAGGAGATGAGCGTTGGTTATACTGGTGAAACTCATCACACGACAGTGATTCTTGACAAGATGTGTAAAGCCTCTGATCTGTGGATGCATGTACCTTGCGAGCCTGGTCCATGGTGATGAATGAGGGGATCATAGACTTCCTGAGGGAGTACTTGTCATGCCAGAGGCGATCGGTCTTTACGTTGGGATCTGATGCTACGAAGAACTACACACAAATAATTCTTTTATGGACAAAGTGTGCAGGGTCATGACAATGTTTTAATACTTTGTCACTTTTAGTTAGATTGTCCATTTACGTTAGTAGTGAGTTGTCGACAAGTTTAAACTGGTTTTGTAATAGGCATGTTGAAGGCTGTGGACATAAAATGTTTCTAGCAAGAGCCGTTACAAACAAGTTTTGTATCAAAAATACTGTAAAATGAAATAAAACATAATGAAGCTAAAACACGACCCTAAATTAGATTTTCCATTTGCTTAACAAAGTATATTTGTATACTTCTAATTTTACTCCTGAAATGTGTAGTAACTTTGTCTCAGCTTCTTGAACACAGCACTTAAGACCAGAATCCAGTGATAAGTAATGCTTAATGCTGGACAAATAGATACTGCGAGTGAGCGATAAAGAGACAGAGAGAGCAGAGAGGCACAAAGGAGAAGAGTACATCACACATTCCCCATATATACTCCACTCATCAGTTTTCATTCGAGTAGCCATCCTGCCTCAACTTTCGTTATTTTCCTCCCTCTTCCTCTCACCAATCCTCTTTTTCATTAGGGTCAAACATCAGTGGAGTTATACAGAACCATTAATAGAAATGAGAAGTATATTCCTGAAGCTTTGGACCCATCACAATGAAATGTGGACAATTATCGCAACTGTTGTTGTTTACTGCTGTCAACACTGTGCACGTGAGAGAGAAAAGCCCTCTAGTCACAACTGCACTGAAAATATCAGAAAGAGATTTGTACCTCGTGGTATGTATCTTCTAGCTCTCCATCATAGATCCACCGGTAGAGGAAGTTGAGGATGGGATGTGACACCAGGCTGAGGATGTGCTGAACCAATGCTCTCATCTGTGGGTCTCCTGTTTTCCCATAGGCATGGACGGCTGAAGCCAGTTCGCCTCCCTTTCGCCCTGAGCACAACCACAAAAACAGGTTAACACACAAGGAAAATGTCTTTCATAATGCGTTAAGCAATCATCTATCATTTCAAAATACACTCGACACACCAGCCACACACACTGCCGACCTTGGCAGAAGTCAACAAGCGCAGCCAGTGTTTTGAGTCGGACTTTAGGGTCATACATCCAAACCAGCAATCTCCGGAGAGTCAGGCTGCTTTCTGTGCACATGTTCACACCTTGGTCATCTTCTACCTGCAGCTACAACACACAAACAACGCAACAAGTGGCATTCATTAAAAGGACAGATGAAATGACATTAGACTAAAAAGTCAACACTGTATATCTGAAATTATTTCCCAGAGGGTCATGGTGGAAGTCGGGAAACAAGAATTGGATGAGCTTCTGAACCTGATGCAACTTTGTGTTACTTCTGAGTACCTGAGAGTGAAGGACAGACAGTAGCCGGTAGTACTCCTGCAACTCGTGATGGAGCGAGGTACAGAAGCTCTAAGGACACACAGGGGACAGACACAGATGAAAAAACATACATTAGTGAACAGTAACAAAACAATATATCCACATATGGGAAGTTCAAACACACCTGTCCGACAAGCCCAAAGGCCCGGTCAAGACTTCTGGAATCAGTGTACTTCCTGACTTTGTTGTGAAGCCAGCCAAGCTCAGCCAGTCTGCTGCTGATGTCCCTGAGGGATTTGCAGAGTGCCACCTGGGGAGAAAGGCACCCATCAAAACTCAAACAACACAGAACACCATAATCCTATTACTGTGTGCTCAATTTGTCATAAAGTAGAAAGTAACGAAAGATAACTGATTGCTGTGAGTCCTATTATATTGGCTGTGTGCCCACACTGACTGTATAATTTATATAGTGTGGATGTTTATGGCATATTCATTAAAAATTTGTACACGCTTACAATTTGTCACAATTTTTGTTTAAAAGGCTCTGATGGAGCTACATCAGGGAGCTTACAATTTAACATGCACACTGGTGAAGCCTCCTCGCAGCAGGGGAGGATTAAATATTTAATAGGGCATTAATTTTTCATCTGTTTAACTAAACCACTTATTCAGGGAGAGGTAAAGTGGCCAAAGAAGAGTCCATCCCTAATTTATCTCTGGTCTCTCAGATTGACCGCAAGCCTATGTTTAGCACCACTGGGAGAACACAGGACAGGTTACATCTATGGCCTCTGAAGTTTATTTGGTGGCGATGATGTGCCAATCAACAATCTGAAGTGGAGAGGAAAAAGAAATTTACAGGATGGAAAAATGAAAAAAAGAAAGAGGTCGAGCCAAAGAGCTTCATATTGATCTGTTGCATTTTTCTTTTAAAGTCTGATCTACAACAATAGCCTTGATATCATGTCATCTATTCTAAGGACACAGTGACCGTTACTTCATTTCTCCATAATAAGACAGAAGCAACAGCATCATTCAGATGACGTGGGAGAACGAGTGAAGTTTCAGGAAATTAGTCTGATGCTTCAAGTAACAGTTATAAATTTGAATTTTTTCCCTCCACACATTTTCCTACTTGAGCCTCCCACTGTCCACCATGTGCTCTGCCTTGTGACAGCTGTCTTAGAATGAGGATGATGATGTGATCTTCTGAACTAATAAGTCTTTAATAAGCTTAACAAGGCACCATGCAGGTTCAGTTACCTTGCTGTCTATTTTGTAGCAGTCATCTTGGGCACTCATCTTGATGAATTTTCCATCAATTCCCTGAAAGACATAGAGGATGTCCCTCACAAGCGATGCCTCGCTTAACTCCCCTATGCCAGCAGAGGACAAAAGGTTTATTGGACATAAATACAGACTGCGTACTCAGTTTGAAATAAAAAGATAGCTATGAGGCATAATAAACATAAGAGTACCTGCTGAGTATATTTACTTTAAGGTGTCTTTTTTGGACACTATGGACAATTTATGACTATACAATAAACCATATTAATACTGCTCAGTTCAGCCTGTGACATTCACTGTTTACAGCTGTAACATCACTCTGGGTTATATGTTATTCAGCACCTGTTTCTCCATCTCTGCGAGGATGGACCACTCTAGTCGTGGGAGCTGGAGGTGCGAGGGGTGGCCGGGTGGCGGGTGGAGCCAGGGCAGAGGAAGGGGAGGATGTAATGGGAAGAGCCCAGGCGAGTCGAGAGCCCAGAGGCTGAGCGGCTACAGCTGCAGACTGAGGGGGTTGACTAAAACACACAGACAGACACATATTTACTTCTCTGACAACATCCTGCAGCAAAACGTGTCCTTGTGCTTATCGGGATATCATTTGCTGATATTGATTTATGGTCAAACTGCAATTTAATCATCAATTTCCACTTGGGATAAAAAAAAAACCCAGGAGAAACCTGTGAATGACAATTAACAATTCAATATCTGTTAAGCCTTTTCTCCAGATTCACGGTAAACAATGGTATGTAGCCTGACACCTCACATTACGTTAGTTACTTGTTGCTACTGAGTAAATTACAAGTCAATGCCATGAGACCATTTTATGCTTGGAGTGAATACTAGCGCTTTCAGGATTAAAAGGTGAACCTGGAAAGCTTAATGGTCAACTGGAAATTACGGCCGTCTGCATTATTAATAAAAACAAATTGAATTAAATGGCCTTCTGACGCCTCATAAGACAGATATATGAGAGGTCAGGTAAGTTCATTTTCTGGTGTTAATTTTTTGTGTCACACTTAGTGGACGAACACTGGATAAATAAGCCTGTTCAACAGAGCCCCAATGAAAGTCTTCCAAGCAAATCTAAATTTTAGATAATTTTAGAATCCCAACATAAACAAGGTGTACTAGTTTATGATAAGCTGTGTGTGTGTGTGTGTGTGTGTGCGCGCACACGTGTATGTGTGCGTGTGTGTGTGTGTGCATTCTCACCCAGCCAGCAGTGACTGTGGGGTTGGTGTGGGTCCATTTAATGAGTAGACTCCCAAACTGGAAATGCCACTGGTGCCAACAGTGGATGACAGCCCACCACTTCTCTCCGCGTAGCCCAGGGCCAGGCTCTGTGGCCGCGTACAGTAAAATGGGGTGGAGTGGGCATCCCTGGGGAGTGCCTGGGCAAACAGTGCCCCATAGTTGCCAACCTAAGAAGAAGGAGACAGTGGAGAGGTGACGGTCTCGAGTCACTTTCAAACTCACACTTTTATACAGTATGTGTTTGTTGCTGTGTGTGTCTCTCACCCTAGTGGAAGGTTTACGAGGGTCTTCAGAGAGGCTGAGCAGCAGGTAGAGGACAGCCCAGCGATGCTTCAAAACTCCCTGTCAAATCATAACCACAACATTCCATAAGACGATGTGTTGATTAGACCAATGTTCTGCTAAAAACACAAAATAATACAAACCTGCGTCTGAAGTTTTCTGTGCAACTCTGAAAACAGAGCAGCATCTGCTTCTCTCCTCTGCTTCAGCACTGAAGACAATAATGAAGACAAACTGTGTAAGATGAAGTGTGTTTATTATGGCAACACTGATGGATAATGATTACCTCGCCTTTGATAACAGCAGTTCAGTAACCTACAGTACGACTGTGTTGTCACTGAATGACAGTCTACATCCAGATGCAACTTACGCTCTTTCTTAATCTTCTCAGACACCAGGAACTCGTCCCTTTCAATGGTGGGAGCGAAGTTACTGCCAATGACTCGCACTGCATACTGGAACAGGTGGGCAACCTCAGCTGGAGAAACACATAACAACTAATGGCTAAATGTCATGGCAACACTCATCAATTAAAGAAATTGCAGTTAATATGTTGGTTAACACTGGCAACCTGCAAATGCTGGCTGTGTTAAACTCTAGATTTGCGCCATTCTTACCGAACAGCGCATGAGCATAGTGCTATTTGCGTTTAATACAGTAACATCCTCTGGGATGCCTGCATCCAGCAGAGGCCTGCAGCTAGCAGGACACAGCTGCATCTGTCAAGCAAACGGTGCATTAACCAGCAGGAGAGCTAAGTGGCTAGCAGGCTAACATATATAAAGAGTGAGCATATAAACACCTGTTTAAACTAAAGCTTATAATGAGTTTCAGTAACAGCTTCACGTACAATAAAGCTTTATAGCCCTGTGTTTATCTGACAGCTACGACACAGCCCCGTTTACAAGCCGTTATGCTATAGAGCTAAAATGACAACAAACATCGACTCTAATTTTAACCAATCTTATTTTTGCTAATTTACTAAAAACAACGGACCTTAAGAAACAAGCAATATGCTATCTTCAGGTTCACTTTTATAATAGTGACACTTTTATAATTATAATAGTGACTGAATGTTGTAGATTTCTACAACATTTAGTCACGAAAACAAACCGGGTTGATAATTCATGCCTGTGTCCTTACAGAGAAATATGTTTATTTACAAATTTAAAGAGGAATTGAAAAAAGTAGAATTTGGAATGGAATTTGTGTGTGCTAGAGAGGCGGACGCTATCCGGAGTGGCGCGAAAAATGCTAAGGTTAGCTACTGTACCTTCGCTTTTGCCTGTTACTCTGCAGCAAAGGCTCTGGAGAAGAACATTGGGAGATTTCTGATCCAGCGTCGCCATTATAGTCTGTGGCCGACGTTTCCTGTGTTGGATAATGTTTAAATTAATGTCACTGGGACACAAATTAGTCGAGACGTGCCGTACTGTGCCGGGGCTACGGAGCGTATGATACTCGGAAGTTTTTCCTGAGGCTTGCTTCTTTTAGAGGAAGTGACGTCACGGCGGCCGTCTGCATTATTAATAAAAACAAATTGAATTAAATGGCCTTCTGACGCCTCATAAGACAGATATATGAGAGGTCAGGTAAGTTCATTTTCTGGTGTTAATTTTTTGTGTCACACTTAGTCAGTGTGTGACTTTGTCACACTGGATAAATAAGCCTGTTCAACAGAGCCCCAATGAAAGTCTTCCAAGCAAATCTAAATTTTAGATAATTTTAGAATCCCAACATAAACAAGGTGTACTAGTTTATGATAAGCTGTGTGTGTGTGTGTGTGTGTGTGCGCGCACACGTGTATGTGTGTGTGTGTGTGTGCATTCTCACCCAGCCAGCAGTGACTGTGGCGTTGGTGTGGGTCCATTTAATGAGTAGACTCCCAAACTGGAAATGCCACTGGTGCCAACAGTGGATGACAGCCCACCACTTCTCTCCGCGTAGCCCAGGGCCAGGCTCTGTGGCCGCGTACAGTAAAATGGGGTGGAGTGGGCATCCCTGGGGAGTGCCTGGGCAAACAGTGCCCCATAGTTGCCAACCTAAGAAGAAGGAGACAGTGGAGAGGTGACGGTCTCTGGTCACTTTCAAACTCACACTTTTATACAGTATGTGTTTGTTGCTGTGTGTGTCTCTCACCCTAGTGGAAGGTTTACGAGGGTCTTCAGAGAGGCTGAGCAGCAGGTAGAGGACAGCCCAGCGATGCTTCAAAACTCCCTGTCAAATCATAACCACAACATTCCATAAGACGATGTGTTGATTAGACCAATGTTCTGCTAAAAACACAAAATAATACAAACCTGCGTCTGAAGTTTTCTGTGCAACTCTGAAAACAGAGCAGCATCTGCTTCTCTCCTCTGCTTCAGCACTGAAGACAATAATGAAGACAAACTGTGTAAGATGAAGTGTGTTTATTATGGCAACACTGATGGATAATGATTACCTCGCCTTTGATAACAGCAGTTCAGTAACCTACAGTACGACTGTGTTGTCACTGAATGACAGTCTACATCCAGATGCAACTTACGCTCTTTCTTAATCTTCTCAGACACCAGGAACTCGTCCCTTTCAATGGTGGGAGCGAAGTTACTGCCAATGACTCGCACTGCATACTGGAACAGGTGGGCAACCTCAGCTGGAGAAACACATAACAACTAATGGCTAAATGTCATGGCAACACTCATCAATTAAAGAAATTGCAGTTAATATGTTGGTTAACACTGGCAACCTGCAAATGCTGGCTGTGTTAAACTCTAGATTTGCGCCATTCTTACCGAACAGCGCATGAGCATAGTGCTATTTGCGTTTAATACAGTAACATCCTCTGGGATGCCTGCATCCAGCAGAGGCCTGCAGCTAGCAGGACACAGCTGCATCTGTCAAGCAAACGGTGCATTAACCAGCAGGAGAGCTAAGTGGCTAGCAGGCTAACATATATAAAGAGTGAGCATATAAACACCTGTTTAAACTAAAGCTTATAATGAGTTTCAGTAACAGCTTCACGTACAATAAAGCTTTATAGCCCTGTGTTTATCTGACAGCTACGACACAGCCCCGTTTACAAGCCGTTATGCTATAGAGCTAAAATGACAACAAACATCGACTCTAATTTTAACCAATCTTATTTTTGCTAATTTACTAAAAACAACGGACCTTAAGAAACAAGCAATATGCTATCTTCAGGTTCACTTTTATAATAGTGACACTTTTATAATTATAATAGTGACTGAATGTTGTAGATTTCTACAACATTTAGTCACGAAAACAAACCGGGTTGATAATTCATGCCTGTGTCCTTACAGAGAAATATGTTTATTTACAAATTTAAAGAGGAATTGAAAAAAGTAGAATTTGGAATGGAATTTGTGTGTGCTAGAGAGGCGGACGCTATCCGGAGTGGCGCGAAAAATGCTAAGGTTAGCTACTGTACCTTCGCTTTTGCCTGTTACTCTGCAGCAAAGGCTCTGGAGAAGAACATTGGGAGATTTCTGATCCAGCGTCGCCATTATAGTCTGTGGCCGACGTTTCCTGTGTTGGATAATGTTTAAATTAATGTCACTGGGACACAAATTAGTCGAGA
The DNA here is from genome assembly GCA_016785345.1 of Trinectes maculatus. Classification (NCBI taxonomy): domain Eukaryota; kingdom Metazoa; phylum Chordata; class Actinopteri; order Pleuronectiformes; family Achiridae; genus Trinectes; species Trinectes maculatus. Next base: position 136,526 of record JAFBJQ010002512.1, on the reverse strand, counting down.
CGTGCCGTACTGTGCCGGGGCTACGGAGCGTATGATACTCGGAAGTTTTTCCTGAGGCTTGCTTCTTTTAGAGGAAGTGACGTCACGGATGACGACGTGGTTGTTTCTTAATAAAAGGGGAAAGGGAAGTCACCATCTAAACAAAAATATAAATTAATAATATTTACTTCCAAAGAGCCCAAGGTGCCCATATTAGATCCAAAGCAAAGTGGGTTTAAGAAGTCGAGACAAATTCTACATATTTCTGTGTCTCGAAAAAAGCCCCCAAGAATACCCATCTGCAGGCAAGAGAAAAACAGGTTCAGGTCTCTTATAGTGAATGATAAGGAGATTACAGATGAAAAAATAATATCCTCAGAAATCTTCAATTCTATAGACATCTTTACAGTTCTATATTTTCAGTAAAAGATTGTGAAGATTTCCTTGTAGGTATTGCCCAACATACCCCAAAAAACGACAAACAAACCTTTCAAAACCAGTTAACGATTGTTGAACTTGATGCTGTAATTGGACTACTCTCTATTAACAAAGCTCCTGGTCCAGATGGGCTCACAGGAGATTTCTATAGACACTTCTGGAGTAATATAAGGGAACTACTTTACCGTGTTTTTTTTTTTTAGAAATCTTTCAAACTTGTATACTCCAAACTGCAATGAGACATGGGGTTATAATTTTCATTCCAAAACCCAATAAAAAAAGATTTATAGAAAAAAGAAGACCTATCACTCTTAGAAATTCAGGTGACAATTGTTTACCTACATTCTTGCCTCTTGGCCACAATCAGGACTTTCAAATCTTATCCCAGAGACACAGTCCGGCTTTTTAAAAGCAAGGTCAACACACAACAGCATAAGGCTTGTAATGGACATCAATAATATAGAGATCTAATAGAAGATAATGGCTTTATATTCTTTTTGGACTTCTATAAAGCCTTCAATTTTATTTTAGCAACACTTTGCATTTTGGTTTTGGTATTAAATTTAGAAAGAAGACATGTGGTCTCTATAAGAATAATAGTAGCTGCCTCATCCTCCCACATGGTACCACTCCAAGCTTTAAAAACAAATTTGAAATATATAGAAATCCTTAAAACTTATGAAATCTCCTAACGGCCAAAAACTGTACTCTCTCATGAATGACACTCCTATTATAACTCAGTAAGAAACACACATTGCACTCTCCTTGTTTTTAAATTTTATTTATTTAAATGTTGTCGTTTATCCTGACTCCTGAGATTTATGTAGTATACGTTGTATTCTCTGTTCACTGCCATTATTTTTGCAGCGTTAATATGACCTTTATTGAAGACATTTAATTTAAAACTCTTTTTATGTTCCCTCATGCTGTACCAAGATGACATTTCAATTCAGCCATATTTGTTATCTTTATATGTTTGTTGTTTGTTATTAATAAAAAAAGGAAGGACGGTTGACTAGTATTCATAAGCACAATCATTGTCCCATCTTTGGAAAACACAGCAGCAGTGTCTTATTGGATGTATATAAAGGCTGACTGAAATCATACTGTTATTAGACCCTTACTACTATTACCCACACATGAATCAAAAACAGATTAGATGAATGAATGAATGAATGAACACACACAAAATCAAATGAAGGTGTTTTCACTTCTATTCTTGGCAGTAATTATTCCAATATTGACATTCCAAGACTACAGAAGAGGATTAGGGCCACTGTTAAAAAAAACGAGTTCTGAAATTTTTTTCTCAGAATTCAGACCTTTTTTCTTAGAATTCTGAGTTTATCCTCTTCCGTACAAAACAGCCAAGAGGCCTCACAAATAATTAATATGACAATATAAGCTGTGACCAGCAGGGGGGGTGGTGTGCATATGAAACCTCAGAAATTAACTTTTTTTTAAACTAAGTGGCTGGGAAGCCCCAAGGCTTCATTAGGCTTCATTTGACCATCACTACAAATGACTTAAATCCAGCTTCCCTTTATATATATAGGGAAGCTGTATATATAGCTGTAAAGACACACACAGGTTACGTAAGGTACTGGAATCACACTGCCCAGTCTGATATCATACAGTCGAACATATTTAGTTTGCACGTATAAACATGGAAATGACAATAAAAACCTTGAACCTTGAAAATGTATGTTTCTCATTTAAGCAAAAGTGGACAAAAAAAATAAAAAAGAGAATGTTCAATGTTTAATTGGACTCAGGGTCAACCCAACCAGATCTTTGGTGCTGGATAATAAGGCAGAACTCAGTGTGATGCCCTTCAACAGATACAGTAAAAGCCCAGTCCTACAGACTGAGATGAATCAACAAACTAAGTATACCTCACTCCACTTCATAATGAAAAGGAGGGGAGACCAAGGCCAGAGAACGGTAAGAGCATTGATCACTGCCAGTCCATCAGCCAAGGTCAATAAGAATGTCAATATCATGAGGAGAAAACAAAAACAGATTTCTTTCTGGTTAGTCACTATTAGATCAATTCAACAAGAACACATTGGGAATAAAGTCTTCAGGATCATTAATATTTGTAGACTGATTTTTTTCATGATGCCCATAAACCAAGTACAAATAATAGTGTTGTGAAACCAGAGTGTCTGAGTGAGACAAACCATCTATTGTCGTGTCTGCCGACGTGGATCCTGGCGGCGTTCTCTCATGGCCAGCCTGTCGCATGGAAGTTAATGGATTTGCCTATCAGCAGAAACTAGAGGGGGAAAACAGAGATGAGCGTAAGTTATATTGGTGAAATTCATCACACATTAAGTTGTGTGTGCAGGACAGTGATTCTGTCACAGAGCACTATATCCTATTACTGTGTGCTCAATTTGTCGTAAAGTAGAATGTAATGAACGATAAGTGATTACCTGTGTTGTCATGAACAGGATAACAACAACCCTGATCCTGATGTGAGTCCTTTAATATTGGCTATGCGCATATACCATAATGGCTCTGATGAAGTTATATCATGGAGACTACAGTTTACATAAGTTGCACACTGGTGAAGCCTCCTCGCAGCAGGGGAGGATTACATATTTAATGGTGCATTAAATTTTCATCTGTTTAACTAAACCACTTATCCAAGGAGAGGTAAAGTGGCCAAAGAAGAGTCCATCCCTAATTTATCTCTGGTCTCTCAGATTGACCGCAAGCCTATGTTTAGCACCACTGGGAGAACACAGGACAGGTTACATCTATGGCCTTCCAATCAACAATCTGAAGTGGATGGGGAAAAGAAATTGACAGGATGGGAAAAAAAGAAAAAAAGAGCGAAGTCGATGTGGCTCAAAGCCAAAGAGCTTCATATTGATCTGTTGCATCTTTCTTTTAAAGCCTGATCTACAACAATAGCCTTGATATAATGTCATCTACTCTGAAGACACAGTGACCATTACTTCATCACTGCACAATAAGACAGAAGCAACAGCATCATTCAGATGATTCAGGAAGTTTCAGGAATTTAGTCTGATGTTTTTCCCCTCCAAGTATTTCCCTACTTGAGCCTTGAGCTGTCTTATGATGATGAGGATGATGATGTGATCTTCTGAACTAATAAGTCTTTAATAAGCTTTACAAGGCACCATGCAGGTTCAGTTACCTTGCTGTCTATTTTGTAGCAGTCTTGGGCACTTGGTTTGAAATAATAAAATACATTTACTATGAGACATAATAAACATAAGATTACATGCTGAGTATGTTTACTTTAAGAAAGAAAGAAAAAAAGAAACATACTTTTATTAATCCCAGGATTGGGAAAGTGTACACTGTATTTCACAATGCATTTTTTACACACATTAGACATCAGACATCACATTAGTCACATGCACATGCGGAGCAGTGGGCTGCTCCCCCTGAGGGAGGGGCACAGGGAGCCCAAGCTCCCATTTTCCGGCCAATCCGGCGTATAAACCGGCAACCTCACGTCTGGGATGGTGGCGCATCACCCTTTCTTCGGCAGGGCTGGGATTCGAACCGGTGACCTCCGGGTCCAAAGCCTCTTGGTCCCAAGCCCGATTCACAGTCCGCTTCGCCACCTCCCCTCCCCTCCCCTCCCCTTAAGGTGTCTTTTTTGGACACTATGTACAATTTTTGACTATTTTCACAATAAACCATATTAATATGGCCCTGTTTTTAAAGTACCAATTTAAATACTGCACCGTTTTAAAAGTATCAATACGGCACCGGTATATAATGAAACCCTTTCGATACCCAACTGTAGTTCATTAATTAAATTAAATAAAAAAATAGATAAAGGATATTGTCAGATTAGCGTCATTGACTATTTTAAAAAATAATCAAGATTTTTTTTTTTGAAGGAAATGAAGGAAAATAGCTCCCTCCAGAAACAAAGCACAAAGGAAAGTTCCGATCCTTCATTTGACCCTCCCGGACCTTTACATTGTACATATTAATTAATTAATGTGTGTTTATTTTAACAACTAAAACAATTTATTTAAACGTAACTGAAAAAACTCACAATAAATAGACATATCATGGCTTTATACTATTTATCTACTCATATGAACATATATTACTATATTATGCACAAATTATTATACATGCACACACACACACGTCCGGACTAATTAAGAAATCAATGAATTACAGAAATGATTAATTACAAAAAGATGAGATTGCGCATGCGCGTACCTCCAGTCAGCCTCACCACCTGGTTCCTTGTGACGTAGTTAATAGAAAAGCTTCTTTGGTCGCGGCGCGCGACAGGAAGATTATTAGATTATCTGTGCGCGCGCAGGGGAAGTGGAGGAGACGGGAGGCGGAGCAGCGCGCGCGTCTGTACCTGCCCTCACTCATCCAGCCCCTCCCACAGTGAGCCAAGTCCTCGGGAGGAGTTGAGAGCAGCAGGAGCAGGAGCGTCATGGAGAGAGGAGGAGGTGGACGAAGCAGCCAGGGGAGAAGCAGCGAGTGAAGCAGGACCAGGATCAGGACCAGGATCAGGACCAGGTTCAGGATGGGGCTGGACTTCAGCTCCCTGCGGACCCTCATCAGCAGATATGTAAGTTTGTTTTCCAGTATCCGCACTGAACGTGCGATCTCCCAGCTGCTGCTCTCACACTCATCCGGATTAGGTTTCACTCAGGAAAAGAAAACAAAAACATTTTCACTCTTCTGTTTCTAATAGAAAGTTTTGATTTTGTTTTAAAATGCTTTATTTACCTTCATTAATCCATTCACTTCTATCTGTTGTCAACTTTTAATAGCGTCGCATATTTTGTTTACATGATCAAATCACTGTGTGCATTCCTTTGTTTTGAATGGGATTTGGCACCAATGAAACTTGGCAGTTATTAAGTTGATGGTAGTATTATGACTCAGACTGTTCAAACACCACCTTCAGTCAACAAACCAGTGTAACAAGCCAAAGGTGGAGTCACCTGGTGTTGTGAACAGTGCAGCACTCAGACAGACAGAAATTAATATCCATTTTAACATCAAGAGAACAATTATTCATCATTTTAATCATGTTTTGCAACAGATTACATTAAAAGGACTGATATTTTTGTGCCAGGTACAAACACTGAACTGATTTATCTCCAACAGAGAAACTCCATTGCCACTCACTCTCATTTATAATGCTGCTCCTTCCAGTTGACCATGGCTACAAATGGAACTGTCGGTCACATGAATTATGTAATCAAGTTGTTTTCTCCCTGCTAGTCAAATCGATGGGCAGCAGTGGAGCAGCCGGCCCATATGGCTATGGGTTGCATTAGTCTCCACGGTAATGTCTCTGACAATAATCCAAACGCAGCGAGCCCGGCTCACATGAGCGATCGTGAGGTTTATACTCAGGCTCTGTGCTCAGCGGAGGCTTAGGCACAGCATCCCAACTGGTGCAAATGGCTGATTAGATAAATCCCTGCTGTGCCCAGGGTGAAGTGGAGCCGTATATGAAGCAACATGCAGAGACAAGCCTTTGATTGGTAGGATGTGGGATGCTGATGAGGTCTGCTGCTGTAATTGATCGGGATAACTGCTTTAGACAAATGGGTTAGGGTAAATTGATTGCATCGCTGTTGCAAAAACCCGGATGTGAAGAGACTGCTGAATACTAAAATTAGGGCTAGGAACATTTATCTGTTTGTCGATACCTGGCTTTTATGAAATATCCATCATCAATACTGGTATGAGGAGAGATTCTCCCCCCGACCGCATCTGTAAAGCGTCATGTGAAATGTTATGATGAAAAGAAAAAGAAATGTCATGCTGTCAGCATGTGACCGTAGTGTGTTTGAGGAGGCCAATTAAATAGACATAACATGTCAGTTTTCAAAAGTGTTTCCTTTCAGTTGTCCCAGATGCTTTTTTTCCTTTTCTTTTCTTTGTTTTAGTTTTTTTTTCTCCATGAATTTGCCTAGTCCTGCACCGTAAATGTCGACAATATATGGAGTGATATATATCACTGATGCTTTTACATTATATCTCTAAAAAACAGATTCACTCTAAATGACAAAAGCTTTATTTTCCCTCATAACGGGCTACTGCAAAAATCACATGCATCTAATATTACATATATATTATTATATATGTTATTTGTAAATTAATTCTACTAAAAAGACATTTAAAAAAACACTTTGTAAAAATATGAGGCAGTCAGAGTCGTCAGCTGAGGTCATGTTATATCATCTTGGTTCAGTTGACTTCCATCTCTGATGAGGTACAAGGCAGAAGAGGTTATATAAGCCTGGAGATCTCTGGTAAGGCAGAACGTGTGTGAACGTGTAGAGTTATGATCTTCGTGACTGTCACTCCTGTCCGGGTTGAATCAGAACAAAGTGTAATCACAGTGATGGGTCGGAGCACAGAGACCTGGTGTACTTGCCCCGCTTTTCTGCGCTGTAGTTTCACGCTCAGAAACTTTCCAAAGCACCGCGTCGAGATGATTTCCATGTTCAGCTCTTTGAAATCTTTACTTTGTTTGACGTCCTTGACCCTCACCGGTGAATCTGTGTCTTTTCTCGTGTGGTTTTTTCTTAATGGTATCGATGTTCAATTACTCTTCTTTCCATGACATAACAGAAAAAAGTAACATTAATAGGGAGAGTAGTAACATAAAGTAATTTCTATCTCAGAATTCAACGATATAAATGGCCTTGGCCCTCAGTGGCTGTCGAGGCAGCAGCGCATAGTAAACTTTGTTTTATCGGATCCGACATCGCAGGATGTTATACCGACACTTTCCTCAGTTTCATCTGGAATAAACAGCAGTTTGTGTTTGTGGAAGAAAGACAGAGACGGCATCATGGTGGCGCTGGGCTGAAGCTGCCGGGCCGCATTCCTCTGCTGCTGACTAATCTGGATTCCTGGGCAGGAAGTGTGTCTCCTCCTCCTGCTCCTCTCTCTGTGTCGGGCTTCCTGCCTCCACACAGTGGATTAAGGGGTTACCAGTGTCCACTATACCTTCACCCTCCTAATCCAGTTTACAGCTATACTCTCAGGTCAGCTGTAAACCACTCACCTCCTATTGCTCATGTTCTACCTGGTGTGTTCTCTAACAGGAGCATCTAGGCCCTACAGAATAACAGACTGCAGCAGAGGGAGTGAACAGTGGCCGGTGATGGTGTTGTGTTATTGTCTCAGTCGTGTGACTGTCACTTCATGCTGGCTTGTAAGTGGGGAGGTGGAACACAATAGTGTGACTTAGAGGGCAGAGGATCACATGAACGTCTCTGCGTCGTGCGGTGGTCAATAATTCAGGAGCACGGTGTCTGACGACGTGGCTGTTGTGTATGTGGCTTGTCATGGAGTCCTCTACACTGTGTGTGTGTGTGTGTGTGTGTGTGTGTGTGCGTGTGTGTGTGGCCCGTCCATACAGTCCACACTGCACCATGGTTCCCCTCTTTACCTGAGGGATTGACCGGCTCTCACTAAGCCACTCGGCCCTGGGATTATTCACTTCCTGACTGACTGCTCTTCACTCTCATTTGGCTAATTTAATTAATTAATTAAGTAAATTCATTTAATTATATCCCTGGTTCAGGAAACTGTAACAAAGACAAAACAAGTCAAACATTTTACTTGAACTATCTGCATCAGAGTCCTTGAATTCTTTCACCCATTATTTCATAATTTTTCATTGTTAGGTTCCAGCTTCTCAGATGTGAAGATTTATTTATTCGTATTTTACGTGAACGTTATAGTAACATTATAAAAAACTAACAATCATAAAGAACAGCAATTTGCATGAAAAACAAGCAGATCAATATTTGAAAAAAGAACCATTTTTTTTGTATTGCATAAAAGTCTAAAGCCGCTGTCTGAGATGACTGAATAATACATAAACCTGTGTATACAGTAAAACCTCGCTTTGCCCAAACAGAACCTGAGAAGACTTCCAACTCCATTAAGGGCTCGTATCAGTGTTGTTGCCGTAGCATTAACAGTGTATTACAGCCCACTGAACAGGGAGACAGATGATGGATAGCCCCGGGTTAATGGTGCGTAGAGGTCTCTATCCAAAGAGACGCCGATACACCGAGAGAAACGTTTGAACTTGGGCCACGGTAATAGCGTTGCCCCAGGTTGCCAGTGAAAACGCTGAGGGGTCAGATACACCTTAATGTTCTCCCTGTCTGAGGGAATGATGGCTGGTCGACTCGCTGCTGAACGCCCCGTTCGCCACGGTCGCCCTGTCAGGGAGCGAGAGAGAGAGAGAGGGAGAGAGAGAGAGGGAGGAAGAAAAGTGAAGTGAGAGCGTTCCCTCACCTACTCCCCAAACGCTGAGCGTGCACTCTGCAGACAACACCCCCACCGCGTCATCCATTTCCATCTCCCCCTTTCTTTTCCCCGCTCGTTGCCTCTGCTCCGTGAGGCATTAGCAGGAGATTGAACTATTGATTATTTGCGATTATTGGCGAGTAGCACTCACCTCTCACTGGATGTCGACTCAGCACAGTTCTCCACGGTAACGCTTTTATTTCACTGTCAGTGCCAGTAAAGTATAAATATATAAATACATGCATCATCACAGTACACCGACTCTTTCTATAGTTTGTACTGGGACTAAATTACAGTTTTGGAGACAGACCCATCCTCTTTGTTTTATAAAAATAATTTGATTTTGAGTGATTGACGGCCATGTGGTGCTGAAGTGATCAGTTTAATAAGTACTGAAGCTAATAATAGAAGCTCCTCAGTACTGAGCAGCAGCAGCAGCAGAGTTGTGTTCAAAGTGGTTCGTCAGAATTTGGTGGCAGAAGCAGAGAAGGCAGATGACGACACACTGACTGGAAGACGTGGTACACAAGAGACGAGCATAAATAATGAAAGTATAGTCACATAAGTCTATTCCTCGAAACGACAACACTGACTCCTTCACAGGTGCTACTCAAGCATTTTAACATGAATAAGTAATCACCCCATTAATATTTGAGTGTAATTGCCACAAACAAACGAAGTCACCACGAAATTTGTTGTTAAATGAATCATATAGTAAACTGTATGAACTCAGGAGGAAGAGGGCATGATGTTAAAGATTCACATGCAGTAAACACAGTCAGCTACAGCCGCATCTTAAAAACAGTGGCTGCTCTGACTGGTGGGTGGAGTGAAGTAGATGCAGCCTCCTACAGCCTGCTACGCGTTTGTGTACATTTCAATGCGTTTTGTATGAAAGACAGATCTCCTGACCTGAATCCATCTCCACCATGGTCCCCAGTCAAGTGACCGGTCTCATGAGGGCCACATGACGCCTTTAGGTTCCCCTCAGCTTCTCAGGAGTCACGCAGTGAGAGAGATACAGTCACCAGGAATGAAAGAAAGACAATTCTCCAGTGGTTTGAGTGGTTGTCAAGGAGATTAGGAACAAACTGACCATGTAGTAATTTTCTCCTCTCTTGCACCCGCTCACATTGGTTGTGTGTGTGTGTGTGTGTGTGTGTGTGTGTGTGAGACGTGGAAGGACATCGGGATTCATGTGGATCACTGGGACATGACAGGAGAGAGCTGAAAATGACTCACCTGGAGGGAAGTGAAATGACAAATGCACAAAATGCACAATAATGCACAACCAATGATTCAATTATCAAAAGTTATTGTAGTCTTACAACATCGTCACCCATTATCCTGTTGTGCAATTGTGTGTATTGGCGTTGCACATAGTAGCTTTGAACATCAGGACATTGATGCCAGTTGCATACCTTTGTAGCAGTGTCTGTGTGTAAGATATTTGGCATCTTAAAAACCTCAAACAAGGAAGTAGTTGTTGCAGTTGTCATGTGTCTCAACAGTTTGACAGTTGGTCAAATTATAAGATTGTTGCAGCAACTGGACAAAATTGCCGAACACCCGAGGTTCGAGCGACTTTGTGATCAGTGTTGTGATTACACAGTCAGGAGCAACGGCATTTCAAAAGATGCCTCTGAATGGAAACGGAGAGAGAGACTTGATCTTGGATCTGGCTGCGTTTCTTTATCAGTTGATCATCATGTGATCGATTTAAAGTCCCGGGAGCCTTGACCAGCTGCGACAACCAGGGGTCAGTTCGACCGGCAAACAGACGGAAAGACGGAAAGAAAAAGGTCAGACAGATGAGAATAATCAGGCGCAGCGAGGCTTCGGAAAGACATTTGGTTTGACTGGAATCAGACAATGAGAATGAAGATTCAGGTAAAGCTTTTTTTTGTCAGTCAATTAAATTAAATTGATTGATCAGTGATCATCCAATTGTATTGTCACGCACAGTTCGAGTCTGTGCTTGTGTGCATTATGTCCTGAAAAGATTACTGGCAACACAAACAGTGTAATGAACACCATTAAGCCGCTGTGTCCCCGCAGAACAAACATTAGGGAAGACTGAGGAGTGCAGCCATTAGTGAGCAGGAGGGAAGATGGACAGGAGGAAAAGTTGGGAAATAAACACATTGGCAGAAGATGAAAAGTATTTAAAAGCATTTTGGTGCTTTTCTGCTCCTGAGAGACACCTCCCCAGTTTCACATTACTGCAGGAAGTGAAAGCACTAACTCAATGTGGTAAAACGTGTGTGTGTGTGTGTGTGTGTGTGTGTGTGTGTGTGTGTGAGAGAGAGCCGGGGGCTAATGGCACTGGCACCCTGAGGAAAATAAAGACGTCTGATGAACAGAAGAAACGGCCGTAATGAAACCCCCACAGGACTCCAGGTTGTTAGCAGCAACAGAAAGGCATTACTGCTTTTCCAGTAAGCGTCTTAGTGGAGAATGAAGCCAGAAGTCAGATGTGAGGTCAAAACACAGATATTGGTTGAAGATTAAAAAGATCACGCACGCTGGATGATGCGAGCATCGGGAAAGGTGTTATATGTGCTGTGTGTGTGGCGTCCCCCGCTGCTGTTGAATACAGTGCTGGAGTTATTTAACAGCAGCTGAGTGTCCACAGATCAATGCAGGCACTCAGTGTGAACACACACACACACACACACACACACACACACACACAGACACACACACAAGTTGCTTCAACACGGACACATTGAACAGGAGAGTTTGTCGAGGGAATGTGATCAGTGCTACAGGTGCACTCAGATCCAAACGTATTCATAAGGATAAAAATACGAATTCTTATCAATAAATGGAGAATCAGTGTGACTGATCTCAGTACAGTTGACTTGTTGTGCTGTCTCCTCATGACCCCATGCAGCGGTGCATTCATGGTGAGCGGAACCATAGGAATTTAGCATTCTACTAACTGCATCTTCCATGTGACCTGGATGTGGCATTAGGTGAAGTCATGGGGGGGGGGGGGGGGGGGGGGGGGGGGGTCATGTGACGATCAGCAGCACTCCCCTTTTAATCCCCCTCTTTCACACACACACACACACACACACACACACACACACACATGATACCAGGCACAATGAAGCAAGTATGACCAGCCTGTAAGTTTATTCCCTTGACATCCAAAGAATGAGCGAGGAAATCCACAACAGTGATCCTTTATCCAGCTGTGAGGAGTAGCACAGCAGTTGGCCTATCAGCTGGTCCACCTCCTGCCCTGCAGCTACATCCTGCCTCTATGCGGCAATGCAGTGAGATTTGACTGGAGGACGTGCAGGTGTGGAGTTGTGATAAAAATCCCTTGTTGTTGTTGTTTCTGACAGATCCACACAAATGCAAATGCTGATGTCGCTGGAATGCTGCAAGTCCTCTGACTCTGATTAATACCAGCGGCGCTCTCATGTGATCATCACTGTGTGTGTGTGTGTGTGAGAGAGAGAGAGAGAGAGAGTGTGTGGATGGTTACAAAGGACTAAAAGGGTCAGATCACTAAATCCCTCAGGACTCACTCACACACACACACACACACACACAAACACACACACACACACACACATACACACATCGGACCACAATCATAAAACATGAGTCAGTACTTTTATTTTCCTAGAGTTGCATTGTCTCTTCCTCTCTACTCCAGCCTACATTTCCTCCTGCTACTATCACGCATACGGACCTCACACCGACCTACTCCTTACATCACACTACTGTGTGTGTGTGTGTGTGTGTGTGTGTGTGTGTGTGTGTGTGTGTGTGTGTGTGTGTGTGTGTTAATCAATGTCCTGCCGACTGACTACAACACAAGACATGTTCATGTTGGCTCCAGTTTCCAACCTTCTCCAAGACAGAAATAGAAAGTCTACTGGGAGAAGACCTAAAGAAAACGGTGCCTTCTGAAATTGTTCTGCTAAAACATGTGTCGAGGTCACACACACACACACACACACACACACACTCATGCACACACACACACACACATTTAGAACAGAGGAGGTGATTTCTCTTATCTCCATAGCTCAGTGGCAGCAGAGAGATAACACCTGTTCTATCATGTTTGCATACGTAACCCCTCCTATACCCCTCAGTATTTAGATCTGTCTGTGTGTATGTGCACGTGTGTGTGTGCGCGTGTGTGTGTGTGTTTGTGTGTCAGTGGTATCTCAGAGAGCAGGCAGACTCTCTCAGCGCTGCCTGTTGCAGCAGGAGATAAATACTTGGGAAGTGGTCGTCAGGTCATTTGTGTGTGTTGCGGTGATTTGTGTGTCCTGTGTGTTATCGTTACCTCTCAGGCTTCATACAGCAGCAGCTCAGACTGATAGTTGTCTCTGGATTGTACATGAAGCACATCCGACAGATATATGCATCGTGTTATTTACATGTGCACATGTTCCTGATCGCACAGGAGTAAACAGGAAACAGGAGTTGTTGTCGCTTCAGGCTTATTTGTGAGGCCATAGGCGTTAAATTCGACCATTCAGGTGCAGCACAGTGACTGTGTGGCTAATAGGTGTTTTTATAGTCCACTGTCAGGTAACATCAGCTGTCACAGGCGTTCAGCTGGTGTTCTCGGAGCGTCTCAGTGGTTGTAGTGTGAGGAGTGTGTTTCAGGAAGTGTGTGTATATATCCCTGTGACCGGGTGGGTCCACTTCTTCCTGTTTACAATATGGTCGTCTTCCTGATCACAGAGGGACTTTCTTTCTGGCTCTAATGGTGTGGTCAGTGTGTGTTTAAGATTTTAAATGCCAAAACGTAAATTCAATATATTGAATATATTCAATATCTGTACACTGTAAATCAGTGTTCAGTTGACTGTGTCAAAAATAATATGATAAAAATGAACACAATGAATAAAGAGAGGTAGTTATTAATTTTGCACAAACTGTTATACATTAGAGAGAGAAATAAAGCAGTGTCCTTCAAAAATCAAACATCTCACTGTCTCCTAGAAATACAAGGAGGACGATTTCACATGATGTTTGTCGACTGCTTCATAAGAAAACTGTGAAAAATATGAAATATGAAATACGTTTGTACAGTTTAATGCATTATAACAGGACGTTCAAGTGTTTGTTTCCCTTTACACCTGTTCTGTGCACCTGTGTGCACTCGAAATAGATATGTAAACACACCCACACACACATACACACACACACACACACACACTCATAAACACCACACAAGTGCTACGAAGAATAGAGGAAGTGGGTCTTGTATTTGCATCTAAAAATATCCCACAGTCCAGTGACTACACAAGTAACACTGTACTGTATGTCATTGTGTTATGTGTGTGTGTGATGTGGTCTGTGTGTGTGTGTGTGTGTGTGTGTGATCCCTGGAAGGATTCTGTGCTTGAAGGAGAGTGGATGTTGGCGCTGAGTGAGACGGACAGAGACGACGTCTGCGTGCTCTCCTCTCTCCATCCTCTCCCGACCACAAACCTTTCCCTTCCAACTATAAATAAACCCCTGAAAGCTGCCGCGTCCTGAAACATGAAACGCTGCTAACCGTGATCATCCAGGTCCAGAATAGCCCCAAGTCTCCCGTTACATTCGCATGCTAATGCTTTTGTAAAGAAGCGATTTGATTTGATTGAACTCAGACAGGCTTTCGCGTAAAAAGCACGAATCCGGATGAAAGCTCAAGCGGATCGATAGTGGAGGGGTTGTCGGTTCGGACGCCGAGCAGGTTGTGGTTAGAGATGGAGAGGAGAGAGGTGAGAAAAGGAATAAAGGTGCATTCCGGGCAAACGGGATGAGCTGACGGTAAGCGAGGAGGCCTACTGAGTGTCTGTTAGTCCCATCTCCACAGATTGACTTTAATGGTATTTATATGACACAACCCCTCAAACAAACAGTGCAGTTTGAAGATGTTGTGTATAGAGACCTCTGACCAGGCTCCTGTCCGACTCCACCAGGATCACACTTAATTCATGTCAACGCACAACCTATGGCATTGTCAGTTCTATGAGGTGACTGATACCGCTGTCAAATTTTAGCCTGCGCTGTGTGTGAGCCGTATGCAGAGGACTCACAGGGCGTGTGAGAGCAGTGTGAAACAGACGGAGCAGGCAGGTGGGCGAGAAGAAGCTGTGATCTGGTTTTCATCTGCTCCCTGGATGTAAATCAGATATCAGCCAGGTGGCGTGGTCCTGCTCTGATACGATGATGATGAGGAGGAGGAGGAGGAGGATGTTTAATCAGAGACTGAATATAGATCAGGATGTTATACAGCATCCATACAGGCCTTCAGAGAAGTGAAGGGGGGGGGGGGGGGGGGGGGGGGGGGGGGGGGGGGGGGGGGGGGGGGTTTGGAAACAAAGGGAGGTAGGAAGCAGTGGGTTTGACCAGTTTCCTCCTCCCTTCCTCTGCTCTCACATAGATAATTAGAGGTCACAGGATATAAATAACTCTCCATTTAAACCAGGTAACCTGAGAGTTAACAAGTTATGCTGTGTGTGCGTGCGTGCGTGCGTGCGTGTGTGTGTGTGCATGTGTGTGTGTGTGTGTGTGGAGAAACTGGGCCATTCAGCCTCCTGACACCCAATCTCATTGACCAGCCGCAGATGATTGTCAACTCTTGTTAGGGTAAAGGGGTGTGTATGTGCGTGTGCACACACACATGCGTAGATGTGTGTCCGCATCGCTATTTAGCGATGAATTAAGCAACTCACACCACGTTTACTTGTCGTGATTGACAGCTCACGACAGCACAGTCATGGCAGACAGAAGAAAAGAGAGAGAGAGGACTTTGTCTGTAGAGAGATTAGCTGTCTCGCCCAGATCTGCCCACTTCCTGGTTACTGCAGTTAAAGATGACTGCGGCCTGCTGGGACATGAACGCCCTGTGGACACACTCACACCACGACTTGACTGACACTGTTCATGAGTCTCTTACCAAAATACCCGACTGCAGCCTTAAAGGTTTTATGCTTGAGTGACATGGAGAATGATGTCATAGCACCTCAGGAGAAACAATCATTCATTTAATAACAGGAGATAAGAAGTGTAAGAATGCATCACCGTGGGTTCAATGAGTCAGTGGTTCAGAATCTCACATGAACCTTAACCTGAACAGGGACAGGGAGTTGTTTTTATGGCGAAGCAGTCAGTGACCTGACAGAGGAGTTTGAGGAACATGATGATGATGAAGATGATAATCTTTAGAATGAAGATGAAGATGCAGGTCTAAGTTGATTTGATTTAATGGTGACAGCCAGGGAGCCATGGAGGGTTTTTCTTTTTCTGCGTAGTTGCTCTGGTTGTAAACAACTGCATGGAGTTAGTGCTCGTTTGTGTTTTCTCTAAGTCCACTTCTTTATGTGTATGTGTATGTGAGTGTGTGTGTGTGTGTGTGTGTGTGTGTGTGTGTGTTTCCACTGCATGTCAAGTCCTGCCTAACATTCTCCAGCCCAGATGCCTGAATGCCAGTTTCAGGTCTAACGAGTGTAACCGAATACAACGTCTCAAGGCCCCGACATCCCGCCATTTATATCCAAACATTAACAAAGACATAAACACAGCGAGACCTCAGTCCTCAGGTGTCTTATCTGTGTGTGTGTGTGTGTGTGGGAGTGTGTGAGAGTGTAGTCTGCATTCCAGTCTGAGTCACATGCATGTCCATGTATCCGTGGTAACAAAAGCTCTCATTCATTGAGCAGAAATTACTCATTCACTGTCTGTGTCTGAGCATCTGTTCTCTCCGTCGTTAGTGTGGAGGAGTGTGGAGGAGTGTGTGAATGTATATGATCATCATATATTCATCTATGTTATGGTCAAACGCATCGATTTGTATAACTGACATGGCGTGACATGCCTCACTCTGCAGTGTGTTGGTGAGGAGAACTGGGTGGACAGCAGGACCATCTACATCGGACATAAGGAGCCTCCTCCCGGCGCTGAGGCCTTCATACAGCAAAGATTCCCAGACAACAGAATCGTCTCTTCCAAGGTCAGTGAACGCACGCTCAAAGATCCAAACACAACTTTGACCAGTGTGAAGTATGGACGTTCCTCTTCCCGCTGATTCCTCGTGGACATGACTGGATAACAGAGGCATTTTAACACTAGTTGTGTGTTTTTTTTTTTTTTGTGTGTAACCGGGTCTGATACCGTTTCACCTTTCTCAGTACACGTTTTGGAATTTCATCCCGAAGAATATGTTTGAGCAGTTCAGGAGAGTTGCCAACTTCTACTTTCTCATCATATTCCTGGTCCAGGTAAAACCTGAATCCACTGCTTCTGTTTTTCATTGCATTCAATTGTTGTTGTTGTTTTTTTTTTTACCAATTAATGGATTTATGGTGTGTTTGTGTGTGTGTCACTAAAGTTGATCATCGACACGCCAACCAGTCCAGTCACCAGCGGACTGCCACTCTTCTTTGTCATCACAGTCACCGCCATCAAGCAGGTGAGACCTGAAGGTTTTTTTTTTTGTCTAATCGCATTGTGATTGACATTAAACACAACACACACACATCTTATAACTAATCCCCCCCACACACACACACACACCTCCCACCTGTGTCAGGGCTATGAGGACTGGCTGAGACACAAAGCAGACAACGCCGTCAACCAGTGTCCAGTCCATGTGGTGCAGCAGGGGAAAGTGGTCTGCAAACAGAGTCGCAAGCTGAGGGTATGTGATTGTGAGAGTGTGTGTGTGTGTGTGTGTGTGTGTGTGTGTGTGTAGGCTTTTAAAATCTCTTACGTTCGTGAATGATATGTAACGGAATGAAATTACAGCCTGAATAACAGTCAGAGACGGACACAGAGACAGAGACGGAGACAGAGACGGAGACAGAGATGGAGACATGTCTCCATGTTTGCAGGTGGTAACGCAGGTGAACATGTCGGACTAAATGCTTTAGCTGAAACTCCATTAGGAAAACTGAAGGGATAAGTGCTGCATTATCCTCAAAGCCTGCGCTCCCTGCAGGAGAATGTTTTCATTCAACACTTAGTGTCGTGCAGGGTTAGCGTTATATTGTATCGAGCGTTGTGTGTGAGAAATGTTTTGTGTCCAGAGAAACAAACCACTGTATTAGATGAAACAAGCGGAGCGATTGTTCCTCAGGTTGGCGATGTTGTCATGGTGAAGGAGGATGAATCCTTCCCCTGTGACCTCATCCTTCTGTCCTCGTCTCGAGACGATGGGACCTGTTATGTGACAACAGCCAGTCTGGATGGTGAGAGCAGCCACAAGGTGAGTTTGTGTGTATCATCGGTTGTGTATCATATTTTAGCCTGAACCCTCCCTGTGGATCCTGACAGCATCACAACACTCACACCGTCATCCCTTCTCCTCCCGCTTTCTTTTCCATCATCCTCCGTCTCCGTCTCCGTCTCCGTCTCTGTCTGTGTCGACAAAGACATATCATGCAGTTCAGGACACCAAAGCTTACAAAACCGAAAAGGAGGTGGACTCCATCCACGCCACTATCGAGTGTGAACAACCGCAGCCGGATCTGTACAAGTGAGTCCAACCCAAACCCAACCCCACTCTCTCTGCTGCTGCGTGACGAACACTAACCCTGATCCCCACTGTCCCGCACACAGGTTCGTCGGCCGCATCAACATCTACATGGACAACGAGCCGGTGGCCAGGTAACCTGAAAACATGTTTGTCCTGTCTGTCACGATCTCGCCTAACTCCGCCACTTTACTGGAGAGAAACAATAACAGGGATGAAACCGTCGTCTGTTGTCTGTGTTCAGGCCACTGGGGTCGGAGAACCTGCTGCTGCGAGGGGCCACGCTCAAAAACACTGAGTACATCTACGGTAATTTCACCCGAAATACGTCTGAACACTGACAGATACAGACAGATCAGTCTGCTCCGCCTGTGCGACCTCTGCATTTATCTCTGAGACAAATAAACCAACTGGAAATGGACTCAGTTGTTATTTTGCTCATCACTCACGTCATCTTCTCCTCAGCTGTTGCCATCTACACTGGCATGGAGACCAAGATGGCTCTCAACTACCAGGCCAAGTCTCAGAAACGCTCCGCCGTGGAAAAGTAAGCTCTTCTTTCTTAATGAACACATTCTTAAATTAGCATTTCTGATTTTTATATATATATATATCCTTCCATTCCATCCATCTGTTCACTTTTCAATCCCTCGTCCTCTCACTGGATCACTGTCCTCCATCTGGAGTTGCCGTGCATCTTTGCAGCCAGATGGCCTGTAGAGTGGAGGTGGATTACATTTACACTTGGCGCAGTGTGCGCCTGATTAACTCGCCGGATTCTGTTTGTCTTCCCGTTGCCAGACCTCTTCCCTGTTCTCTTCTGTTAGGTTGACGATGGCATCGTTCCCGTGTTTAATAGTCGGGCTGTTTTCTGTCCGTATGAACCGGGTGTGATTATCTGTGTTGTCTCCCCCTGCAGGTCGATGAATGCCTACCTGGTGGTTTACCTGTGCATTCTCATCGGCAAAGCCCTTATCAACACCTCGCTGAAGTACGTGTGGCAGGCGGATCCCAACAGGGACGAGCCGTGGTACAACCGGAGGACAGACGCAGAGAGACAGAGGCACATTGTGAGTCACTGATCCCAGTCAGGCATGAACGTGATTCCTTCATCACCCTCTCACCCTCCTCATCCTTCTCCTCATCTTCAGGTTATCAGGGCCTTCACAGACTTCTTGGCTTTCATGGTCCTCTTCAACTACATCATCCCTGTCTCCATGTACGTTACCGTGGAGATGCAGAAGTTCCTGGGCTCCTACTTCCTCATGTGGGACGACGAGATGTTTGACGAGGAGCTGGGAGAGAGAGCTGTGGTCAACACGTCGGACCTGAATGAGGAGCTGGGACAGGTAGCGGCGTCCGCCTGGTTCTGAGCAGATGGAGCCTCAGGCCTCAGCCTCACACTGACCGAACCTGCTCTGCTCTGCTCTGCCTCCAGGTGGAGTACGTGTTTACAGACAAGACGGGGACTCTGACGGAGAACAACATGGAGTTCATCGAGTGCTGCGTGGACGGACATGTTTACGTGCCTCACGCCATCTGCAACGGACAGGTAACAGCCTAATGGACACATGTATATGTATATGTATGTGTATATGTATGTGTATATGTATGTGTATATGTATATATTATATATATTATTTTCATTTTTTTAATTGCCAGGTGATGCCTGGTGCAGCTGGTATGGATATGATCGACACATCGCCAGGTCCTGAAGCCAGGGTGAGTTAGTGTATCTGTGTATCTGTGTGTGTGTGTGTGATATTATATTATATTATATTATATTATATTATATTATATTATATTATATTATATTATATTATATTATATTATATTATATTATATTATATTATATTATATTATATTATATTATATTATATTATATTATATTATATTATATTATATTATATTATATTATATTATATTATATTATATTATATTATATTATATTATATTATATTATATTATATTATATTATATTATATTATATTATATTATATTATATTATATTATATTATATTATATTATATTATATTATATTATATTATATTATATTATATTATATTATATTATATTATATTATATTATATTATATTATATTATATTATATTATTTTCATTTTTTTTAATTGCCAGGTGATGCCTGGTGCAGCTGGTATGGATATGATCGACACATCGCCAGGTCCTGAAGCCAGGGTGAGTTAGTGTATCTGTGTGTGTGTGTATCTCTGTGAATGTGTGTGTGTTTAAGACAGTGTCGGTCTTCCACCTCAGGAGCACGAGGAGCTGTTTTTCCGGGCGCTGTGTCTGTGCCACACGGTGCAGGTGAAGGAGGAGGAGACGGTGGACGGCATCAAGCACGGCATCCACCAGGGCAAGTCCACCTCCCTCTACATCTCCTCGTCCCCGGATGAGGTGGCGCTGGTGGAGGGAATGAAGAGGTGGAGTGCACCAAGCAGATCATCCACAGTCACCTGTCCTCTTTGGCATTTTCTTTTCCCCACTTACATGTGTTGCTCTTTGCCGCAGACTCGGCTTCACCTATCTGAGACTCAAGGACAGTTACATGGAGATACAGAACAGAGAGGACGAGGTCGAGAGGTGAGTGTGTCCCTTCACACTCATGTTTCTCCAAGGTTTAACTGCAGTAATACATTCAACGTTACAACGCAGGTTTGAGCTGCTGGAGGTTTTGACCTTTGACTCGGTCAGACGAAGGATGAGTGTGATAGTCAGATCATCGGGCACAGGTAATACACAACTATCATATGTAAACTGTGTGCACTTCCGTATAGTTTTTAGTCTGACACACTTTGTGTGTGTGTGTGTGTGTGTGTGTGTGTGAGCAGGTCAGCTGTATCTGTTCTGCAAAGGTGCAGACTCCTCCATCTTCCCCAGAGTGATCTCAGGCAAGGTGGATCAGGTCCGATCCCGAGTGGAGCACAACGCAGTGGTGAGAGCGCGCACAAAACACAACATCAACAAACAACACGCAAACTTCCTCTTTCTGTCATCAACCCATGCAGTTTCCATGGTTACAAGCGGAAGTGAATCACTGAAGCCCATAACGAGGCTCCTACTTCTGGAACAAAAAACCCTGTGTAGAGAGAGTTCACCCTAAAACACACTGTGCACACTGTTCTTTGATCCACCCACGTGAGATTATTAGAAACGCTCCCAGGCCGTGTGAGAAAGAGTTGGACGTAGGCGAGTTGAGGAGAGAAACAGGATGAAGACATGATGCTCAAATGATCTGAACACTTCAGGGAAAAGCGAAGTAGCATTATCTGTATATGAGTGTGTGAATCTCCTCCTCCCTCCTGCAGGAGGGTCTGAGGACACTGTGTGTGGCCTACAGGCCTCTGAGCCCTGAACAGTACCAGGAGGTGTGCCACCTGCTGAACGACGCAAAGTTGGCGCTGCAGGACCGTGACAAACGACTGGCAGAGGCCTATGACCTCATAGAGAAAGACCTGATCCTCCTGGGAGCCACCGCTGTGGAGGACAGGTGCAGGATCTTTTGTAAAGAGAAATACAGTATAGCAATATAGTGGGTCTCTGATGTTGCTTCAAGATGTTCCTGCATCTCCTCTCATCCCTCCACAACAGGCTCCAGGAAAAAGCGGCAGACACCATTGAGTCTATGCACAAAGCCGGTATGAAGGTGTGGGTGTTGACCGGAGATAAGATGGAGACGGCTGCTGCCACCTGCTACGCCTGCAAGCTCTTCCACCGCAACACGCAGATCCTGGAGCTGACCACCAAGCGCACGGAGGAGCAGAGTCTGCACGACGTCCTGTTTGACCTGAGCAGGACCATCCTGAGGCAGCACGGAGACATGACCAGGGACACCTTCTCTGGGTGTGTCAACCTTTTACCAAACACTGAACACATGAGCTGCATCAGGACCTTCACACGCTCCCTGTTGTTTTGTCAGTTGAAAACAAAGAGGACCAGAATAGAAATATCATTGTGTTATTTTTTGTGTGTGTCATGAAGTATTGATTAGCCTTGTGTTTTTTAGTTTCTCAGGTGAATACACGGACTATGGTCTGATCATCGATGGAGCCACCCTCTCTGCGGTGATGAGGCCCAGCCAGGAGGACTCAAACTCAGGGAGCTATAAAGAGATCTTCCTCGAAATCTGCCGCAACTGCAGCGCTGTGCTCTGCTGTCGAATGGCGCCGCTCCAGAAGGCACAGGTACGGAGAATCCTTCAATGTTGATAAGGCACAGATGTCATGTTGTGCTGATGATGATGTTCCTCCATGTTCCAGATAGTGAAGCTGATCAAAGCCTCCAAGGAGCATCCCATCACACTAGCAGTCGGAGATGGAGCTAATGACGTCAGCATGATCCTGGAGGCACATGTTGGGATCGGTCAGTTCTCCGTCAGTGTCGACATCCTGCTCATAAGTTACAAAAGTAAATGACAGGAAATGAAAAAGCTCTGTCTGTCTCAAGGTATTATGGGTAAAGAGGGTCGTCAGGCAGTGAGGAACAGCGACTACGCTATCCCAAAGTTCAAACACCTCAAGAAGTTGCTGCTCGTCCACGGACACTATTACTACATACGCATCTCAGAACTCGTGCAATACTTCTTCTACAAGGTAGAAACGTTAGAGTACAGACAGTACACAAGGTAGTGCTCGATCAAGACGTATTAGTAAACGCTAATCTCAACGGCTCACTCCTTTTCTTCTCTCTTTATTTTCTTTTCCCAGAATGTCTGTTTCATTTTCCCCCAGTTCCTCTACCAGTTCTTCTGTGGTTTCTCACAGCAGGTAGACACACACACACACACACACACACACACACACGCACACACACACAGGTAATAAAAAGGTGAATGAATGACATGGTTCTTCTCTCTTCTCCACAGCCGCTGTATGACACAGCCTACTTGACTCTGTACAACATCAGCTTCACCTCGCTGCCCATCCTGCTCTACAGCCTCATCGAGCAGCACATCAACATGGACGTCCTGAAGAGGGACCCAGCTCTGTACAGGTTCGTGTTGATATGCTCGAATAGACTTTGACTTAGACTCAACTTTATTTATTCCTTGGGATCTGCACAGAGTCTATGTGAAAATGTCGAACGTATTTTCATTGTTATGTTTTTCCATTGAGGTCTCACATGGTCACATGGTCACGTATTCCTCTCTCATGAAGTATTGGAGTGTTACTGTAATGGGCCTGTATCAGTAACGTATACAGGGATCGTTGGATATTGGCTGATGGATGCTCTGCTAAATCAAATGAAAATATCCCATTACGTTCATTCCTGGTGAAAGGTGGGCTTCAGGGGCAGCTAATGTAGTATTGATCAGTAAACGTGTCCCCCGCCATCTGAGAGGAGGTCACTTCATGGTTGTTTACTGTTGTTTGTCTTTGTCCTCACAACAGAGACATTGCTAAAAACTCTTTGCTGCGGTGGCCCACCTTCATATATTGGACAGTCCTGGGTGTGTATGACGCCATTGTGATGTTTTTCGGCGTGTACTTCCTGTTCGACAACACCACCTTCACCAGCAATGGACAGGTAACGCACCCGTCTCTCCGAGCGCTCAGGAATGTGCTTTCCTAAGGGAAAAATGTTAGGAATATTGGAAGGCTGTTGTCGTAATGTGATTTTAGTGGACTGACAGTTTGATATAAAAGACGACGCGCGTTCTTCCATTCACATCTGAGTGGGTTCCCTGCTCCCTGTTCTCAGTTTGTGTTCTTTCATTGTCGAGACGCGTTATTCTCCCAGAAACCTGTTCGACTTCTTCAGTTGGCCGATTTCACTTAATTTTTTGCATCTAATTTAATTTTTTTTTCTCCTCCAGCTGCAACACTGTTGTTTATTTTATTATGATTTGTCTTCTTCTAGCCGTCGCCTCTTACTTCCTCTCTTCTTACCTTTGTGTTGCTTTTTCTTTTTGGCTTCTACTTCCTCCTCCCAGCTAATGACAACCAACACACAGATGGTAAGCCTGTCCCTGTCTCTCTGTCACCGCTCCCTCACCTTTCACTTTTCACTTCATTTCGTAGCCTGATACCGAACCAGCCATCGTCTGTCCACCTGTTGTCCTCAGTGCCTGCTGCAGAGACAGTACTGTAGATAAGACAAGTGTCCTGCCTTCACCTCCACTCCCTGCTCACAGCATCTTCAGCCAGACACCAGACAAACATTATTACACATCTGTGGCCACTGAAAAGTCTCTCTATATAATTTTGATTTTTTTTAATCAAATGTGGTTTTAAATTTGCAGGACACACATTCCAGTTTGCTCCTTTCTAATTGACACCATCATTCAGAAGCACCGTGTGTTTTCTCATCAGTCATCTCATAAACACCTGAGTGTTGCTGTCTAATCTCTCTGCCATCTGTTTGATTGATTGATTCTTTATTGAATCTTTGCAGTTTACTTTAACTCAGTGTGTCACATTAACTCCAGGTGTGTGTCTGGTCTTATGGCCATGGTGCGTCGTGCTTCCAGATGTATACAAGCTGTTTTCTAGCTCATTGTGCGACATTAGACAATGACACAGAAACAATGAACAGTGTGTCCTCACTGTTACTGTATGTGTGGCTTTACATTTAAAATAACAGCGGACGTTGTCACTTTGTTTCTGTAGATGTTCGGGAACTGGACGTTTGGGACGCTGGTCTTTACTGTGTTAGTCTTCACTGTTACATTCAAGGTAAACATATACGTAAACATATATAATGGAGAGTAAAGGGACGAGCTGTGGCGTATTTACGCCGACGTGTCTCCTGTCGCGCTCCTCTTGTAGCTGGCTCTGGACACTCATTACTGGACCTGGATCAACCATTTTGTCATCTGGGGCTCGCTGATCTTCTTCGTGGTCTTCTCTCTGCTGTGGGGAGGAATCATCTGGTAAACAACTTTATTTCTTAAATCAACTTGAATGTAAAGGCGTCGGTAAAACGGGAACAAATGAACTAGTTTGATGTTATAGATAATAGAGGAGCTCTACTTCTCCTTTGTCCTCCCCGCCAGGCCTTTCCTCAACTACCAGAGGATGTACTATGTGTTCATGCAGATGTTGTCCAGTGGTCCAGCCTGGCTGAGTATCATCCTTCTGATAACGGCCAGTCTGTTGCCAGATGTGGTAAAGAAGGTGATCTGGAGGGCGCTGTGGCCCACCACTACTGAACGCATACAGGTGAGTACATACACGCGTATACACACGCATAATGTGTATTTGTTATTGTGTATATGGAATAAGTAGGAAGTAGGTGTGTTCCTGATGTCTAACTCCAACCTGTGGGTCAGCAGATGTATGCTGGTTATGGTTATGTCCCTGCTCTGTTGAATGTAAGTGACGAAGCGCCTCTCTGTCTTTTTTTTTGTGCAGTGCTCCTTTATTTCCAAGAGAATGTGTATGTATTTTTAGCAACTAGGAATAATAATATGTTGTGATATGTGTATGAATATTTTATTAATGGGGAGATAATGACCCTGCGGCGCCTGGGAGAGTGTTTTCCATCGTGGAAAGAGAAGTGTTGTCGGTAATGATGTACAGTCACGCTGACGATAAGTGCAGAGGCCAAACAGAAGCTATGAAGCCTTGAACTGCAGGAGAAGAAATCGGTTTTAATATCAGGTGATGCTGATTGTTCCAGACTTGTCCTCTGGACTGTGTGAATGCTACACCTGGAGGTTTCAGAGCGTTATTCATCAGTCGGTTGGAAATAATATTCAACAATCCTTTGACAGCCGCTCCCTCCCAGGCTCTGGAATCTCATCCCAGAGGAGCTGATGTTATTTTAGGTGAAGGTGCAGGATATGGAGTCATAGGGACTTTCTGTGTTTCCTGTTCTGCTGTTTGCAGTGTTTAATCTCTTTAATCTCTACACCTCTCTGTTTCCCATAACTCTCCTCACACATATACTGATCGTGTTGGAAGATTTGGGAAGATCTGACAGACCTTCAGCACTTTAACTTCTCCTCCTCTCTAGGTGCAGGATATGGAGTCATAGGGACTTTCTGTGTTTCCTGTTCTGCTGTTTGCAGTGTTTAATCTCTTTAATCTCTACACCTCTCTGTTTCCCATAACTCTCCTCACACATTTACTGATCGTGTTGGAAGATTTGGGAAGATCTGACAGACCTTCAGCACTTTAACTTCTCCTCCTCTCTCTGTTCACTCCTCCCCCCCCCCCCCCCCCCCCCCCCCCCCCTCCGCCTGGTTCTCCTCCGGGCAGAACAAGCGCCGGTGCCTCGCCTCCGAACCCTCCACCATCTTTATGCTGTCTCAGACCTCCAGCAGAATGAGTTTCTAACCCAGGCTCTCTGGAGGTGACCCCTCTGCCTTTCCTCCTGACTCTGACGTGTGTAACCTCCTTGTTCCTCTCAGTGTTTTCCATTGTCTGCATCCGCTTACGTTTCCCTGCCTCTGTTCTGCACCCCCGTCCTGTCACACAGTCTGGTTGCATGCCACCACATCTCCAGTGCGTCTGGATCTACACAGGCAGAATCAGCTTCCTGTCGTGTAAATGCAGCCAGCGTGTCGTGTGAGATGTGACCGTCGTGACTTTTTTTTTTTTGTTTGTCATTGAATATGTGTGTGTGTGTGTGTGTGCGTGTGTGTGTCCACAGAGAGTGAGGGATAAAAAAAGGTTTGAGAGGGCCGTGGCCTACCAGAGTTCAGACTCATTACTAGATGGAGTAGCTGTCACAGAAACCTAGAAGTCTTCAGAATGGTAAATCATACGCCCTGCTACCCTGTGTGTGTGTGTGTGTGTGTGTGTGTGTGTGTTATAGTTGGATGAGGTAATGGTGGGTGATATTAACGTCGCTCTGTGACGGGGTTAAACTGCTGTGGTGTGTGGTTCCTCAGATTGTGACAGACTAACACAGGAGATGCATATATCTGCAGTGTGTTGGGTTGTGTGTCGGGGTTAAACTTGTGTGAACGACGATTCACACGTTTTACCTGGAGCTCTGGTGCCCTCTAGAGACATGTGTGAGGCAGCACATTCATGCATGTTTGTTTTCATTTGCATGGTTTGGTTCTATTAAAGAAGAAATGGTGCAGTTATTCATGTTACATGAGACATTATGATCACAGCTGAAACCAAAGCACTGCTCTCAATTCATATATTATATATATTTATATATAATATGAAACATTATATATAAATGTAAAAAGACAGTATATGAAACATAGGCATAATACTGTATATGTCCATATATCCTACAGTATCCCAGTCTGAATTCTGGACAGCTGTGGTAATAGTGTCTCCTCAGTGTTTCTCCTCCGCCTGCTCCACAACTAATATATCTGTCTTACCATGCCTCCATCTCTCCCTCCCTCTGTCCGTCCTGCATCTTTACAGAATGCTGATAAAGTCTATAAAGGCCACCTCTCTGAGTTCACCCCCCTGTCGTCTCTCCACGCTCCATCCAAGGCTGGCGGCCACCGGCGAGGCTCAGGAAACCAAAGGAACGTCCCAAACCCTCGAAGGTCTGAACCCTTTAACAAGAAAGTCATGCTCACACGCTGGCACAAAGCACCAGACTACTACACCTTCACCCCGCTCCTCCGATTCGCCGATGGCTCCCGCCACCTGAGACAGGGACACGGCGATGGTGGGACAGGGCCTGAGACCTCAGTCTAATTTATTCCTCTCTGGCGTTTTTCTGTTCTCAATCCCTGACAGCCGGATGCTTGGCCATCCGTTTAGAGCTGAACCGAACAAAGGGATGTTTATGATCATTTGGTCCAGATGTGGACCAGGTCACTGCTGCAGGAGCTGGGGAGCAGCCCGTCTGAGCTGCTTATGGGACTGAGCTCAAGTCGCGTTATTGTAATCAATACGATTGATTGGTGAGAGATTATAGGTGAAGTCACCTTTTCTAACGTCTCACAATCAGCAGCCAACTGTGGCACGAGGCATTGTGGGAAATGGCTTGGTGCAATGACGTCACAACAACAAACTCCAGCGGATTGATGTCATAAAGTATATTATATCAGACGGATAAAATATGTGCACTGGCCCTTTACACCTGTCTGCTTTTGACAGCAGGTAGCTGAAGTGTACTTTTCTCTAATGATTGGGGTTTATATGACTTTTTAAAAAAAAACAAGATTGTATGTAAAGCCATGATGTGTTGTGACCGGGATCGTGCTGCTGATGCGGATGCTGATGCTGATGCTGATGCGGATGCGGATGCGGATGCGGATGCGGATGCGGATGCGGATGCTGATGCGGATGCGGATGCTGATGCTGATGCTGATGTGATGATGATGATGGTAACAGTCTTTTCTCTGCACACGGTTTCTCTGACCAAACATTTTCTTTTTTCAACTCCTACCATCTCTCCCTCCACCCATCCCTCTTTCCATCTGCCTGCTCTGCCTCTTTATAGGACTAACTGGTGTTGCCTGTGTGCAAACGTTTTAAACCGAAACACCCAGTAGGACTCTGGGGTCAGATCCTACAGCATCGTAAGGAGGGGCGGGGTAGAGAAGTCAAACTTAGCTCCACTTCCACTCACATGTAGATAATCAGGAGTGTTATGTGGGATAGATGTGTGTGTCTGATAGTTGATAGTCGTGTTAGTTGTGTATGAGCAGGATCTCCTCCCGCACTTTAATAAACATCCGTCTAATTTTAGTTTGCATGCCCTGTTGTGTTGGTGTTAGAAACCAGTGGAGATGGTCTGTTTTTCTTCATGCCTTCATGTCACCTTAGAAATACTGAGACATTATGAACCAAAGAACCAGACGGAAAACATGCGCAGACCAAGTTGATGCCTTAAGTTTAAGTTTGTACTGGAAAGAGAAACTGAATGATTTAAATGAAACACTGAACCTGGACGTGTAGAAGTGTAAAAGAAAGGCAGCAGATGTATCATTTTAAAATCGGCTTCAGACCTACTCGGCCTGTTTTAAACTGTCCTATTCAAAGACTTACCCTCTCTCCCTCTCTTTCTAGCCATCCCTCTCTCTTTCTACCTCTCTCTCATTCTCCATGTGGACATTTTCATCATCCGACCACCGAAACATCCTCATCGTCACCTTCTCCTCCGTCTCGGGCGTCTCTCAGTCAGTCCATCATCGGCACATCAGTTGTGAGACAGGTTGTCTCAGTGTAAAATTGTTTTATACTCTGAATAGTCCTTTTATGAACCAAAGCCTTGCTGCTGCTAGAGATACTCATAGCTGCTTTACATTAGGTGCCTTGTGGTAGTGTCTCTCTCTCTGTGCTCACCTGTCTTTGCTGGCTTTTGTTGTAAACTGACGGTAAGTCATAGGTGTTTTGAATGGAAAGCCTGTGTGGATGTGTGACTGAAGTGACTGAGTGAGAGAGAAGGTTAACACACAGAACAAATACAAATACAGCACTGCAATATGGCCGCACAATCAAAGAACAATGAATAAGTAACAAAAACAAAGTATGTTGAATGTTTTTTTATTGTTTTTATTCTAAATATTATATATATACACACACACACACATATGTCATATATATATATATTCCCTTGATCGACCAACAGCGGGCGATCATTCGATCAGCTGCGATCAATCAGTGTTAGAAACTGGGATGTTCTACATATGTTTTTGTTTCAATGTTTGACTTGCTGTTCGATATTCTGGTTCTCTACTTCACTAGTTAAATAAATATTTACAGTAAAACAAAATCCAATCCAATGTAACTGTTAGATTCTGAGGTTGAGGGGTCAGTTCAGCCAATTTACAAAAGAAGGAAAGCATAAATATTGCATTTTTAAATAGACATTGAATATTGCTTATCTGCTGACTTGCAAATGTTAACATAATCCAACAATCTGCTGATTACTGAAGGGAAGTATTTTTAACATAACATGTCAGTTTCATATTTCAAATTTTGACCTTTGTTCACCTGCATCAGTAAGTCATGACAGTGAGGTATGAAGAGAATGTTTTAATGATGAGGTTATCTGATCAATCCTGATTGAATATTGGATTGGCACTTATTGACACACTGGAGTTTTTCAAGATCGATCAACGTGTATTTCTCTTCGAGTATTTGAACTGTTGCCATAAGCCTCTCGCCTCATGTGAGAACAAACAGGTCAGGTAGGTCCTGTGGAAAACTGTGGGATCCATATGAATGAATGAATGAATGATTAAGTTACTGAAAATATCCACTGTTACTTGAGAGATTCTTTTTGTATATATGTACTATGTTATAGATCATGTTTTTTTTTTACTCCCTGGACTGTATGCGATGTGTAGAAGAGTAATCTAACATGACTGGAGAAGCTCTAATCCATCCCTGCACTGAACCGACATGTCTGATGATTGACACTTTGCTGTAGATTTTTTTCAAAGCTATTAAATGGTGCATTTAAGGTCCTACTGTATCAGTCACTCTATCAGTCCTAACTGTCCCGATCGTTTCAGACTGGTGAAACTGACAGCCTTCCAGCTGAATGTTGTCCTCTTTATTCTGTGATGTATTATTGTGTTTATCATAACCAACAGCATCTATAACCAATGTACACACAGGTACACACACACACACATGTATATATATGAATGTAGTTATGTTAATTAATGTACAGTTTTGGGGTCTTTTTGTATACAGTTTTTAACAGAGTCTTATCAGAACTGACTTGTGGATTGTTTGCCAATCTCTGTGTAGCTATTCAACAGCAAACAACTGCTGTGTACTTGCTTACAAATAAAAGCCAGTGGGATGCGTATAAACGTTTTGTTTCTTGTCAACAGTGACTGCACCTAATGCACCTCTCCACAGGGAGGCAGTAGAATACATCTGATGTCTCAGAACATTGAAGTTTTTAGACAATCGATCAAACACCCCTGAGGAGTTTGGGATGAAATCAAACAGATACACCATGAGGACAGTTCAGAACATGTGGATCGTGTGTTTTCTTCCATTAAACCACGGTGTTAAAAAGAGATGTTTAGATGTGACTCTTCTCTGAAGTCGCTCCAGGGCTGCCGCTTCCAACATCTGTGGATGTCAACAAGATTAGGATGGAGGTTTTGGATCAATTGGATTCCCCTCATCCCTTTCACTTCTCATCTGCGCTGATCTTCACATCCTCTCCTCCACAGCCGGCAGCTACAGAAACCTGCTAGTGTGTCTGTCAAAGATGGAGAAATATCTAGGGCACTAGAAGAATTCAGAGGTGAAGTCAAGGGAAGAAGAAGAAGGAGGAAATAAGCCACGTTTTTATGTCCTTCTCACTATGATGTTATTATCATGCACTCTGGTTGAATTGACCTGCTAAACAATGTAAGGCAATCACTTTATTAAAATGACATTCAGTTAACAATCAGCTGGTCATTTTGACATCTGCAGCACTAACAGTGTGTGTCGTTCAGTGTCTGGTGTTGTAGTGTGAGTCTCTATTCACAGCATTAAATGGAGGGAGGTGATGGAGGCATCCAAACGTGAAATCTACGAATTAGCTGTGAAATTGCTGTTATTTGCCGCTGATTGTTTATGACTCAGTACACGTGCTCTTTTTCTTTCTTGCTCTTTTGTCTATACAAAAGGCTTTTTCATTATTGTGACCTGGCTTTTAAAGGGGGTTGTTTTTAGGGATGGATGCACACACACACGCACACACACACACACACACACACACACACACACACACACACACACACACAGTCTCAAAAAAAGATTGAGAACCAAAAATACCTCTAAAGGCACAGACTTTTAACTTTTAAGAAAAATTAAGCAGCACTAAAAATTGCAGCCTTCAAAATGACCCGGAAACAACAATAATAATAGACTAAATCACCGTACCTTCAAATAGGTGAAACAGCGCCCCTCGCTGCGAGGCCACAACGCTGTATTGCATTCTGTCCAAAGTTTACGGAAGCGACGCGAGTTCAAAGGTCACGCCGCCCGATTTGTGATGTCAACGTCAATAAAACGCGCATGAACGCGACGGGAAAGATACAAAACAATGTGAAACAAACAACAGTGGACGAACAATAGACGCAGTTTACTCAGTTTGAGTAAGTTAGTAGTTTGTGTGCGGTGTTTACCTGGCGAATGTTTGGAAAGACTGAGGGTTTGTGTCAACGCTCACGGACACGTGACTGTTAAAGAGCCGCTGGACGTCAGACAAGATGGACACCTCGTCTTCATGAGGGACAGGAGACAGGACGTCTTCTAACGTGAGTCTCACAGTGTCTGTCCATGTCTCCCTGCAGTGTCTTTGATATATTTATGATATTTATATTGATAATGGTGATTCTTATATTGATATATTGACGATATTATTGATAATGGTGATTCTTATATTGATATATTGATGATATTTATATTGATAATGGTGATTCTTATATTGATATATTGATGATATTTATATTGATAATGGTGATTCTTATATTGATATATTGGCGATATTATTGATAATGGTGATTTTTATATTGATATATTGATGATATTTATATTGATAATGGTGATTCTTATATTGATATATTGACAATATTTATATTGATAATGGTGATTCTTATATTGATATATTGACGGTATTATTGATAATGGTGATTCTTATATTGATATATTGATGATATTTATATTGATAATGGTGATTCTTATATTGATATATTGACAATATTTACATTGATAATGGTGATTCTTATATTGATATATTGATGATATTTATATTGATAATGGTGATTCTTATATTGATATATTGATGATATTGATGGTGATGATGATATTGATGGTGATGGTGATGGTAAAGCCGGCACCAGACTTTGCTGGTGTTTACAGCGCTGTGTTGTTAGATTGTCTTGTTTTCAAGCTGTGATGAATGTTGCATCATCAACTTTATAAACAGTGCAATGCTCTGATTCCGGTTGTTTTGCCTTGTGAGACAGTTGTGTATTTTTTACATGCACTGATGCTTATGACACGTTGTGAAGTTGTAGAGTAGTTGTGGGTTCAAGAATAATAACATTACATATTGTTAGTCGGGCATTACATCTAATATTGTACGTAGCATACTGGATGAGAAAATGAATATGGGTCAAGTAAGACTGGACATAAATTGCTGACTTTGGGGTTTTGAGTGCTTTGGTTCATGGATGGATGGAGAATTGATGTGGGACAGAGACGTATGGCTGACTGTTTGACTGTGAGTCTGATTAGTGTGCGCCCCACTTTTCGATGCTGAATGGTGTCCAAGTGCCGGAGGCAGATCACTACTGTTTGTCTGCTGTGAACTCATTTTCATTTCTCTTCACTGATGATGATGAAATCACAAGCAGTGATTCCGATGCCCAAGTATATTATTTATTTTGTAGTCTTTGTATCTGGCACAGAGGGTCAGTCCTCCTCACCATCTTCCTTTCCTCAGTAATACCTCCGTCCTCCCTCCTTCCCTCCCTCTCAGCTATCACACTCCTCGTTTTATTTTGTCATTTTTAGCCCTATTCTCTGCTCTCACCCTCCTCACCCCCCCTGTCGTCTACCAATCAAGTTGATTGATTTTATGCTTCTTCTTATCGTGCGCAGCAGCCGTTGTCAATAAATGCCGCCTGCCTACTGTCTGTGCCCAGACAGACACACACAGACACACACAGCAGGGCGAGCCGTATAATTCAACCTGTTTGCTTTTCAGACTTCCCTTTAAGTCACATGGTCTCTTGTTGATTATAGTGTTTGACCCTTGCGAGGGGTCATGACCCATGACCATTAGGTCAGATTTGCTTATATCGTATAGAAGAGTTAATACCTGGTTTGACTTTATTGGGGTATGCATATAATATGTATACGTTTTTTTGGTGTAATAAATTAAAGGCATAGCAACATTTTAGCATAATGTTGTGAAGCAGCAGTAAATCCAGTTGTTGAATTGCACCTGAAGCTCAGTATATCTTTAGAAACCCAGTTAATGTCATTTATTTTTCTCTCTTCCCCTTTAACTGCCATATAAACGAGTTGAGATGTTTTACCATTTGAGGATGTGCCAAAACGCTTCCCTGCCAGCGTCTCTTTCTCAATTTCACACAACAGCTGACAGAATAAAAAACGGCGTTCCGTTCTTTGGATCGTTTTCCTGGTGGTAGCTTTTCAAAAGGTCAAACAGCATTCCCAAAACATTTAACAGAGAGAGGAGAACACGGAGAATGAGCCACCAACCCACCAAGCTGCAGGTGTGAAACAAAAAGCTCCCGTCTTTGGGATCTTACTCTCTGAAAAGCCTTTTGTGTAGGGAATTTTCTTGTGAATTTAGATGAATAAGATGTGTTTAACTTTTGATTTTGGCCTTGACTTTTTAAGCACATCTGAATTTGCTGTGCGACCACGGTTACTGTAAAAGACACCGTGATAAATAGACAACAAGACAAGTGCAGTCTCCTATAGAACAGAAACGAGACATGTTTGTCCATCCTCCCTCACTGTTACCTGTGAACATTCTTTGTGACATATGAAGGGGAGGTATATAAAGGATGTGTGCACATCCTTTACCTTTTCCTTTGCTGTGATATTGTGTTTTGTTCTCATGAGCACATTGAACACAACACTGGGTCCAGTCTAATTAGTGGGTGAAATTTATTCCCCGCCATCACTTCTTTCAGCAGGAGGCTTTCTTCCTGGTCTCGTGTGGGAATGGGGGCCCAGTTTATGTGTGTGTGTGTGGGAGATCTCCTTACCCCCCGGGATTATATCATTACATGGATAATTAGGCCAGGTCAACCAGAGACAGAAGAAAGCAGTGAATTCAAGAGGCCGACTCTATGCAGACTCTCGTCTCTGTGTAGTTCTTCATGACTCTGGCTGTCTGTCTGTATGTTTCCTGCTGTCAGGCCTGTGGAATCAGTTTGGGATTATACCATATAACGGATAAGGCTCTAAACATCTAAAATACTTTTGTAGTCAAAGGTCAAACGCGTGACCTCAGAGTAAAAGGCCTTCATGTCTGTCTGTTTCTGCGGCAGTAGCAGAGGAAAATAAATCTCTTATCTGATTTTTCAAGATGCCAAATTGATTGATTTTTAGAATTTGTTCCTTTTTGTATGAGGTGTGGAAAAGGAATAAGGTTCAATGAATACAAGAGGAATTTATTGACTTGTGCGCTCACAATGATCCAAGACAGGGAAATCAAACATCGTACCTTTGGTAGATAGAGATGACGAGAGGGATAAGGACGCACAGATGGCTAAAGGAGGATATAGCTTGTTTTGTTGTTGTCTGACTGGCTGAGGTAAAACACACACACACACACACACACACACACACACACACACACACACACGTTTACGTCTCCTAACAATACTCACTCAGTACTGAATTGCTTGAATCTGAGCAGCCTTGGAAAAATGTATTCACTAATGTAAGCGACAGTTGTTTTGTCTTCATCTCCCTATTTTTTCCTCCACGCTCTGCCGCTCCATCGTTTCTTTCCTCCAACCTTGGATGCATCTCAGACGTGCTTCTCTCAAGGTGGAGCTGTTGACAATAGGACGCGTTGGGGAAGTTGTGATACTTGGTGAGGTTTTTTAACCTTTGGGAAGTTTTCAAGGGTTGTCGAGCTG
This sequence comes from Trinectes maculatus, assembly GCA_016785345.1. NCBI lineage: Eukaryota > Metazoa > Chordata > Actinopteri > Pleuronectiformes > Achiridae > Trinectes > Trinectes maculatus. Next base: position 100,765 of record JAFBJQ010002512.1, on the reverse strand, counting down.
AATACGTTGCCAATCAAGTCAGGGCCGATGCCTCCGCCGAGTCGGTATCGCTCACTTCTTAAGCAACAATAAAAATCAATGTGTACTAACTCTGTTATGTTATCCAACCCAACATGACTTTTTTTTAAAAATCACAGTAGTATTTGGTATTTATAGACCTGGTAAATGAAATTGTTAGTTTCATGGAAACTCTTCCTGCTTCTTCATCCTAATCAATGTTAAACTTTTTTTTTTTTACATTTGGAGAGAAAAAAAGTCACTGTTGCAGTTTCACACTGACAAACTGCAGTAGAGCCCATGACTGACTGTCAGAGAGACGTCAAAGAGGAAACGGAGGAAATTGATTTGTTAATTTGTGTGTGTGTGTGTGTGTATTTGTGTGTGGTTTCTCTCAATAGTGGTTCAAGGATTAGCAGTGTCTATATGTTCCCATGGTCTCTGTAGATGGTGTCACTAAGACACTAAGGCTTATACCACACAAAGACACACACACACGCACACGACACACACAATTGGTGGTTTTATCAACCCATCGACTTCAAGTCAACCTGAGCTGCTTGAAGTCAGACCTAAGTGGTGTCGATGGGTGATTCCACGTAGTCTCACACACACACACACACGCACACGTACACGCACACGTACACGCACACGCACACAGAGATCCCCAAGAGACTGAACTCTATCCCAGGCTCTACTGGCCTGTCAGTCACTTGTGGGATTGATTTACGGATAACTGATGGTTGTTGGAGCTCTGTGTTTGTGTGTGTTGATGTGTGTGTGTGTGTGTGTGTGTGTATGTGTGTATGTGTGACAGAGAGATTCAGCATTAATACACTAACTTTGTCATCCCAAAAATCTACAAATGCTGATGCACTTAAAGCAGGAAGAGATGAGGGATTTCTGAGGAACAGCTGAGCATAGAATTAAGAAATAATCCATGTAAAATGACGGATAAATGAAGGCTTTATATAAAATTGGGAGAGAAACTCCATATTGGTCGAGTTGTGTCCGACAGGTGACTGGAGTTACGGTGTAGAACCTTAGTAATGGTGCAGACATGTTCTGTCACTGTGTAGAAACTGTCTTTTCTTCTCCTGAACGTTGCCCTTCTCTATTCATCCTTCTCTAATCTTACCTCTCTCCCTCTATTGTCCATCTCCCTCCACCTCACCCCTTCATCTCTCCCTTCTCCTCCGTCTGTGACAGTAAACAGCCCTCCTGCTGCGTGTCTCCTATTACAGCCTCCACCCTGATTTTCCTCTTTCTTCCATCCTTTTCTCCTGTTTTTTTTCTCCCTCCATCTCCATCTCTCCTTTTCTCGCTAACCCTCGGCTGCTCGGCCTAAAAGCTGAAAGGCCCTCTCTCCAGACACTGGCGAAAAAGACACAAGAGGGTCCAGAACAATCAAACGCCCTGAGGAGGAAAGTGATATCGAGGTCAGGACGATGAAGGCGACGGCAGCAGCAGGGATGATGATGATGATGATGATGATGATGATGATGATGATGATGATGATGATACTGACAGAGGTTGTGATAATCACAGTGAGGGCAGAGGTGATAATGGCAGAGTTTAACATGACAAAATGAAAAAAAAGCCCTGCTGCTTCATCCAGTTGGGAGCGGCAGCCATATGCCAACCTCACCAGGCTGGAGCGTTTAGATTAGCTAGCTGTAATTGGCACTGCCTAGAAATTTATGACAGCATAGCCAGGGTCAGTAAATCATCCCCCCTGACATCTGAATCAGTCCTCAGGACGACTGCTCACCTTGGATTACTGCACCATCAACATCTGTGTATTAGGGAAAGGATTGATGGGTAACGCTCCCTGTTCATTTTTGCACTAACTGGGCTTTTAAATGGGAAATGAACCTGGGATTTTGGCAAAGGCGGAAAGGTTTTGACTGGGAGCTGCCGCCTGTCTGAACCAGAGCAGAGATAACCTGCAGCAGTGTGCACTTAACAAACCTCTCTTTGCTTTACTAGTCTCTGTAGCCACCGTCACACATTTTACATTTGAAATGCACCCAGGTCAAGGGTCAGAGGTCAGACTTGTTGTTTCTCAGCACAAAACTAGTATTAACACAACCTGCGCTAATGTCCGATGGAGTCAGAGTTGTATCTTCTAAAACACTCCACCTCCACCGAGGGTCACGGGGCTGATTTGGCGTCCACTCACTCTAATATATTTTTGGATTATGAATGTTCACCTGCTTTTGATGTTTTTATGATGAACCAGGCACCTGCATATCAGCAGCTCCAGCGCCGGCTGTCAAATGTGTGACGTTGGTGTGGGTAATAGTCAGGACTATTGGTGGCTGGTGGACGTCCTGCTGGGTTTAATGTACATACACACACACACACATGCACGCATGCACACTGCCAGGTCAAAGCCCTGAAGCTTTGAGGGCCAGAATAATGACTTCCATAATGTCTCCCTGCAGCGAGGGAGAGGGGGAGAGAGGAAAAAAGTGAGTGAGGAAGAGAGAGAGAGAGGGAGAGAGAGCACTTTTCTTTCCTTGTCTGTAGGAGTCCTATTGTCGCTCGCCCTGTGGGAGCCTTTAGTCCTCAGCTCCAACTTATCGGCAGTCCAGCCATGTGGGGTGGGTGTCTGAGAGGACACAGGAGTGGGGGGCGATTGATACTGTAAAATGGTCCACTGTGGAGGCCTTTGTGTGTGCCTCGAGGTCAACGCTGCCGTCCATCGACCTCTCTCTCTCCTCCTCTTTCCTTTCATCCCCGTTTTCTCTCTCTCTCTCTCGTCCAATTGCAATTGATCTATTTTTCTCCTCTCTTGCTGTCGTGTGTTTACCTCAGTTTGATATGTGATTTTTAATCTACCTCAAAATTGGGCATTATAGTGGAGACACACACAACACAACACATCTCTGTAAGCCAATTCATTTATTACAATGAGGAATGTTGTCATGAGGCATTCAGGCGCCGTCAGGCAGCTCAAATGCTCTTTATCTGCAGTAACCTTAGTTTAAGTGGATGAAATTAACATTAATTAATAATACTTAATTATTAAATTATTAATATTGAATTATGAAAATTATTTTTGAAGTTTTGAGAAGTACTGCATGACAAAATTTATCAGGGTTCAAATTAATATGTGCAGTCATGTTGAATAAACTCAATATAAAGTGGTAAACTGAGTGAAACCTTGCTGTGTGTGCGTGTGTGTGTGTGTGTGTGTGTCTGTGTGTGAGTGTGAGAGAGAGAGAGAGAGAGAGAGCGTGCACGCGCGTGTGCGCACCTGATTAGATGATTATTTCTTGACGAGATAAGTGGTGAAATGGAGACTCTGTTGACTGTTGTTCAGGTAATCACCACACACATGCGTGCACGCGCACACACATACACACAACTCCCGCCACGCCATCCCAGATTGCATTACCTGTCCCTTTTCATAGGCGCATAATGAGATCATGGAAACCTTAAACGGATGGATGGAGGGGGAGAGAACGACAGAGAGAGACAGAGAGAGATGCAGTGTCAGAGAGAGAGAGAGAGCAGAAATGACGGAGCACTTATTAAAGATAAAAAAAGAAAAAGGGTAAAATAGAAGTTATGAAGTGATGAATTCATTCTCATTTCTTTATTGATAACATTATTATGTTAGAATAATATATTACATTATTTTCCTCCATATACAATATCAAAGAGAGGGAGAAAAAAGTCTTGAAGATTTTTTTGGACATTTTCCTGAATGAGGAAGCTGCACTTTTTACTGAACTTTCACATAAACTTCTCTCCATCAACAAAAACACAAATCCAAGTGCTCCTTCAGAGCCCCGCCCACGCTGTTTGATTGACAGACGATCCCTGGGAAGTTGAGTGCAGAAACATTCCTCCAAAAATAACCCAGGATGCTGAAGATGAGCAGTTTCCTGCCTGTGTTGTCTTGGATGTTGAGCGTGAAGCTGCCGGGCTGCTGCTCTGATGGATGTTCAGCAGCATCATCACATCACAGCGGAGGAGATGTTTCTCCAGCTGCCTCCACACCTCATTATGCAGCTTATTCCCACCATGTTGCCCTCGGTGAACAGGCTGACGCAACAGCCAGCAAGCTCCCTCTGCTCCCATCCTCTTCCTCCTGTCATCCCACTCTTTCCTCTCCTCCTCCTCCATTCACGCTCTTCTCCATATCCCTCCTGTCATTCATCCCCCACTCTTCCTCTCTCATCTCATCTCATCTCTCCCCACAACATGTCGTCTCACCCACTTGTTTCTTCTTCTCTTTACCTCTGTGATTCAGTCTACTTCTTGTTTTCTTGTTTCTGTTCATTCCTTTCTTTTTCCTTATTTCCTCTCTATCTTCCCCTTCCTTTGTCTTTTTGGCTTCCATCTTATTTCTCCTGTCTTCCAGTCTTTGACTATTTTGATTCACTTCCCGTTTTTAATTTTCTCTCTTCAGCATTTTCTCATCTGTCCCATCATTCCATATTCCCTTAATGTTTTTCTTTTTTTCTAGACTTTCCATTACTTCTTACCACTCCTCCGCTCCCACATATTTGTCTCATTCCTTCCTTTATTTCTTTTTGATCACTCTTTCCTCTCTTGCTTTCTTCCTTTTTAATTCTTCTTCTAGCGCCCTCTTTCTCTCTTCACTTTCTTTCCGTTGTGGAACGTGTGATGAGCCTCCAGCTAATCCCATCCCTAAAGCACCTTAGCAACGCTCGCTATGGGAATTTGAAGGGAACTATAAAAAAAGAAAAAGATGCACACACAGAGACACACACACACAAACACACACATGCACCAAGCAGCCCCCTATTGGCAGGAAGTGGATTCAGGAATGCGCTAATACATCTTCAAATGTGTTTTTTAAAGCACATTGGAAAGGCTCTGTCGCCGGGTGATAACTCCCCACCGGTTAAAGGATGGATGCACCCGTTGTGTTTTAGCACAGCTTTTCCCTCCCTCTGTTTTCTCTCATCCTTCCACATGCTTTGCCATCACCCATCCTTTGTTTTCTCCTCTTCTCACTAACAAGCAGAAAAGAAAACGAGAGCAGCAGAAACTTTACACACAGCAACAGCTGTGTGTAAAGTTCAGGGTCTGTCGTCCTGATTAAGTACACAACCATATTTTACTTTCTGCTCGTTTATGCTGACTCAGATCCTGAAACGGCTCCACTAACATGAACTTCTGTCAACATTTACTGCCATAGTTTGCGTTAAACTGTGTTTCTGCTGCACTGTTTAATATTTTATAGTTGATCAAATGACTTTGTAATATAAAATGCACCTAAACCTTTTTTTGTCACTTATTCATTTTCTCTATTTTCTTATTCTTCAGCACCATGATGATTTCCCAAAATGCAGCGGGCAGAACATTGTTTTCTGTAACTATTACCACAATGTTTTTGAGATCTAATTTTATAGACATTTCAACTTTCAGCAAAGAAATCAGGGTTAAAATGGTTATATTCAAATTTAGTCTAATCATGGTAAACAGATTAAGCTATATAGGTGATAAGATTAGTGTGTGTGTGTGTGTGTGTGTGTGTGTGTGTGTGTGTGTGTGTGTGCGTGCGTGTGTGTGTGTGTGTTATTCTGAGGCTATAATGAGAATCTGTAAATATCCTCAGACTGAATCCTTCTCCATGTTTAATCTGAGTCCACAACTACTGGCTGCCAACACAGATCATCCTCCTGTGTAAACACACACACACACACACACACACACACACACACACACACACACACACACTAGAAGGCCTGTGTAAGTGGATCAGTGAGGTGGGTGTGTGTAGGAATCTTCATCCAGGCTATCGCTAACAAGCATGCACCTCTCTCTCTGTCCTTTATTCAGCAAATCCCTCCACTCCACACCGGAGATTAACATATTGTTTTACCCAAATGCATGGATATACACACACACACACACACACACACACACACACACACACACACAACAGTTGACAGTTGTCTTAAACAGTTGAATTTGTCAGCAGTTATCTCATTTTGACCCATCACTTTTTTTTAAATGCATTTACCTTGACATCTAAATTCCATATATTAACATTTGGCCATGATTTCCTGGAGGAATTTAACCGCTGACCACAATTTATATAATTAATTTGTGCAACCTTAATACAAAGGTCACATATTTTTAACATTTTACTTCTTATTCTAAGAGAAGCGAAAAATATTACAGGGAAATAGGTCTGTAATGAATTGATGTTTTTGTGTGCACTCAAGGTAAAAAAAAAACTGTTTTCTTAGAACGGGTAACAAATGAACATTGATGTGAAGTTTGGTACAAAAGCAGATTCAGTCAGCCTGCACACACACACACACACACACACACAGAAACACTGCACTGACAGACAGACTAAGTAGTGTGACTAATGGCTTTCTGCCCTGTATCTCACATTGAATTCCATGGGTCAACATGTTATAATGTGAAAATTAACTTCCATTAAAGAGGTAGAACAATCACTTACACACAAGTGAGCACACACTAACTACTGTCAGGCCAATTTGAAGACTTTCTCGTTTTGGTCTGGGCTTATTATTAGTATACAGTGCTCAATAATTTCTATGCAGGTAGAAAATTATGGAGATTCCCATGAGAAAACCTTTCCTCTGGACACAGTGTTTCTCCCTTAGTAAAATCCATTCTCAGTGTGATTGAATCATACTACAATATGATACAAGGATAACTTAATCGGAAAAGAATTGTATCCAAAAGTTTTTTTCATGCATCTCAAATGTAATCCTTTTTGTTCGTGTCTCTCTTGCATCTCTCAGACCTTCCTCTACAATTTAACATTGACTATTTTATTTTAAATCAAAATACACAGAAGAGTAAAACAGAATCAACAAGAAGAAAAAAGAACATAATCTGCAGTAAAGTGCCTTAAATTCTACTAACTTGCACTGACGCATCCTTCCTATTGGTAGGCGGGGCTCCCCAGAGCCCATCGGAGCAGACGGTGTGTGATGATTATAGGCCCCTGGGGAGATCCAGGGGGTACTCTCTAATTGATTGTCATAAAAGGGTCTAATTGAATTGAAAAGCGCAGTAAAACAACACACCATGCAGTCTGTTTGATCCCTGGTGACTGTTAAAAAGCAGAAGGTTGTGGCAAGATGTTAAACAAGTTGATTTAACTTTCTACATCATCTGAGCCTAGGAATATAATTCTTTTTTTTTAAGAACTGTCATAAAATGACTGTTATAGATACAAGATATGTTTTAGTAAAGTTCTGCATCCCATTCTGCATTACATATACAATACAGCCATTCTCTCACTAAAAAAGCAATATAAGATTTTTTCCTTTCTATCATTGGGTTCTGCCTTTATTATTGTTTGTTATGTGCAACTGGCCTGTACTAACACCGTATTTCCCATTTCAAGACTTGCTTAGTAGGTCTAAACTTTTTTTCTCTATTTAACTTCCAATTTCCAATTTTTTTTCTTGAAATAGAGAGACATAGACAAGTAAAAAAACAATGTTTTTTTCCCTTTTAGTATTTTGAAAAGTGGATGATAGGAAAGAGACGGGGAGAGGAAAGAAAGGGAAAGGAAAGAGAGGCAGCAGCAGCAGCGGAGTGATGGAGAGAGTCAGACAGAGAGAAGCATGTCTCCCTCAGCACTAATAGGTCTGCTTTTGGAAAGACAAGGGGGAGGGGGGGGGCTCAGATTAAGAGGCTGAAAAATGGTTAAAACGTGTCAACGTGTAATTGCATGATAAGGCCCCCTCACGAGGAATCCGTTGGCCCCGTTGCTATTTTCTATGGCGTCCCGGCTAATCTCCTCACGCCACATTCAGTGCTGTGCAATCGGTCCCCCATAATCTCCCATGACAGAACCGGGTCCAACGACGGAGGTGAGGGTTTTTATAGGAGGAGAGGGAGGGAAATATGTGGAGGCGTGATAAACTGACGCCGATTAGCCACGTTTAGGACACTGGGAGCGTGCAGGATGGGAGACGCAGCAGTGCCGGGGTTATGGAGCGGGAAGTGCCACAGCAGCAGTGTCCAAGCATGTGCCAAACATGCAGACAGGCTGTGGAGGGGTTCAAGCCCCCGGCCTCCCAGTGATGGGAGCATTCAGGGCCACTGGTTCTCCCAGGCTGTGTGGATTGGACTGAGCTGTATCTTTATTAATCAGTCACCAGTATTCTGTCAGAAACAGTCTGGCTGTGTAAGAATGTAAGAATTTGTCATTTGTCTTACTTACTTGAGGGTCAGTGAAGCCAAATTTGATGCCGCCGTCATCAAATCCACATCAGCATGTGATGAAGATGGTGATAAGAAGCTAGATTGTTCCATCATCACACGTCACAGCAGGATGTGTACACCCCTGGTGTATAGAGTCGAGACAGTTTAATTTATTGTCATAGCTGGCGGTTTAGTGACTTGATGCTCCTCCGTGAATCTGCAGCACAGTTTGTTTATATGTGACAGATGCTCTAATCTTCCTCCATGGTAACCTCATATTAAGACAGAGCAGTGTATAGAGGCAGTGACAACAACTTAGACACTCTGAACCAATAAGCACAGCCCCTAGAGATGACATTTATGTCACATACATCTTTTCTTTCATTTCTCTTTGTTCCATCATAAATTGATTGATCTGAAATTACTCAAACTTAACAATCGAAGCGAGATGATCTGTTAACACACCGGTTAGCTCGCAGATTGATGTTTTTTTCAGTCTGAAAGGGAAACCCTTTTCCAGCGGTAAACTTCAAGTCCAATTAATCAATTATTAATTTTCATAAAATGGCTCAGTTTTTTTATGTGTAGTAATGTAATGCAAAAATAATCTAAATGATGAGAAAACAAGAACTCACGTTTATTGGCATCCGTCATGCAGTACATAAAGCATCAGTTGTTAAACAATGTTCTAACTCCCACAGATCAGAACTTATTCCTTTTAAAATGGCCTTATCTTTGTTTGTTCAGTATATTAATTTAATAAAGTTAACAAAACAAAAATAATATTAAATATATATTCATAAATTTAAAACAACCAAACATTAAATTCAACAAAACATAAATACCTTCAGTTTAAAAAACCTGACGTCCCTGGAAACAGCTTTATTTTATGTGATTTGTGTCCACATTGGCCCCTTGTTTTTAAGCCCAGACCCGAGTGGGAATTAGTCTGATAAAACCAGGGCTGTTGTTTGCTGGGCTTTTTGTCAGGGGTGACCCCCAGGCTGCCCTGGTTTTACACCAGGACTAATCCCTATTCTACTCCAACACAAAAACCTCCTCTCGTCTCCTTCACCCTCCTCCTCTCTGCTCTTTCACTCCCTCCTTCTTCTCCCTCCCGGGCCTCCAGCGTTTCAGCCATTAAAATTAGAGACGGAAATAATTTAACAACCTGGAGAACTGCACACACACACACTCACACACACACACACACACACACACACACACACAAAGAGATTGAGACATTTGATGCTGGAGGTCTGGAGTGAGGTAAGAGTTTTGGACCTGTGCTGGAGTAGCAGGAGAAGGTGGAGGTGGAGAATTAGTGGTTCATTGACAACCGGATACTCTTGTTGTTGGATTTCCTTTTGCTTGAGATCAAGATTAGCGAGGTCATGACCTCTCAGAGAGGTAAAAAATAAAAACTTTGCTTTGCTTGCTCTGCGGGTGCAATAATAAACCAATACATGCCAAAAGATGATATTTCAACTGACCATTGGTGTTATAAAATAAATGTAAAATGATGCGTGTTCAAGCATAATGTATATGATATATAACTGTGCCAAAGTAAATGATGACAGAAAGAAGGTTTCTTCATAGAGCGCAGGTGATTCCATATATACAGAAAAACAGTGAGGCTGATGAAGTCTGAAAAATGTCTTTCACACATTTGCACAGCTTGTAAGAGAAAATAAGAAATCAACATGTAACATCATATTTAGAGAAAACCGGATAATGATTATGATTTAGTATTAACCACTGACAATAAAGCAGGGGGGGTTAAAGAGCATGGCATGAAATTAAATTAAGAAAATCTGGACAAATGGAAAATTATAAGACGCTGTGATTATGGATTAAAACATAATGAAAAAATCACAGCAGTGTGAGAGCAAGGAAATTCAAATTAGAAAAAAAAAAGGTCATTTCAGTTTTGACTTATCATTTTCCCATTCAAAGATTCTTAAAAATATGGCACATTTCCCACTGGGATGTCCACGTGAATTTATATTGATTAAATCTAATTTAACAAGTTTTATGTCAGCTTAAGAGGAGAATAATTAAAATATTTAAGTGATTTTGATAATTAATTAAAATGTTAAGAAAAAGGCAAAACATTTTCAGTTTAAATAAGATCAAAACAATAACATAACCTTTTCAAAGCCATAACTTACATGTAATAATTCTTATTTTTTGCTGCTGTTGTCATATGCATTTCTGACCATGTCGAGATTCGGTGACACCTTGAACGATGCAAAAGCTCGATAGCAATTTCAATAGATTATTGAGTCAACAATAACAACAAATCTAACACTTCCTCCTCAGTGTAATGAACGGGAAATTGAATAAACTCGGCGCAAAAAGTCAGGACTTATGTAAACAATTCCATAAAGCGTTTTCAGTAGGCCTATTTATTCACAATGTACAAGGATTTACAACGACAAAAACAAATTCATTTTTACACCGACTGACTCACAGGGTTACAAGCATCAACAGGAGAAATCAAGTCAACCTCTCAGCCCAGGAAACTTTTGTAAACACATCATCCGGCCCGTTTATTACAGCCCCTCCATGCAGCACTCAGCTGGTGCGTTTAAATCCACAGAAGAGTCGGAGAAAACCATTTCAATCGGGTCCAAAGTTGTCCTGATCGGACAGACACAAACCCATCACTGGCAGAGAAATGAAATTACACTGTAACAATGAAAAAAAAAACAGTTCGTTCGCGGTGATTGCATGGTTATGGCTGTAGCCGCCTCGCATTTACAATCCGTCCATTACATATTTGGTTGTAGTTTGTACTTTGCAGTGTTTTTGGGACAGTGCGGGTTAAATGTGCGTCAGAGGGACCGTCCCGCTCACCGGAGTGGAGCTGCTCTGGTAGTGCTGCGGGTGGAGCACGTGCAGTCTGCTCGGAACGGACGAGTCCGCCGCCGCCTCGCCGCCGCTCGGCAGGTACATGCTGATCATGTCCCGCAGGTCCCCGGTGGGACACGGCGGTGGTGCGCGCGCGGCGGACACCGGCGGGCTCGCGCTGGGCTCAGATTTGACCAGGGAGCCCAGAGTCCCTCCGATGGTCCCGGACACCGGGGACACGCCGGAGCCCTGGTGCTGGTGGGTGTAGCCGGTGATGCCGCCGTATCCCGGCGGCGACGCGCTCATGTAACTCTGAGAGTTTGAGATGGGGCTGTACGAGAGCGCGCTCATGTCGTACCTGTGCACGGACTGCGGGTTGTGCGGGTGATGGTGCGGGTGGTGGTGCGGGTGATGGTGCGCGTGAGCCCCGGTGCCGGGGTGTTGCGTGTATGCCAGCTGCGCCTCCTGCATCATGGCGTGCGCCGCCGCCGCCGCGGCCGCCACCTGGCCGGAGTACGCGCCGTTGGCCCAGCCGTTCACGTGCGACGCGTAGCCCACGTTGGCCCCCGCGTGGCCCGCTCCGGGGCTCTCCAGCCGCTGCCCGGCGCCCATCCCCATCCCCACGCCCGCAGAGGAGCCCAGCAGCCCGCCGGCCAGAGAGTACTTGTCCTTCTTCAGCAGCGTCTTGGTCTTGCGCCGCGGCCGGTACTTGTAGTCCGGGTGTTCCTTCATGTGCATGGCCCGCAGCCGCTTGGCCTCGTCGATGAACGGCCTCTTCTCCGCCTCCGTCATCATCTTCCACTCGGCGCCCAGGCGCTTGCTGATCTCCGAGTTGTGCATCTTGGGGTTCTCCTGGGCCATCTTCCTGCGCTGGCCCCGGGACCACACCATGAAGGCGTTCATGGGTCTCTTGATCCTCTCCGGGGGGACTTTGCCCCCGGGCCCCCCGCCTCCTCCTCCGGCGTGTCCCCCCAGGTTGGAGGCGTTGGTGTGGGGGCCCCCGGGGGAATGTAAGTCCGTCTCCATCATGATGCTGTACATTCACCTGGTCTTCCACGGGCAGACGCACAGGAACACGCAGTGAAGAAGAGCTGATGGAGATGAAAAGGTGCACTCACTCACTCCTCCTCTCTCCTCCTCTCTCCTCCTTCTCCTCCCGTCATCCAGAGGGAAACTCACCTCGCGTCGGAGCTCGGACTTTGGTTCAGCTGTGCTGGGAAAAGTTCCCGGAGCGCGCCCGGGCCGCGCGCTCTGACAGCAGCTAAATGAGCGAGGGACGTCCAATGGAGAGGCTCGAGCACAGACGTGATTTGCATGCAGGGGCTCGAGGTTCTGGTGACGTCGGAGCGCGAGACCTAAAAATGACTGCCGTCGTCATGTGTTTTGTGCGTGGAGCTCAAAAACACACGACATGTAAACAGTTTGGTTCCCACAGGCTTTCAGCGGACATATTTCATTGCACTACAATATAATTAGTGCAAACTGTAAATCACAGTAATTGGAACTAATGATCATAAAATTTCCAGCAGCAGAAAACAGTTATTAAGATATGGCTGTTATTCAGAATGAACCAAATATTTAAATGATTCACCGTGGCCTTCATTATCAGCCTTGTCATTACAACAATTAGTACAGATAGTACTGATCCGGTTTAACTATATTTGAATTTAAATTTTAAACAAAGCTTTTTCAGTAACTCTGACAAAACAAACTCTTAATCTGCACGTATTACATTTATATATAGATATATATATATACATATAAAATAATATATGGTTTTATTCATTCTGACCAATGTATCTCTTGCAGATCCTACACTTTTCAATTAGTCCCTGGCTTCTGGTCAGACTAAAAGGTTAGGCAGCTTTATATTCAGAGCCACAGGTGCTTTTCTGTTGTTCCCGTTGCTAGGAAACAGATGACTGATGCCTGGAGCACGTGCCATTCAAAGTGCTGCTTTTGTTTGTTTCCCCGGTGCTGTGTGGTGAGGACGAGAGAAAGGGAGAGATTTAACCCCCCCATATAAAAACTACAGTGATCGAATGATAAATGTTGGAAATATTATTGTTTTTTAAAGGGCACTTTTCACTAAACTAGGTGTAATGCCACGATAGTGAAGCAGCTACAGGCCTGTTGCTATAGGCCCTCTGCTCCCTCCATGTTCCTGTTCGTACTGAAATGATCCAGGACAATTCTGCAGAGCAGTCTTTCTGACAGATATCATTTTATTGGAATCTGTAAAATATGTAAAGGTGAGATCTGACATTAAACAAACAATAACTGGTCACGTTCAGTATTTTGTTTTTGTTCTTTCTGTCGTGAAATAGTCCAAAAAATATGATTCTGCTAATTGTGTTACTAACAATTACAATAATATATAAACTATGTCTTACTTAGGCTGCTACTCTTGATTTGTGTTTAACTGTGTGATAATTAACTAGCACCAAAGGAGATAGATTTAAATCTTATTGTCCAACCAACAGTCAAACACAGAAATCAAATCATTGAATGAATCCGTGAATGTTATTTTTACTGGAGAAATAACTCAAAGAATTCATTGATCATCAAAATAGTTGCAGATTAATTTCTTGCGCTTAATATTTTACATTATCTGTTAATATATATATATGTGTGTATATATGTGTGTGTGTGTGTGTGTGTGTATAAGTTTATTATAGTAAATTATAAATATACAATTGTCTATGTCATACATCGTTGGTTATTCCAGTCTCTACCAGTCTCTTCCTGCCTCGCTGGCTTCACCTCTGGGATGATGCCCCTTAAGTGCCATCTGTCAGGTGTTGACTGCCTCTCGGCGAGCTGGCACACTGGCATGGTTGGATTTTCCTCTCACTCCCTTGTATCAGTTGGCTTTAGTGCTGCTAAGTGGCTTGTATGATTTGTTTTGTGCACATGTGACAGTGTCATCTCTCCCTGCGGTTTGCATCCTGCACAGTAAGTGCATTTTCAGGCAGCTGCAGATACACATGCATCCTGGGAACGTCAGCATGAAGTTCTCTGCCGTCTGGTGCAGATGAAAGTAGCTGTTTGTATTCGCTGTCCCTGTCGTCACCAGGTTGTCACATTAGCTGCAGCTTCATTTGAGCTTAAAGCTGAGATTTCCATGTCTGCAACAAACAACATATTTTCCATTAACATTCAATAGCACCAGTAGAAGAAGCAACAAAATGCTTCTCAACTAGAAATCAGTAAAATAAGATAAATACTGCATGATGCCGCCTCATTCGATCAGGTATCTGTGTGTATATTCTCTATCCTGTTATATGGGTTAAAATCACCGCTGCTACACGCTTGCTAAAACATTACGTCATTTAGCATGTCACAAACACAAATGGAGACGCAGCAGTTGCTTACCTGCAGACACTGTGATGCAAATGTCTCTGTGCTCAGTTCTGACTGTGTGTTTTCTTACTTTTCAACTAGTTGACAAGTCTTTGGCAACATCCCCTAACACAAAGAGCTGCTGGGAGATGAAGCACACCGCAGTAAGGAAATCTCAAAGCCAACAGGCTGTGAACACACACGCTCTCTCACACACACACGCACACGTACACACACACATATCAGACTAATAGAATCAAAGGCATTTCTCCTGTGCAGCAGCCGACCCAGTGGGTTTGTTTAAGTCTCTCTGTCTCAGCAAGCTGTCAGCTCTACTGCAGCTCAGCAGCACTACCAGAGCAGACAGCACACAATCACACACACACACACACACACACACACACACACACAGCGTGTGTATACAACGCTGAGCTATGACATATTGTATGTCATGTTAAATATTCAGCTACAACAAGCTACTGCCTGGATACGATGAAAATAGTCATTTACAGTAACACGAGTGTTTTCCTGAAATTGAAAGATTTTTTTTTTCTCTGTGAAGAAAAAACATACAGAGCAAGCTATGAAGTGCAACAGCAGCATAATGAATCAATACTTCAGGGGTATTGTCCAATCATACGGGCGCAGTTGTGATGGCTTTATATATAGCTCTATAGCTATTTTCTGAAAGATTTGGGGTTTTTTTCAGTCTCTACAGCAATGAAAATAAGTTTGACAGTGACAACTTCAGGCTTTTGCTGTATATCATAATGCTGTCAACACAGCCACTCAAGGTTTGTTAGTATTCTGTTAAATGCTCCATGTGTATATGTGATATTAGTAAAGAGGAGAGGCTGCTCGATGATTATTTGGCAACTTTGTGGATTCTAATTGATTTAGTATAAGTTGACATCATTGTTTAAGTTTTCAGAGCATCACAGGTCTCCAGCTTGGTCTCAAGGTTCATTTTTGTGAAGAGTACTAAACAGAATAGTACTAAATATCTACCAATGCTTTATGGGTCTTATATTAGGAACAAAATGTGAATTCCTCAGTTATGCCTAATTTACCTATGATTACCATCAGCCGACACAGGCACCCTGAAGTCCCATCTCGTCAGCAGCATCTAGAGAAGCTTTGACTTCAAGCTTTTAAAATAGCTTTCTTTAATAACTTTCATGAATATATTAACCGGTTGCAGGCAACCAGTTGCAACCAGTTCCAGCCATCTACACGTCAGCTCTCTTCCGTCCATTTCCCCCCATTTTTAAGTGTCAGAGTAAAGTGGCCTGGTATACCGAACCCTGAGAAGCATTTGCACTCATTATTTAATCACACCTCGTCCTTTGATCGATGCCTAATGAATGAATGGGGTCTTGGCTTACAAGACGATTGCTAACAGAGCCTTGCTAATGGGTTTTGCCTGTCTGTCAGAGAGAGGAAGAGAGAGACAGAGGATTCTGTGTTTATGGCGGCGCTTCAAGATCATTTCATCGTTTGTTATATCTCTCATACAGACAGAGGAGCATTTCTAACAGACCAAACAACCCTAACATACAGAATCTGAGCTCTCTTTTAATAGCTAATAATAAGTACTCCCACAATTAGTGGACACATCACTTGTCGTTAATAGACCTGGAAATGACGGTCAGAAACGAGTAGAAGAAAAAAAAAGGTTTATGTCTCAAAAACAGAGAGAGAGTTGCATCTTGCACTATGCTTTTTCCCGATACCTAATTATCTGCAGGGTCACGGGGGCCAAAGTGAGCATCCTGGTAATTTTCCTCATCCTGCTGCTGTAGTTTTACCTTGTAAATCACATGTCTCTGTGAATCACCAGTCGTAATTACAGTAATGAATAATGTGGGATTATTTTTTTGTTTCATGGGCTACTGGAATTTTTGTGATAATGCATAATTAAATGCATGTTTAATTACTGTGCTTATTATTTTTTAGTTGAAAAACAAATCTTAGAAGTCAAACAATATATGAATTGTAATGTATTCCTCATAACCACAGCTCTTTCTGGATGATCATGATACTGTAGTTACAATGATGCCATTAAAGAGGATTTAGCATAAAGCTGCATTTGTTTTATACATAACCCAAAGCACACACGTTTAATTTAATTAATTAGAGCATGTGTGGCCTTGCCAGCATTGTCGAGGTTCTCCAGTGCAGACACCGCTATCATTGATTGCTTCAAGATAGGAAGAAATATGATTAGACCACGTCTTTGAGTGTGTGTGTGTGTGTGTGTGTGTGTGTGTAGGGAGTGGGAAGAAATCTGATTGTGGTTTTGTTAGTGGTGAGAGCCCAGGTGAGATGAATGGATGGAGGATAAAAAGATGAGAGGGGAGGAAAGACAGTGGAGGAAGGAGGAGTGAGATGGTAGATATACTCTGGATGAGGTTCGGCACTTTTGAGTATCAGCTGTTTGTAAGAATTAGTGGTTATATAAGGATAGAAAGTAGTTACAACATGTAAATCTCAACTTGATGATTTTTATTTATTCCTGCTAATATATAGGTTCGAGACATTGTGTAAATGTTTAATATTAGAGGTATTGGTAGGTGCACTTAGAGCTTCATGCACTCGTTCTTCAGCTAATAACATCCTGAATCCAGCTATGTACAGACACGAGATGAATATCAACCATCTCATCTCACTCTGTGAGGGAAAGCAAATAAGCATATTCCCAACAATTACAAGGCTGTTTTATGTTTTTACATTATCAAAGGTGAGGTGGAGGACACTGTGGATAGAGAAGGGATGGGAAGAAGATAAAGTTACATGAGGAAGAATATCACTAATCCTCCATTATTAGTTTGTTATTCAAATGGACGCGAGGTAAACACAAAAGCTTTGATTCTCTGCATAATAAGATTAGAGTTATTAAAGGAAGTATGGTAGATGGAGATGTAGATGGAGGGGGCTGAGAATGACAGAGGAAAATGTGGTGAATGAGAAAAGAAGGAAGGAGTGGTAAGGAGAGAGGGAGGAGAGGTGAGAAGAAGAAAGACAGAGGGAGGGGGGCGAGGGGGAGGTGGGGATGGAGGGACCTCGGCAAAAACAGATTAGTAGACCATGAAGAGGATTACCAGCAATGATAGTCCCACTGAGGGGAGTCAGACCCAGCCAACACACACTCACACACACACAGACACACGCACATGCACACACGCACGCACACGCACACGGTCTGGCCAATGCAAACACACACATAACTGTCGAAATACACAGAGTACATGTAGTCCCTCACACAGCAGCTATGTAGGCATGTGTTGGTATTTGCTCCACTACACAAATCCAACAGATATTTGTCACTTTGCTCAACACATTTTGACATTAGAAGCAGCAATGTTGCTTAAGATTGTTTTTTCTGGAAAAAGGCCAGATGTCTATGAACAGATAATTCAAGAAAAAGTCAAAATCATCTCAGGAATAAAAAAAAAAAAAGCTGTCCAAGTTTTTGAAACTGTCAAACTCACACTAATGCATTTCTGTTTCCTGTTTCCTGTTACACAAAACAACAGGTAAACAGCTGACTGTTGACATGCTGGACTGACAGCACCATCAAACTGTCATACTCAACACCAGCATATTATTATATATTATTTCTTACAACTTGGGCAATGTACACAGAAATATTAAATCATAATAATAATAATAATAATAATAATACGTGACAGCCAACACGTCCATGAGTTTTTTGTCATGTGATACAGAAAAGGTCAAATGGTTTGGACACTTAAATAAGTAACCCCACACCCCCCCAAAAAAAACGCTAACTAAAGGAAGTGACCCTTTCTGTCTCGCTGACATTTCTCTCTGTCCCAGTGAGGGAGAGTTCTGATAGGAGGACCCCCCTCGGAGGAGGATGCGGGTCTGCTCCCTCTCTCTCCTCCACTCGCTCTAAATGAGGGCTTATTCCTCGTAGTCCTCTGTTGCTGCTCGTGGGGGGTGGGAAGAATAAGGACATCCTGTTGAGGAGGCTCTCTCCCTCCTTCACAGTCCCTCCCTGGCTCTCTCGCTCATCCTTTTTAGGGTCAAGGTCCCAACCAGGACCTGCTGCTTTCAAAGACCCTAAAGAGCAACTCTCCTCCACCTGCCCTTTCCTCCACTCCCCCAAACCTTTTCGTCTTTCCTTTTCCCTCCTTTTAATTCCTGTCCCTCACTTCATCTCCTCTTCTGTCACTGACATATTCCACTTTCTTCTTTTCTTACACACTCGCGTCACACGCACAGACACAGAATGCACTTATCCACTCACTTATCTGGAGCTGCTCACGCCTTTGTCTGCTTTCGATGGCACGAATAACACTTGAAGCAAATAAAATGGCTGAGCTGATTTTGTGATTTGCAGACCAAGATACATCAAGGTAAAAAAAAAGTGAGATGAGTAATATTTCATTGTAAATACCATACAGTGAAGAGAGTCCCTCAACATCAAACATAAAATAAAATTTAAAAAAAAAATAGCATTTTACCCTAAATGCACCTGGCCATGAGTCAATGACCTACCTGTGTAACACACACACACACACACACACACTTATTCATGCCACAAAGGGCCCTCCCTCTTTTAGAAGCAGCAACATACCTTCCCTCATTTCACCAGGTTTCCATCTATCCATTATATCCATTATATATATATATATATATACATATATATATATATATATATATATATATTTCATTTCTTTCAGCCTGACAGTGACCGATGGTCCCATTGCGTCACATCTTCCGTTGAATCCTTACAGAGCCAGATGTGTCTATCAACAGTTGTCCTGATGACTTACTGCAACTTGATTAACACGTTCATCTCTCCTTCCTTTACGTGCCTCCATGTCAGTCCTCCCATCCCCGACTCTTTCCTACACCAGCACCGATAGCCGGCGTGGCTCTCTGCTCGCCGCCGACCCATACTGGGTTTTATTTAATTTGTCCGTATAATAGACAGGAGCGAACCGCGGGGTTTAGGGCTACACGGGCAGAGAAAGCGACAGAGGAGGGAGGGAGGGGCAGGCCGCTCAGCAGTGTGTGTCAAAAGAGAAACAATAAGTGCCATTATTTTTGATTGGCTTCCCCTTTTTGAAAATTACTTCCAAACTGTGCTGTCCCATTGTGAAGGCATAATAATGCTGAACAATGCAGCAGGGGGCAGAGGGGTAGTCTTATATATCCAGGCTAATATTCAAGGGGGCTTTGGCCAATGCAGGATGGCCTGTACTGGATAACCCTGCAGGGCAGCCACTGGGTCTGGGGTTAGGCTCATAAAAGGGGGCATTGGGAGGCCTTTAGCTCCCATTGTAGCGGCTGTGTCAACAGTGAGGCCGCTGGGAGTTGCCTGGCATGTGCAGTGGAGAAAAGGCCCTTTATCTCCTGCTTTTACACACACACACACACACACACACACACATACATACATACAGACAGACAGAGAGGGAGAGAGGGTGTGAGAGAGAGAGAGAGCGATGCACCATCTCGATTTGTCCCTGTTTACCAGTTAGGATTTCTAAAGGAAGAAAAAAGTACCAGAACTGGACCATGAGTTACTTTATTTCTACATCTTTACACTTTAGCATACCCTATATGTAATTACCGTCATTACAGTGATTTTATCCTAATTATGATATATAATTATTATAATGAAGGGGGTTAAAAAATATATTAGTAAAGTAATGGAAGGCTTCACACGCTGCTTTCAGAATCATTATACAAAATTATAATCCAGGCCTGTATGCAGGTGTATTCTCTGTATTATAATACTGGTTCTTCATACATATATATTATTTATCTTGGAGATATTAGTCAGGGGCCTTAAAAGTTTGTAATTGGCAGATTCAACCCAAAAAAAAAATAATTGATTCAATTTGACAACTGTTGCTAAAGAAATAAACAACGGACTAGCTAAACTGTGGCTAAAGCAGCACACACACACACACACACACACACACACACGCAGTTGGCTTGTCAATTGCCCTGACAGCCTATTCATTCTTTCATTCAGCTCCACCTGGGAAAGAGATGGACACATGTGTTTGCTGTAGATTCTATTCCCCCAAGCAAACACACACACACACACACACACGCACACACACACACACACACACACAAACACACACACACTATTATATTTGTCTCCTGGCTGTGATGAGCCAACCTTGAGCAAGCTGGCGAAGCTGAACAAATAAAAGCATCCAAGCACACACCTATATTAATACACACGCAGAGCACCAGCACCTAAACAAACAAGTCGAGTGATGGTAGCAGCACACAACAAGCAGCTCTCATTACCAGTTATCACGGTAAGCTGATGTCCACACACACACACACACACACACACACACACGACCAGAAAAGCTGCTATGTCAATACTCAGAGAGAGTTTAATTTCACATTAAGTTGGGGGAGCACACTCATTAACTCGCAGGTACTTAAATATGAGCTTTATACCAGCTTAGCGTGTGTGTTTTGTTTTAGAAAAGTTCAAATCAATATTTTGGGAAATATAAGCAGAGCAGAAAAGAGAAGTGTGATGATGATGATGATGACAAAGCAGGAGGCCTGTGGACAACTCTGGATTCATGTTGTTTACTGCGCGCGAGAGAGTCAGCAGTTTCCTGTTGTTGGACTGACACAGATAAAGCATTGGGAGGATGGGGGGGGGGTGGAGGGGGGTGGGGGGAGTGACTGGTCAGCATGGAAAGCAACAGAAAGTGGGAAACTCCTGGCTGTATTTCTCCATGTGTCAGGAAACAGACTAGGTCACAGCGTCGTATATGCATCTGCCATCACATGTATGGCAAGCGTATGAGGAAGGAGTCATTAAATTCAGAATTAAATCATTCAAATGTAGTTTTTTTTCCTTTTTGACTTAGTTTTGACTTTTTAAATGATCCGCTCTGCCTCCCCTCCCCCCCCCCCCTGCGATTTCCTCACAGTGATCATTAAAGTACCTGATTATCTTGTGTACACATGTGCAAGCCTCCAGCTAATGACAAGGCCCTCAGCTGACCCGCTGACCCTCATCAGAGCAACAAAGAGGCAGATAGCAGCAGCGGGACAATAAGATGAAGAGGTTGCTTAGGGTGATGAGATAAAAGCAGTGGCACGGCAGTGATGGAGGGATGACAGGAGGACAACGGGAGGAGTAAGGGGGGTGGGTGGGCGAAGGTTGACGGCATTAAACGCAGCTTGGTTCGACTATACCTGGAATCAAAGTGAAATCAAGGGACACATTCAAATTAGAAGTTAAAGGTAATTCCTTGAGAAAAGTATAGGTAGCTGTTTACGTTTTTTATAAAGTAAAAGGATCTTTTTCCTCATATGATGTATATTCATTTTTATGCCACTGTAACTTTTTGAGCATCGTCCATCTCTCCGCATCCCATCATCCCAGCACCACTGCTCAGTCAGTCAAACTGGACAGATGATCGGGATAAGGGCAAGAAATAGCCACGTCCGTCATTCTGTCTTTCACACACACGCACACACACACACACACACACACACACACATACTGTCACACTGCACCGATACAATGTCAATTACTCTGCTTTCAGTCCAACGGACAACATAAGTGTAATTTCAGGAGCATAGAATCGCACACACAGTCACTGCTCCATTGCCAACTGCAGATTGAACTGGACCATGGACGCACTAAATGCAACTGAATCAGAATTTAAATCTTTATGTATTTCTTTCAATACTCATTATATTTGAAATATGAAAACAACAAACCCTGAGCATAAACAGGAACAGATTTCACTACCACGATAAAAAAAAAGTAGACCTTTTGATGTTATTGTGATATTTTCATCAGAGTTGAAATGGCTGTTGATTAATTAGTTGGTTTTAATGAATGGCTGTTTAAAGTGGTGGTTTAGCGGTATCGTATCTTATGCAATAGATTAAAGACCTTTACATTTTTTACTTATCAGTATTTTTTTATTATTCAGCAGGAATATACAGTATCTCGCTAAGTGTTTTTTTTTATATTGGACTAAACTGACACTTTAATGAAGAACAATGCCGATTGGCTATTCATCAGTTTTAGAGAACAGTTTTTAGAAACCAGTGAAGTTCTGACAGTGAAGTTATAAGACCTGATTTTGATCTTTTTGTGATATCTTACCAGGCTCAACCCTCTGATCTTGATTGATTTATCTATGACTGTGTATCAAGAGAAGTTAGTTCTTAGTTCTTAATCAAAGAGTCTCGAGTTATATTATTTTTTTCAGGTACAGGTTGTCATATTGACTCTTCACCTCATCCATGCTGCAAGCACACATTCATCTGCAGAGTTTGAATGAAACTTTTCATCACTGATGGGAAAAAAAACTCCTATTGTGAGAGAATGTACTGGCACAGAGAGAGAAATCATAACGCTGACCTTGGTATTAAGCATTGTTGAGTTCATTGTGTTACAGGATCTGTAGCTCCAGTGTTATCTTAATGAGTGTGCCCACACACACACACACACACACACACACAGACTGAGATGAACCTCGGGAAGGTTCAGAATCATAAAAAAATTAAAGTAGATGGAAGATTCAAGCAGTGACAACAGATACAGAATCTATTATGAGATTAGCTTGTCCTAAAACCTGATGAATAAAGTAACCTGAGCTTTAACTTACACCTGTGGTTAGAAACCAGGTGGTTACTGACTACAGGTTACTACCAGATGTGTCGCCTCTTCCCTTATACATACATTTCATTTTACTGACCTCCTGCAAAGTTCGATCAGCAACAACATTTGCTTCAATGGCACCAATGAAAAATGAAATTGTCAGAGATAGAGGTAATGACGACTCTCCACCTGTCACCACGTGTCAGCCTTGAACAGGCCACACCGGCGCCCTCTCCGCTCATACCTCTAAACCTGCACCACATTTTCTTTTCTAGTACCAATACGAACTGACACACACGCACACGCACACACAAAGGCTCCATTCATAACCGCCCTATCTACTTCTTCTCCACCACTGTCTTTCTCCCACATCTCCACCTCCGTCCGCCTGTCACAGCCAAGGTCTCCGAGAATAATAGCAATAGCAGATTAGCCTTCGCCTGCGACTGATGTGATGTGATGTGATGTGATGTGATGTGATGTGATGTGATGTGATGTGATGTGATGTGATTCAGTACACCTTTGCAAACACACACATGCTGCTGCAAGGCCGCTTGTCTCAGCCTCTCAGAGGTAATTAAGGTGTGGCAGTTATTACCTGGAGCAGTTATTACACATTGCACATATGACCATATGTACCATGCAACAGTATTCTGTCTGCCCCCTGTCTGAGTGACCTGCAGTGCAATAAGAATGTCCACCATAGGCTTCATGGAAATTAAGTCTTTACCTTTTCGAGCAGCTTTTTGTGGCGTGAAGTCCTGTTCTTCCAGGACTTTTCCCCTGGTTTCCAAAGGTCGATGTGATGTGATGTGATGTGATGTGATGTGATGTGATGTGATGTGATGTGATGTGATGTGATGTGATGTGATGTGATGTGATGTGATGTGATGTGATGTGATGTGATGTGATGTGATGTGATGTGATGTGATGTGATGTGATGTGATGTGATGTGATGTGATGTGATGTGATGTGATGTGATGTGATGTGATTCGGTACACCTTTGCAAACACACACATGCTGCTGCAAGGCCGCTTGTCTCAGCCTCTCAGAGGTAATTAAGGTGTGGCAGTTATTACCTGGAGCAGTTATTACACATTGCACATATGACCATATGTACCATGCAACAGTATTCTGTCTGCCGTCTGAGTGACCTGCAGTGCATTATGAATGTCCACCATAGGTTTCATGGAAATGAAGTCTTTACCTTCTCGAGCAGCTTCTTGTGGCATGAAGTCCTGTTCTTCCAGGACTTTTCACCTGGTTTCCAAAGGTCTTCACTGTAAACTGAATTGTTTCCAGTCCATATATTCTTGTCAGGGGGGGTGTTTGACCACCCTCTCAGCTTTTAACGTGCAGACTGTATTGAATGCTATGAATGGGATTGCGTCTCAGTCAGGAGCTTCAGTGTCCGTATGATGACCTGAGTGAACATTTTAGTTACTGGACATATTCCCACCCCCCATTCGCTCCATGCTCCATGTCCTTAATATCTTACAGATACATTCACCTATTGGACAGAAGGGTAAATCAGTCCTCACATAGTGTGTTTGTGGTCAGGGCAACAGGAAGACATGACGGTATTAATCAGCCAGCAACCATTTCTCTCTGTCTTTTACACACACACACACACACACACACACACACACAATCACAATCTCAGGGCTGTGTGTAGGAGTGACAAAGAGGCCGACAGAAGGTGATAGTTATCATCTGCTGTAGGAAATTAAAGGGATGGTCCAGTGCTAATATGCAGATATGCAGATTGATGATAGAGGCCTTTTACCACTGTCTCTTAAACATGTGCCCACATACGCAGAATCATGTCTCCATGACTTCAGAGGGCAGTACTCTGACCACCACACATTTATCACACACACATACACACACACACACACATCATATGACCATAATGTTTGTATGACTGTGGGTGGATGAGTGTTGATTAGTCTCTGTGACAGGAATACCAATCAGATATGAGTGACTTTCAGTATTCATGGTATGATAATTGGACAAGTATAAATCTGCCACTATTACATTACTTTAATACAAAAATCTTAATGTGAACCTGTGACTCTCAAGTGCCCACTAGAGGCAGCAAATACAAATATGTATCAACCATATCAAATATGATATGGCAGCAGGTTGATAAAAGCAACAGAGGCGATTTGAAAAGGAAGCATTAACCAACGTGTGTACACACAGAGAACAAAATGAAACCACTTAATCCAGTGTTTTTTTTGTTTGTTTGTTTTTTTAACCTTTGGAGTTTCCATATGTGCCTGTGTACGTGAGTGACACATTTAGACAGACAGTGCCAAAGTGAGTGAGAGAAAAAGAATGAAAGTGATTCAGAGGAGCAGCGAGAAGTTGAAAGGAAAGTAAGTCCCGGACGCGGTGTTGTCATTACAGACAGATATACTCCTCAGTTCCCTTTTATTCAAACGGCTCACCTCCCGAAATCAGATGCTCAGAGCTCTTTTGATGACAGTTTTAAGATGAATGCGTGTTATTACTGGTATTACATGAAATTGCCCGTGTTAGGTGAAGGGGATTATGGTGCTTTTGGGTCAGTACTTCCTCTGAGCTGTTTGGCTGCTGCCACTGAGCAGCAATTAGGCTTTTGTCTGTCAATCCGACTTCATAGAGGTGGTTATCACACACACTCGTGCAGAAAGCGCAGTGATTATGGCCTTAGGTATATCGGTGCCCATTCAGTAAGCTGAGAGGTGTCAGATCTCGTGGTGCTGGGGCAATCACACATCACACACCCCTGAATGGAAAAAAGGTCTCGTTATATAGACCGGCGGAAGGGTGACAGGTGAGAGACGGAGAATGCAGGGCAAAGTGAAATGATAACTGGATTAGCTAACCTATCAACAAAACTCTATAAGTAGTCATCAGGTTACTACAGTGCCGTTTTCGTTTGTCCAGACTTCTCTGATTGGCTGTTTCTAAAACATTAACACAAAAACAGGCCCTCTTTTTTCTTTCAAAATATCCGATAGTGATTAGCAGAAATAGTAGAGTGTCCATTAGCTTTAATGGTCATTAATACTGGTTTAAAAATACAACACTATCTTTTCTTTTAATCTGTTTTCATTTTAAGATTGATTTCATGTACCATTGCGAGGCGAGCTAGCGCAGAGGGATGTTATTAGGGGCCATAGTCAGGCTCAGATGTGGGTCTGAGCTGAGCCGGTATGGTGATTTCCACTTTACTTTTGTGTTGGTTAATGAAAAAAACCCTGGAAAAACCTAGAGCCTAATGGGATTTTGTGATAAGAAATTACCAGAGCTGGGTCCTTCTCTTTTTGTCTCTAGCTGGGAGTTCAATGGCTGAGCCAATAAGAGGGAGCTCAGGGCCTTGGTTACCGTAGAGACGGGAGAACACAGGCCAAAGCATTGCCGTGGTAAACAGGGGAGCCATTCAAAGTTCTTTTGATAAAGCTACACACACACACACACGCACACACACACACACACTGTACAGACACATGTGCAGCATGGGACCCCTGCTCCTTTTTCTCACAGAGCAATTACACTTCAAACTAAATGGATTTGTTCAGTGGCTAGTGGAGATACATAAAGAGAAAATAACTGTATACCATGACTGCAGGGAATTCCTGATAGTGCCCAGGGACAACTATACAGGATTGTATAGCCTTCGTTAGAGAGTATGTTAAATGTGTCATTAATTAGACAAAACAGAGGAATGTGCTTCTGCCAAACTCTACCCATTTTTTTTCTGCCTTCATTCTGATCTCCCACGCACACCTGTAAAGTTTGGTTACTGCATCCAGATCCAGATGTGACAGTGTCACCTGTCTGGTGAAATTCCTTTACAACGACAAAGCCTGTTAAAGCCTGTAAAAATGACCATATTCCATCTAGCTGTCGGTCCGTCGCTGTCACAGACACACTTCATGTCATTGCCGTCAGGCTCTGACTTCGGCCGTGGCTGCAGCCTGCGTTTTTCTTTTGAACCCAGAGGCCACAGAGCCGAGCTGAATAACACAATGACAACAATAGGAGGGAGCAAACCCAGAGCAAATGGGCGAGTGAGCGAGAGGGAGAGATAGGGGGAGAGAGAGAGAGAGGGAGACGTTCCTTGGCTCGCCCGCTGCTGCTGCTGCTGCTGCTGCAGTGTGTCAGCTCTATGGCAGAGTGGAAAACAAGCAAATTACAGAGCACTGTCACAAAGACAGTAGCCTTGTCATCGCAACCTGCCAGTAAGGATTTCCTTAATTACCAGCAGTGCAATGGCAGGGCGGCACTATAGCTCATCTGCCAATCCACCGACATCTCTCTCTCTCTCTCTCTCTCTCTCTCTCTCTCCATGAAGGTCAGGCGACAACAGGACAGGGCCACAAAATCGGTTTCTCTTGAAGAAGCTGGAATCAGCGGGGTCCACCTGTGACAGGATGGAGTCTGACTCTGTGGTCTGCTCCCTGTGGAGTTTTGAGGTGCAATAATAAAAATATGCACAATGCAGGAGCTGCTAGTTGCTGTTGGAACGTGGTGTGCTGGGAAAGATGCGTGGCTAAAAGATGGTCCTAGATGTTTTTCTAGTGGCAGATAGTGAGAATCATGAGTATTGACTCTCATTTCCTGCGTCATTATGTTATGGCCCATTGCTTTAGCAGCAACAGCTGAGCAAAGAGAAAAAGGACAAAAGCTTGAATTTATGTCGCTGGACAATAATGATTAAAAATTGCATATTGTTCCCGTTGCAGCATCAGCGAGAGTGAATACTGGTAATTTCTCATTGAAGGAAAAATGGCGAGACATGAATGGGCCTTGTAAATGTAATGATCTCACACGCAGCCTTACAGGAGTGACATTTAAATGGCTCATTGGAAGATAAAAGGCCCGCTGACAACTAATGGATCCTAAGCAAACAAATATTGTTAACAAACAGCAATCTAAACTGTCTATTCACACGAGCACATTATGCGAATGTTTGCCAATTTACGCTTCACCAATAGCTGAGGGAAATGAGTGTGCATTACAGACGGCTGTGCAGAAATGTTCCATTCATTTCTTTAAACAAGCACAACAACGCATGCTGTTGGTGTCATAAAGCCTGGGCTTCGTCAGCAAAATAAATCCAGATTGGAAAAAGGAGATCTCACATATATCAGACTTTTCATTCTCCGTCTTCTTCCCCGCTCTCCTTTCATCCTCATCATCAGTCTCATCGCTTTCCTCTCTCTAACCCTAAGTCCTCCCTTCCTTCCTCCTCTCCTCCCCTCTCTGAGGGTCTAGATGTAACAGGCAGGTAATTTCCCCCTTTTACAAGACAGTACATTAGTCTCTGCCTGCTCTACCTACACAAGTTAGCGGTCCGACCAAGCCATTTACAGGGGATCATTACAGCATGTGGTGTCCCAATACACTCGGGAATTCTGAGATGGAGTGATGGCTTGAATGCATTACCCTGTGAGTGTGTGTGTGTGTGTGTGTGTGTGTGTGTGTGTGTGTGTGTGTGTGTGTGTGTGTGTGTGCGTGTGTGTGTGCGTGTGAGAGAGAGAGATGGAGGGAGAGAAAAAGAAAGAGATCAAAGTAAGATCTCACAATAGACTCTTTTTAAAAACCCCACTCACGATATCATACTATTAAGCTTTTTTTTAAGTACCAATTACACTACCACTACCTTAAGTGGCATCCCAGCCATTCAATTTTGATACATTAAGAAGATGGCTTCATATCTTACACTGGGATCTTCCTTGATGTTCTCCAGCTGATGGTGAACCTCAAAGTGCTGCAGGCAATTTGGCAAAATTATCAATCCTCTTGCATTTGGCTGCTGCCCCTTTTTCTGCGGGTGATATCATCTCAAATGAGCACATTCCCCCTTTCCCACCTGACACGATCTTAACACCGTTTACTGGTAACTACGTAATATCCAGCTATCAAACGTGCTGTGGGCTGTGGCGTGCTGCTCTGGTACACAGCAAGCCAAACCTGCAGTTCCTTCTGTTTTCTTCCTGCATCTTTCCTCAGAACAAAAGCAAATAAAGTGGGGGGGGGGGGGGGAAGTATCTTGGATCCTTTTAAAGGAAAGACAAAATAGCATTGTTTACACGTCAGACAAACAGGCAAACCAAACCTCACTTGGTGGCAGGCTTCTGCTTCCCGTCACCTGTCAGTCACTGTCCCTTCAGAACATCATGGATGACAGATTTCAGTCAAATCAGAAAAAATCAGACTTCCAGATCACTCAATTACTTAGAGGCCCGATTTCTTGTTTTATTATTGCTCTGACAAAACCAGGCCTTTCGCAATGCATTTTTAAAATTTCTGACAACAAGTCTGAACACTTCATACTTCCGGCTTTTTTTTTCCAAAGCTTTTACAAACACATCATGAAAGCTAAGTCTAAGTCTAAGCTCTGAGAGAAGCTCAGAAATGGCCCCAGTGTATCACGCTAACACTGAGAAGGCAGATTACTCTGTTTTATGAATATTAGCCATTAGACTCTGGGTTAAGAGTATATTATCAGTTACACATGGATTGACTGATTCATGCAAATCGTCTTGTTCATTACTTGTAGGCTCAAGCAAATAAAGTGGGGGGGGGGGGGGGAAGTATCTTGGATCCTTTTAAAGGAAAGACAAAATAGCATTGTTTACACGTCAGACAAACAGGCAAACCAAACCTCACTTGGTGGCAGGCTTCTGCTTCCCGTCACCTGTCAGTCACTGTCCCTTCAGAACATCATGGATGACAGATTTCAGTCAAATCAGAAAAAATCAGACTTCCAGATCACTCAATTACTTAGAGGCCCGATTTCTTGTTTTATTATTGCTCTGACAAAACCAGGCCTTTCGCAATGCATTTTTAAAATTTCTGACAACAAGTCTGAACACTTCATACTTCCGGCTTTTTTTTTCCAAAGCTTTTACAAACACATCATGAAAGCTAAGTCTAAGTCTAAGCTCTGAGAGAAGCTCAGAAATGGCCCCAGTGTATCACGCTAACACTGAGAAGGCAGATTACTCTGTTTTATGAATATTAGCCATTAGACTCTGGATTAAGAGTATATTATCAGTTACACATGGATTGACTGATTCATGCAAATCGTCTTGTTCATTACTTGTAGGCTCTGTGGTCCTCTGCTGTGATGGTAAATGTCCTCCTGTCATGACTTCTCTGAGGGGCTCCCTGTCCCAAAGGGGGTGGGACAGACCCAGCACACATATATGTACATATGCACAATCTCACACACTGAATGGTCTCACATGGCAGTATCAGTAGGACACTGTCAGGCCACACAAAAGGCCTTATCTTCACCTCCCCCTTTCAGTCTGGGTGATTGGCCACGAGAAATGGGGAGAAAAAGCCATGTCCTCACCCGAGGCACCATAAATGTCAGCCACCTTCCTATCTCCATAAAGCCTGCGTGTGTGTGTGTGTGTGTGTGTGTGTGATTGGAGATCTACAACATTTATTTATCTGTCTGACAAGTCTTCACCGGCCGAGAATATATTCATGTCACTGTGCCAGGGTCATGAAATTGGGGGGCGCACACACACGCACACGCGTATAGACGCACAGGTACCACTTTTCTACATACAGACACCTTTCCACACAATGTCACTGCAGCAGTAACACCACAAGGATTGTGTCCCTCGTCCTGTTCTCTCGACCGTCAGCTCTGATCTGATGTTCACATCCTCTCAAACAAACTTTCTTCACCTCCTTTGGTTAAAGTGACAGATTTAAAATCTCACTCCTGCCGTGTGTCCATCAAGTGACCTCTCACTCACCAGCTCCCTCTTCATGAGCTTTCCGTCTCTAATTGAATGATCATTTTAGCATCAGGATATGGCTGAAGACACTAATCAAGAACTCGTTAAGGGTTGTTAAGGGACAATTGGCCATAATTCCTCTAATCCACTGGATATTTAATTAATTATCCGACAATTAGAGACAAATCTGCATTTCAGACTGTAGAAGGATTTTATTACATGTTTTATCTAATAGACTCCAGTTACAAACAGGAGAATATTGAAAGACGGAAAAAAAAAGAAATTGTGAAGAAATCTAGAATATAAACTTTTAATTCTCCTTTTCTGTTCAGTGCATTTACAAAGATGCGGTACAGGATGAAACTTCGGAAATGTGTACTTGTATTACTCGGATTCACGGCAAAGCTTAAATAAGAATCAAATGATGGGAAATCAGAAAGGTGGCATGTTGTTTGTAGATATAATACGCAGCCTGTTTGAGAATCAGAGAGGCTGGGGACACCTGGGTCAGAGGATGAGCCATAAACAATGAAGAGACGACAGCAGAGACAGAGAGACAGAGAGACAGAGAGACAGAGGGGGGGGGGTTTGGTGATGGGGGGTCTGCTACTGTTGTTTTTTAGATGCCTCTCAGCACAAACAATTAGAGGCAGAAGAGAAGAAGAAACAGTGTGTGAGGGGGGAATGGGAAAGGATAAAAGAGAGGCTACAGAATCAATTAGTCTTGTTAGGAGGGAGACACACACACACACACACAGACACTCACACACACACACACAGACACACACACACACACACACACACACCTGCCCTCCGCCCTGTCCTTCCCATACAGAGAGGGCTACCCGCAGGCCACACAGCATCACAAAAGAACAAGGAGGGGCGACGGCTTATATTTTGTCTTTTCCCCACTCTCCCTCTACCTCTCTCGCCCACTTGCTCTCCCTCGCCCTGGAAGTATGGGCTTCATCAGCCCCCCTGTAGTGATCATTCATCCACACAGTAACACACACACACACACACAGGCTCACACTTTTTTTTAAACACTAATTAGCGTTCAGACTGCCTGGCCAATTATTACCAGCTGTGCTCTAATTAGGGCTTATTTAAACTGCTCGTCAATTAGTCTTTAACATGGTTGTCTGCCTGAGGGAGATGGACCGGTTAACACTTCCTGAACCACAGTCAGTGCAGAAACGCTGAGACGCAGCAACAGTTGGGCTCCAGCAGACAACTGCACAGGCCTCTACTGCAACTCTATCCTGCCACATTTTTAACACAATAAAACAGGACTGTGTTATGCATGTTGACAAAAGGGACCTGCTCACTGGTCTATGCAGGAGACGTCTGCTGTTGAACTGATACGCTGGTCTACAAATGACACCAGTAACAAGGCCGAGCTCACTGTAGTCATCCATGACGTGCAGGGTCGCAGGAAATGCATCAGATAGTTGTCGACTCGGTCGCCTCCTCCCAGCTCCCAGCTCCCAGCTCCCAGCTCCCAGCTCCCAGCTCCCAGCTCCCAGCTCCCAGCTCCCAGCTCCCAGCTCCCAGCTCCCAGCTCCCAGCTGTGATCCGTCTGTCAGTGTTGTGCCGGTGGCTCCCTGTGGGCGGCTGTCTGTTTGAGGCGCTTTTAATTAATTTCCTATCAGAGCAAAGTAAATTCATTAAACACTCCCAGCTCTGTTTGAAGTTGCACACACATGCACATGTGGCGCTGGCAACATGTACGTGAGCTTATTAACACGAGTCATTCCATATATTTACAGTAGAGTAAATAAAGGCTATGTTAAAGGCAATTTAGCCTATTAAAGGCTACATTACCATAGAACAGTAACCACTGCTCTTGTTGCACAGTGTGTAGAATCCGTTTGATTAACGTGAATTGGTCACAAGGATCATTAAGATCAATCCTCAGAGGAGCATGACGTGGATGCGTCTTCCATCAGCATCCACAGTGCGTCGCTTTACTGCAGCCCCAGTCTTCATGTTGGTTTTACCAGTCACAGCCTGAACAGCTCGAGCAGAAACATGACGGGGACGATGGCGAGAACCTGAAGGGACCAGGAGAGTAGTAGTGGGAGGAGGCTGAGGAGGGAGGCTGGTTTGAAAAGGAGGATTTATCAGGTCTAATCTCTGCAAACCAAGCAGATCAATCTCCACTTAACACAAACATACACACACACATAGCGAGTATGTATATTTAGCTCAGTGGCTCCCTCCCTCCCGCTTTAGCCCTGTCGCCATCAGTGACGGTGGCAGGGAGAGAGTGTGGAAAACAATGTTGTCAAGAGAAACAGTGGAGGAGAAGGAAGAGGAGAGTCAGAGAAGAGAGATTGAGCAAGCGGGACGAAAAGAAAGAGAGGAGGAGGAGGAGGAGGCTAAAAGGATTAGTCTCTCTGTCATCTCTCCTGGATCACAATGTTTCCTGAGCTGTGTTTGATCAGTGTGTGTGTGTATGTGTGTGTGTGTGAGAGAGATGTTTGCTCAGATATCGATGCTGCTTCATCCTGAGCCTGTTACATGGCAATAAACATCAGCTACCAACATGGGGATTACTGAGTGTGTGGAGATGTGTGCAGCACTCATGGTTTTGGCTGGACCTTTTATTCTCCTTACAGAATGACAGGCGCAAACACACACACACACACGCACACACACACACACACACACACACACACACACACACACGCACACACACACACACACACACACTTATTTGCATTACAATCCCAGTGAGGAATGGAAAAGTAATATTCCACAAAATGGGGGGAAAAAAAGTCTGAGAGGAAAATTAAAAACTTTGAAGAAGATGAAAGCTGTGTGATCTTCAAGTAGGCGAATTGCCTCTGTGTATTATATCATGTTCAGGTAATGATATACTCCTCCAGCATCATGATACTGAGGCTCTTGTGATGATTGATGATGATTTTATAGTCTGATGTAAATGTTTCAGCACATTTGACTTTCACAAAACCTGATACTCAGACTAAATGTACAGTTTTACCAAATGATCGACATAAATGTTTATTTCAAACAACCACCAGGATCATAATATAATGTAATATAATAGTGTCATTCTGTTCAACCACTAATAAATACTCTCCAGTGGGTGAAATTGAAAATGGTGAGTTGACGTTGCAGTGTGAACAGGAACAATGTGCGCCTCCATGCTGATGAATTGTCGCGTTACACCGGATACCCTGATTGTCCCTGTCATCCCTCTCACCAAGACTCTTGACCCTCTGCTACTGTCCCTTCTTCACATTCGCTCTAAACAATCAACAGAATCCAAACAAAAGCACAAAAGCCACTTTGCAGAGGTGAGGTGAAGCTGCGGGCTCCAGCTGAATACAGGACCTACTCCAGCAAGCCCCTGGAACAACATTCAGACAGAGCGATGAAAAATCACTCACAAACACGCACGTCAGTTTGAATAACAGTAATAACCACAGACCTGGCGGCGGCGTTTATAATATTGGCGACTTATTTGAAAACTTCCGGGGTAATACTTTTCTACCTTCACCAAAAAGAAATAAACCTGAAACCAATCAATGCGCTGACACACTCCCTTTTTCCCTCCCTTTGCTTTCTCTTCCTCCACACATCCCTCCCACTGTCCAACC
Source organism: Trinectes maculatus (assembly GCA_016785345.1). Lineage (NCBI taxonomy): Eukaryota > Metazoa > Chordata > Actinopteri > Pleuronectiformes > Achiridae > Trinectes > Trinectes maculatus. Next base: position 66,374 of record JAFBJQ010002512.1, on the reverse strand, counting down.
CTCCCACCACCACCACCACCCCCCATCGCCTTTCATTCTTACAGGAAATCTAGAAAGATGACATGCAAATGGTGCTTATTAAATCCTATTAGGCCGTCTGTCACAAGCCAGCAGAAAGAGGGAGAGAGCGGAGGGGGGAGGGAGAGAGGGAACAAGAACATTACGATGAGAGAAAGAAACTGGGAAAAAAAGATGCGTGTTTTTTTTTTTTTCAGTGATCAGCTGTACGTATCACGTTTTAAAAACAATCACATGTCGGTCGATGTTGATTCAGATGAGGTGCGTGAACTGAAATGACCCGGTTGCTGATGAATCATTAAAATTTTTATTTTTATTTTTAGGAAAAGAGGCAGATTCTTCAAACGTCGGTCAGTTCGTGAGACGGGTTTCTGCAACGTTTCACAGTTTAGCCGAATTCAGTCTTGTCTGTGAACATTTTTCGATGTGAACTCGTGGCAGGTTAATGACGGAGGATGAAGATGTTGAAAGTTACAGCAAATAATCACCATATTAAAGTGTAATTTAAACGACTGCCGTGACCTTCCTGTCCAACATTTTCCATCAGCTAGTAGGTGACATCAGCGGTTTTTCTTTGCTCTTAATCAAGGCTCTCATTGTCTTTTCTCGGCCGTGTTGATGCCTGAGGGTCAAAGTCTTGTACATAAGCTAAACACTTCATGTAATCAGAATTTGCTCTGGGCAACAAATCACAGGTTATTAATCCTCTTCCTCTCGTTCTCCCTCTCATCCCTCACTTCTCGTCTCCGCTCCTCTACCTCTCTCTTTGATTTTCTTTTTCAGTGATGTGACAGAGAGGATGACGGCTGCCTTTCTCCTGCCCGTCAATTATCCTCCTGTCCGTCTCTGCGTCTGGCTTAATTGGCATTTGGGAGACGCTCGTGTCGTCCCAGCGGGCTCGGTCGGGACAATGGAGGCCCGTATTGCTGACCAGCCCTCGGCTCAGCCCAAATTGAATTGGAAATCTTCCATCTTCTCTTTAGCATAACAAAGGGGGTGCAGGTTTTTTAGACAAAGGGCCCGTTTTAATGGAGAAAATCAATCTGTGGGAGGAAGAAGCGGCATTGTCTCCCATCAGCTGTACAGGTGTGTCTCGCTCACCGCGGCCTTAATCAGAGGTGGCAGGGGAGAGATCTGGAAGCTACATCTCTGTCGTGGTGGTGATGACTGGCAGTCGGTTCGAGGTGGGAGGTGTGTGTGCGGAGGGGGGGTGGCAGGGTGCTAGTGGCCATGTTTCTTCAAAGTACAGCTGCAAACTACATCCCCTGTGGGATTTAGATCTCTCCTTAATAATGATAACAGTGATATAAACGTCTTCTCTTTAAAGGCCAATAACAAACCTGGCGCCCAAAGAGAAGATTTGGAGGGACGTGTTGTTGGTGGCTGAGATTTCAGATTTTGCAGTGATGTGATGTGATCACAGTGATGGCGCAGAGATGATACCGTGGTTGACGCCATCAGAGAGCTAACTGTCCTCCCTGTCTTCACATCAGCACACAGCTGTGTGATCGGTGGAGATGAGAAATCAATAAGTTCATCAGCCAAAACAGCTTCCACAATTAAAGCCATATACATTATCATCAGTATGGTTGATTTCGTGATTCTTGACATTCTCTGATATTCATGTCTTCTGCACCTCGGCCTCAAAGTTATTGATTATTGGAAACAAGTAATTTCTCAGTGTTTTTCAACAACAGACTTAGACTTGAATGTGTCCACTTTGACCGACGTGAGGCCCTGGGGGAAGTAGGTGTTTTCTTTAGCATTAACTTGGACAATGCAGATGTGATGGGTGCATCCTTGAATGATTTCATTGTCTAAACAACCTTTCTGAATGAGGATATAAGTTAGCTGAGTAAGCTGAGTGACATCTCTCTCTCTCTCGCTGTCTGTTTCCTGCTTCTGTCAGTGTCTCTCAGTCGGCCTGTCGCTTGCGTTAAGGAGTAGTCTCTCTGGTCTGGGCGTTTTGATAAGGTGAGTGTTTGTGTTTATCTGCGCGCTCCCAGCTCTGTGCATTACCATGAGAATGGTCTAAGCCCTGTGCTAATCCTCCGTGTCTCTGTTGTAATAAATGTCTTCATTCACACACACTTTGTGCCAGAGAGAGTACAGAAATACACAACGGCAAACATGTCGCCCTCCCAGCCACGATGTAGTCGAACGTTATCGCCCTATTTTCACATACAGATTGTCTGAACCATCTCTGCGAAGTGGTTATTTTTTCTGGCCAATACAAAAGCTTTTTATTTTTTATTCAGTGAAAATACAGTTCTTCTGTCACATCTTCTGTCACACTGTAACTCACACTCGGGACCCTGCATATTAGTCATTCAGTTTCAAATTCCCGCTCATACTCAAAGCTATGGGGGTAACGAGTTACATAAGAGCAAAGGTGTTTATTTTGATCAAATCTATCATGTAATTGTAATTTACTGGATTTAAAAGAAGGTGTTTAAATGTCTTTAAGGATCAGTTGCGCAGTGATCCGTGTTTCTCTGCTCAGTTAGTTTTTCAATGAGCCGTTTTCCCTCTGTCTCTGTCCTCCCTCCCCCCACGTTTCCCTTGGGACTCCCCCCACCCCATCTCCAAGAGTTTTCCTCACACAAAGAAGTCTATTAAAAAGCCTTTAGCAAAGCCATTCACTCAGTCTGCTCTCGCTGAGATGAGCGATGGGTCTGGGGTAAAGGATGGGCGTGTGTGTGTGCGTGTGTGTGTGTGTGTGTGTGTGTGTGTGTGTGTGTGTGTGTGTGTGTGTTGAAGTTCAGTATATAAGGTTCAGACCTCTGGAACATCATCGGCGAGGGGTTAATGTTCCTAAATATCCTCTAATCCCATATAATCCTACAGACACATATTCATAAATGTACTAATAACACTAATACCTAACACAAATGAAGCATTAAACCAATAATGCTGTAACTGATTACTGATTCTACTGAGTGTGATTCATGTCTGATGACTCACTAAGTTTAAAGCTGCTGTATGTGCATGGTTTGTGTGTGTGTGTGCTGTGGCGAACTGGTCAGGATGCTCGCAAACACAAACAGAGAGTGTGGATGTGAAGGCCAGTGTGATGAAGGCTCAGTCTGCAGGTCAGCCATTTCTATACACAGAGAGCCATTCTATCAAGATACTTTGCTAATAGCAAGGTCCAGACACAGAGCAAGACACAGCGACAGAACAGAAGATGTCTGAAACCCACAGTTAGCCTTTGCACTCTCCTCTGTTTGAAGAAGATGAAGGGATCTATGGGGAGGAAGGTGAGATGACAAACCTCTTCAACACCTTTGATGCTCAAACAGCAGCAGGAGATCAGAGAGGGTCAGATGGAGAAAGGGAACAGAGGGAAGAGCAACTGACAGATCGAGATCCATAGGCGCAATAACGTCAAATATATGTCTTCTTTTCTTCTAATCAACCAGACTGGACCATGTTTTTTACTCTTTCTATAAAAAACAACAACTTTAACTGACACAGAAAGATTGAAGGGTTTTTTTTTGCGCTGCGTCTGTGCAAACTCAGACAGAATCTCTTCACAGAGAAGAATTAAAAGTAAATAAAGTTACCTGAGCAGTGAACAGATGACACTGAAGATTACCAGAAACCTCTTTTCATATCCAGAAATAAAAGAGAAGGAGGACACACAAAGGAGAAGGTTAGACGTGTGTTCAGACCATTTAGTCTGAGTGAGACTAGAATGTGTCTCCTTTTTTCTCCACTTATACTAACCTGAAAGAAAAAAAATTGAATAAGCATTGTTTTTTCAATTTTTTTAAGTGAAGGTGTTTAGAACTTTAAACATGTGATATATCCACTTCCAGACATGACAGAAAGACGCACTGTACACTGTAAACACTTGAGGCTTGCAGTGAGATGAGAGATGGATGGGCAAACACTGCGATGTGACAGTTGTGAGTAAACAAAACCCTGGTAACCAGATGGCTGGACACACACACACACACACAGACACACACACACACACACACTGTTTGCTATTGTCAAAACACAGTAATTGGTTGCTCAGATGAAAAATATTTTAAGGAGACAGAATGAACAGCTTGTTTTAAAGCTGATATCCTCAACCCATTTATCAATGTCGAAACGTTTTCCCCTACCTCCATCCATCCAGCACTCCCCTCTTCTTTACCTACATTTCTTTATCTTCCTTCCTCTCTGTTCATCTCTCCTTCTCTGCCTGCCTCCTTTCCTGACAGTTCAAGTAACAATCCCCACACAGACAAGCAAATAGACTTTACTGGGCAACTGTGACTTTGCAAAGCACCGTGACACCATGATGAAATATCTCTGGTCTGATAGTCAAGAGTCTTATATCAATAGCAGCCGATACACAAGTGCAATAACCTAGGATAATTAATAAGGTGATTAGCGAACAACGTGATTGCTGCTGATCAGCATCACTGGTTCAGAACTGTGGACAGCTCCTTCAGTGCCACAGTTCCAGCTTCAGTACCATGGTCAGCGACTCACTCTGCTCTGACTTCAAATTGAGCGCCTGACTGCATTTTCCCATTTAAATCACTAAATATGAGCAGCACACACACACACACACACACACACACACACACACATGGAGAGTTAAGATATACTGTTTGAAAGACCATGTTAATTAACGTACATATGTGCACTTTAATTCCTGCATACCAGTGATACAGCAAGGTGTGGTTACACCTATTACAACTGCAACATGTTAAACACACACACGCACACACTTGCACATGCATGTGCACACTTCACATTACCATATGTTGTTGTGGTGCCCCTGTAGCTGGCCTAACCTGTATAATAGGTATCACATTAGCAAGACAACAAATCAGACCCTCTTTCATTCCCCAGGCTTCTCCTCTGCTCCGCAGCTGTAGGCCTCTCTTTGTTGTCAGGGGAGTTTCTAATTAATATGATAAATAAGATGGTGGGTTCAGCTCCCTGATGGTTTTAATTGGAGGAAACCTTGAATGGCACATGGGCAGAGGCAGAGATTAGCAGGTTATTTGTGAGTGTCTTTGTGTGAGGAGGGGAGAGACGAGAGAGAATTGTTATCCATGCAGTGATTTCTCTGTCTTATTGTAAAACTCTGTGCTTTTAACACACACAAGTGCATCGAGCACAGCCAGATTCAACATTTCCTGATGATTCAAACTAGAGCCTTTCATTCCTGAATTCCCAGAATATTTTTAACAGCGATGGAGCTGTGCAGCTTTTCTCTTGTTTTTAGTGCTTTTGCAGTCTTGATACAGTGCAGGACTCGTGTGTGTCTGTGTGTGCGAGTGCATGTATACATGTGCACATGCATGGTATACTCGGCACCACCTACGAAACACTGGTTTGAATCTCTGACAGCTTTGCCTCAAGCGTCTACGTTTAACCAGCCCACTTCTCTTCAACACACACATTTATATTACAACACACACACACACACACTTCTCTGATCTCATCATCCTCAGCTAATCCAGCTCTATCTAAGTCAGCGCAAAGACCCGTAAGGGGACAAACCGCCATTGTTTTACACACATCTAATCCTTCTCTCCATCATTCTCATCTCCTTATGTCTGACAAGGCTCCTGAACATCAGTGAACATCAGCTCTGTGTGTGTGTGTGTGGAAAAGGAGGTAGGAGATGAAGAGGTTATTGGATGAGAACCGAGATGTAAGATGAGGGAGAGAGGGGAGGAAAATAAAAGAGGAGATTGAAGAGAATAAATTAGGACAAATGGAGTGATGACAAGAGAAGGATGGAAACAATTTCTACAATTTAACCCCCTGAAAGTGTAAAACCAGCAACCGGCCCAAAATCAAGTGGAGGAAGGAGGAGAAAAGAGGGAGGAGTGAAAGGAGAGGAAACAAGGAGAAGAGATATAAAGAGAAGAGGACAGAAAAAAGACACACATACACACACACACACACACACAGACACACACAGTTAGCACTTTTCCACAGCAGCATTTAAAGCTGTAATGACAGGCCAGAGAGTGATAAGAGACTCTGAGTGGAGAGGCCACTATAGCTGCTCTCCTCTCTCCGCTAACAACTGTAATTATCCAAACTCCATACTCACTACTATTGATCTCTCCCTCTACCCTCCTCCCCCGGCCTCAGAGAGAGAGAGCGCGTGTGTGTGTGTGTGTGTGTCTCTCTCTCTCTCTCTCTCTCTCTCTGACAGGGTGACAGCAGAGTGTGTCCCTCTCAGCACGAGAGTCGTTCACACCTGCTACCAGGAGATGTGGAGAGCAGCGACGAGGACTTCGTCAAATACGTGACAGCCACAAAACACAAATATTGTCGGAGCGCCGACATTCCCGTCATCCATGGTGTGCGTTAAGTACCATGAGCCTGTATGTGTGTGTGTGTGTTTGTGTGTGTGTGTGTGTGTGTGTGTGTGTGTGTGTGTGTGTACACTCTTATGTCCCACACCTGGTTTGTCGAAGCGTCGTCACATCCAGCGAAATGAGTGTATGTGTGTTCTTTTCCATAGCGAGATTTCTAGTCCAGAGCTGCAGTTTAGTTTTTTTGTGGTATTAATTTGTGGTTGCTTTCTACAGACGTGACGTTAGCATGCATGACTTTGTTCCTGGTGAAGAGCATATAATAAAAGTTCTGGAAAAATGCTCTAAAGCCAAAACTGCAAATAATCAGAACAGTAGAAGTCTCCAAAGACTCAAGTTTTGTTACATCACTAATCATCGTAGAAGACCACTCCTTTCCTTCTTGTTTATTATGGGTACAGTAATGCTGTGTGTGGTGTAAGGAGGCATGTAATGTTGGTTTGGAGGAATAAAGTCGCATTCACCAGGCCAAGTTCTTCAAAGAGGCTGAACTGTCATCTGTTTCCCAGATTGGTGAAGTAGTTTGACCCCCTGCTGCGCTTTTCTTTGGTTTTACTGTTTAAAGAAACTCACTTTCAAACATTTATGAAATAATTACTTTACCTTTTGATTTTCAACTTCTGAGCACGTTGGAAATAAGTTTAGCATAACTAATTAGAGCGCTCTATTGCTCTTCACTGACCAAAAAATAAAAACAGTGAAGCTTTGATGTTGGTTTTTGTTAAAGACCACCAACAACAGTAAAAAGTCATTATTGGGTACAGAGTATATTCCCCACTGTGTCAAAGACCTGGAAAAGAAGAATAACGGCGAAATTGAAAATGTCAAGGTTTTAAGTGTTGAAACTCATCAGGCAAGCTGTCATTACAAAGGCCAGGTTAATAGCTGCTGACAGAATCACCTTCAGCAGACACCAAGATAAGAAGAAGGTCTTTTTATTTTACACTGCTGGCGTACACACAGACACACATGCATATTGTTGTGTGTCTGAGAGCACATAAATACTCCACACTGTCAGAGGATCGATGTGGGAGATCCAGTCTCTGTGCATCTCCCGTTGTGGCCATACGCTGCCCGTCAGATAGCACCATTCAACCCGGGGAAGAATTTACACGTCGCGCACTGGCCTCGACACCCACACAAAACCCACCTTTTGTTCCCCCCGTCACCTGTTTCAGATTTATGACGTCCAATTACAAACGTGGATGCTAACAGTACTTCCCATTAGCCTATCAAATGCTTTAGTGGTTGTTACCTCAGAGGGTTATCTGGCCTTTCAGCAGGGGCACCACCAATTTATGGCCCCCCCAAGAAGATGGGAACAAAGACGTCGCTGCCTCTGCTTTTGTTTTCCTGCACAGCTTCCCAAGACAGGTAATTAACAGGGAAGGAGTTTGTGGTTAATTTGCGAGATAATTATCTAAATTAAACTGCCTTTCCTTCCGCGAGGTCTCTCTCTCTCTCTCTCTCTCTTTACTCCCCTGCATGCATGCAATCTCTCTCTATCACTTGATGAGGGCGGTCAGGTTATTGTGCCTCTGTAGAAACAAAACCAGTAATGACATGTTCTTCTTTCTTTCCTTTTGTTTTCTTTGGCTTTGTTTTGCTGACTCTTTGTGTTTTTAGTCAGAGGAGAAGTAAATGAAGAGGGTAAAAGAGCAGAGAGAGAGAGAGAGAGAGAGAGAGAGAGAGAGATAACGGAGAGAATCTGTTTACTTGCAGACTTTAGCAGATGACAAAAGCGAACAGTGGCATTAACACACACTCGTCTGATCTGTCTGATCTGCAGCAGCTGGTATTTATCAGGTGGCTGTGAACAGCAGCGCTCATCTGCGAGTTAGCGTTTGCTCTCGGGGACGAGCTGGATGACGAGATCAGATTCCTGAGTGAAAGTCCGAGTTTGTGCAACATTGATTGAAGTGCGTTTCTTGAAGCTGAGACTCTTATCAGATCTGTAGGAACTGATTTCAGTCCTGACTGTGGGACAAGAGCTAATCTTGCCATTTATTTATATATATTTAAAGTTCATACATCTCATAAACAATCCAATTAAAATAGAGATTTAAATATGTATCTTATAGTGCATCGCTGCTGCCAGATGTGGCTGGACAGATAACAACAGCATATTTTTTTTATGGATTTCAATCACAATTTCTTAAACTTTCCACAAAAAAAACTTTTAGTGTCAGACAATTTCATTAGAAGTAGTTTCCATGCTGCTTTTCAAATATCTCATGATACATTGTAATTTGCATTAAAATGGCTGGATGGAAATCCAGCGAGCGTGTCTGTGTGTCTGTCATCCTCCCTCCGTCCTCATCCATCGCTCCTCGCCTCTTCTCTCTCTCTCTCTCTCTCTCTCTCTCTCTCTCTCTCTCTGTACTGGATGATCGCTCCCTGTCACATCTGTTGGCACGTTGCCATCAAGCCTTGACAGGAAAATAACACTCTTCAGGGAAAATAATACACTCATTCTGCCGTCGGTGCTCCCAGACACATGCCTTAGTGTGTGTGTGTCTGTGTGTGTGTGTGTGTGCGTGCATGCGTGCGCGCATCTAAAAGCCCTCGTCGCTCTTGTCAACCTGAGTACAAAGGATCACTTTATATGATTAGTATGCATCTCTGAAAAACATACTGCACAAAAGGCCCTGCCCCGAATGCTGCTCCACGCCAATTAATGGATTAAGAAACTATTTTGAGGCGAAGCTTGTTGTGAGACAGTTATGATATGTGGCTGGAGAGGCTTTTCTGTTGTGCTTATTGCCAGCTATAAGGCTCCAATGCGTTTTGATCATACAACAGCAACATATACAATGAGATATTTGTGTTTACGGAGTGACAGGGCCTATGAAACACCACTCTGCCCCATTCACAGCAATGAAGAACAACTTTGTTTCTCAGTAGAGCTCGATATGAAACAACTCTCATCGACTGTGTGGATTCAAACCGGCAACCTTCCAGATGACTTCAGGCTGAGCTGTCAGCCACACGCTGTCGTAGCAGCCAGCACCGTACAGGAGGACAAAAGCCACTTTGACACAGCAGTTAACCCGAGCCTGACAGATCCCCAGACCCCCTTTAACCCTCCGCTCTCCCACCTCTTACTCCCGTGTTAAGAGCTGCACTTATAGATTTTGGAAAATAGAGATTGAAATCGACTTGGCCCAGAGAGCGACATTTGATTTCTTACTTAGCGGGTCTTGCATTCCGAAATCTGGCTGTTCACATTGGCAGAAATATTTTTTTTACCAGTTTTTATTTTTATTTCATGTTTTGCAGCCGCTTCTCTTTTATTTTTTCCAGTGAATGACATGGTCTATAAAATAACAGAAACTAGTCAGCATGTCTCGAAAACAGTCTGATGTGAAACGATATTCACTTTCAAATATTAATAAGGGCACAGAAGCATGAACTTCTCATCAGGAAGATAGAATCAGCTGATATTTGACCATTTTGTTTTTCAAATGACCCGAAAAAATTAATTGATTAAAGGAAGTAAAAATACACAGTGGTTGTAGCCTTGATACCATATAAATTGCATTTATTTAGGAACACATGAGCATTTAAGGTCATAATGAAGTACAGGCTTTTAAAACTTAATTTTATAAGGACTTCTGGACAAATGGATTCTTGCTCTGCTTGTTTGTATTTCTGCCTGTTTTTAGTTTGTTTGTCTAAATGATGCATATTGTGCAGCCTGTTAAAGCCTTGTGATTGTTAATGGGTTTTTTGTTGCAACTCTCAGTCTCTTTCTGGTTAAGTACCTCAGTGCTGCAGATTTTTAGCAGTAGTTTATCTGTTAACTGTGAGATACAGTACGTCATGATGCGCCCTCAGTTAGAATCGGTGCAAACAGCCCGTCATTATCTACACAGCCCTGTGCACTTATGGCAGAGCTAAAAACGTGTTTGCTCGTGTAATTAGAAATGTATTGAACAGAGGCTCTAATGGTGTAAGTGTATGATGTGATACATGGTCAAAAATAGAGCATGTTGAGCTACGTCGGCTGGCTGATTTAATCCATTTTAGACCCTGAAGAGACCACAACTCTCCATTTCCACCCAGCCACATGGTAATGACAGTCCATTTTCCTCCACTAATGCAAACGATATACATGGCTCTAAATGGTGGGAGTGTTTAGTCGGGCTGGATGTCTCGTGTGATGGCAGTGTAGCTCCTTCATAGTGAGGGGGTCTGATTAATGGGTGGAGCGGTGACGTGCCAGTGGGTCAGAAAAGACATCCAGATATACGTGGAGGCAGATTTGCGTCCAGCCTGCTGGAAGGTGACTGGTGACTTGTTTTTTATTCTGTTTTATTCTAGTAGTAAACAATTCACGTGAATTTCTTTGCCACAGTTTGCGCAGTGAGTTAACAGCAGTTGTTAAAAATAAACATTTGACCCCTTTAATGAACCAAGAAGTTTGAATCCTACAATTACACACAAATTAGGGATTATTAATGTTTTCGAGGGAAAGTTGCTTCATCGACTGTTTTTATACTCAGTTTACAGTAACTCATTTCGCTGTTTCCACACAACGTGCAGTTTAAACAGCTTTTTAAACTCATCACACACACACCCTTACACACGAATTAACAACGGCTGTAAACACATCCACACAATATTTAAAAGGTTGACACAATATAATTAAGGCACCTCCTGCTGGGTAATAACACGCTGGCAAATAGTGAGACGTGTCCCTGCGTTAGAAGCTCGGATGAGAAGCTGTGACCACAGAAAACAATACAAACTAAGAAGAACAATGAAATGACCATTTCCACTGGGAGAAAGAGAACGAGCCTGATCACATTCACTCCTCCGTACACAGGGAACCAGGCGGAGAGCAGGACTGAGCCGCTCACTCTCGGGTAATTGCAAAAAACTGGGTTAAGAAGAAGTGTGTGTTGCGTTTGTGTGTTTTACATAAAATACACTTGAACCCAGGCTATATTTGCCGATGCTTCACGGAGGCAGAGTGGCTGCTGCGTGCTGAAGGCCACCAGATCCACCAGATGTTTACTGCATGGAGAACATGTGCAGATGTGGGATATGCATCACTGTAACCTGGTTTGATAGCAGCTTGGCACTTTGAGGCAGCTCTTGTTTACCAATGGTCCAGATCTCCTCGTCTATGAATGCTTCAGGTTGCTGCATGCTGCTTATGTTTTCAGCTTTCTCTCATTAGATGTTGCTGTTGTATGGAAATCCACAGTAAATCTGACCGTTTGTGTTGTTAGCATTGCTCATTGTTACTTTATTCAAAGAAATACTACTTTCCAAGTACAGCCCAAGTACAATTAACACTTTGTCATCACTTTGTCATCACACTGGTTATAAATTAAAATGTAAACATTTACCTTTATTTGATTAAAACACTCCTTGATTAAGTTTAGATTTAAGTTACTTTAGTTGTTTAATAAGAACATGATTGACCTAATTGGATGATTAGAGCTGTAACTTGTGGGCTGATCTTTCAGCACGTGGTCGGTCTGCATGTGGTGAGTGAAGGCAAACAGCTGTTTGGAGGTGTTGTGTGTATATGCAGCCTGTCAGTTGGAAATAAGGTGGATATCAAGCCCCCTCTAGTGGCGAGCACTGGGTGACGTTAGTTTCTTGTACATCACAACTTATCTATGTCCTGCTGTGACCCAATACACACTCATTCAAGTTCGTTTCAAAGCATGTGATCATACGAAACTGATCGTTCTCAGATTTTTTCCTAAATGTATCTTGTATTGTAAAAGAAAAGAGGAAATGTTTTTTAAAAAAAAGTCTGCTTTTGACAGACCTCTGATGCCATTGTCCCAGATCTCTGTTTGTTATACTTTGCTGCCATCTAGTGGTTAAACTACAGCAAGCAATATTTCCTGTTTGTCTTATTTTCACCATTTAAACTGATCTAACATTTGTAACATTTCATTTTCTCTGTCTGGTTGGGAAGGCGTGTGTTTAAGATCAGGGCTCGTTATTAATTATTGAGATCACTATTGATTTATTTGTTTTTGGATCTATTTTGATTTCCCAGTGAATTTACATAGCTCTTCATGCCAATAATCAGTCTTTGTACACATGGTAAACCTTCACTGTAATGACACTGACACACCAGTAAGACGTGCACAGGATAACGTGTGTAGTTATTAGCGTCATGATGACACTTCCTCTGCAGTTATTTCTCTCGGGTCATTTGATTCTTGACCCCGGCGTGTGTCTCTCCTTCACACTGCACAGCTCACAGCAACTTCAGTCACATGACTGACAACCTCCAGAGTCGTATATAGATCTATGTTCTCAGCTTGACATCTCTTTCCACCCCCGACGTCCCCCTGCTATTACACATGTTAGTGTTTTATGAAAGTTTGAAATGAGAACTGAGAAAGTTTGTCTTTAAATTACAAACGTATGCATGGTTTTTATCACTTACTGTCACAGACAGTGGCGCTTTTGTTGACGTCGTATTATTGATAAATAATACGATAAATCGTATTGTTTGATGAATCCCTTCGTTAACCTAAAACACCTGAATAGTTAACGTGATGGCAGAGAAAGCTCATCCTGGCCTGGCCAGGTGTGTGTATGGGCTTTTAAAGACCTTCAGCACCTCCTTGTTGTCACCTGCCAGCGAACAGGTAAAGACTAAAAGTCATGTCACAGTGAGAGTGAAGTCAGGAGACAGACAAACAGCAGCACTTACGTCACACTGGCAAAGTGTAAAATCCACATGATGTAAATATCCGTCTCTCCTCACGTCTTCATGTCTCCATGCATTGGTTCATTAAGTTTGGTCCAGAGGAAGCAGAATATGACATTAGAGTATTGAGGAAAGCGTTGTCGCCTCATTCGCTCGGTTAAGAGGATGATTCTCCCGTTATCACGTCATCCTCACATCCTTAACTGTCCTGTAGTTTCCCATTGGAGGACTCCAGTGTCCATAAAGTCCATCACTGGACTGAAGTTACCACAGCTGTCATCAGCAGGACATGGTGTCGTCCCATTTCACCGCTCAAATTGTAGGTCTTTGCTAACTCATTTAGAAAATCCCAAATGCCTTGAAGATAGTTTAATCCACAATCTTCCACATGAAGGAGGAAATCTTTCCTTGGAATGACCAGTGTGGTCGGTCAGATCCACTCACGCCTGTCGGCTGGACAACCGCTTTAAAGTTTGACATGGAGTGAGAGATGTGAGTGTTCGTCCACACAGAGATGAAGAGGTTGATAACAGAGGAGGAGGAGGACAGGTGAAGGATGTGGAGTGGAGCATCCTGCCGTCTCTCACCCAGGACGATGAATGAAGAGCCTGCCTCGCTCGCTCCTTTTATATTCTCTTCCCCTGCTGACTCGCTTTGGCTTTTACTCGGGCTTCATTGTGACTCTGTGTGTGTGTGTGTGTGTGTGTGTGTGTGTGTGTGTGGAGACAGACCTCTTTCAGCCTCTTTCAGAGCAGCAGGAATATATTATATCCCAAACAAAAGAAGCCGGCTTATTGTTTATGAATTACCAGCCTTCCAAAGCCAACAAAGGCCCCATTTTCATAGAAAACTCCATTTTCATTTCAGCTCCATTTGATTACCAGAGCAAAGAAAATAAAAAGACCTCTCCGGTCGCAGCGTCCCGGAGGGATTCATTCCTCCTTCTCTCACTCAATCAACGCGGCTGAAAAGGTTTCTTTATTGCTTCCCTTTCAGGACCCGCGTCAGATGGGCTTTTAGGAGTAAACCAATGACAAAAAAATTATTGCTTGGCTATTTTGTACAACAACAGAGCCGGGAGAAGAGGGAGAGAGAGGAGTCCTGTGTTGTCTTTGTCATCTTTCTTTCCCTTTTCTTCTGCTCTCTCTGCCATCGGAGAGGAAAATTACAGGGGCTGGAAATTAATGGCAAGGTTGAAGACACAAAGCAACAATACAAGTCAAATCGAAATGATCACCAGCCGGGGAACACGGGGAGGAGACAGGAGGCCACGTCCACAAGACACACACCTGTTGGTTTCATGGCCCAAAACAAACAGTGACTCTCAGGCGTGTTTCACTTATAAAAGCAGAAAAGTTCCGATTTAATTCATAAGAATCCAGCTAAAGTTTCCTTCTCGCTCATTTCAGTGAGAAACGATGTGGGACATATTTCCATCCACTGCTACACCTGTGCGTCCGCTGGGTGACTGACTGCACCTGAAGCCTGCGTGTGTGTGTGTCTGTGTGTGTAAAACAAGGACTTAACCACCTGCACAACATTGTGAAAAACCATTTTTCTTAAAGGGGGGAAACGATGAATAGTGCGAGCACACGCTGACTCCAGATGATGCTCTTTCATCTTTCTGCTTTGCCTCCTTTGTGTCCTGGATGAATATTTGGCTGGAGACAAAAGGTGAACCAATCAATTATTCCTCTCACAGAGCCTCAGTGCTGTTGTGAAAAGCACTGACATTTGAGCTTTTCCAGGCGACATCTGCAAAATTATATGCCGTCCATTGTGTGAGGACGGCAGGACGTGTATCAAAGGCTGTGAAAGGCCTTGTCAATTTAGTAAGGACAACTCCACAAAGACTCCTTTCTCCTCTGTTGTTACAGGAATAATGCTTTTCACCGGTGTCCTGTCACAACCTGTCGGCAAGCTGATCGTTTGATGCTATTGATTGCATTGATAACAGTCATCCAGCATGGAGGCCAACAAAGTGTCGCTGACGCTTTGTGAAGCATCACAAACCTGTGCAGTGAATACGCGTGTACAGTAGGTGTCTCTCCTCTAATCTACTGGAGCTGACAGTGTGATTGACACTTGTCAGTCAAATAGACGTACATGCGCTGTATGTGCATTGACGTATAGATCAAACCAACACGTCTCAGCAGATCATTTAAACATTTTATTCAGACAAATGGGTGAAATAAATAGGGGTGTTATGATTCTTACTGTATCTGCATCAGCTTATCGTTCACAGTACGTTTACATCAGTCAGGACTTATTATTACATATTATTGTGTTACGCAGCTCACGTCGATGTTGTTCTTATTTCAGTGAAGTATTTAACCGACTGTTTTTCAGTACAAATCATTCAGGTCAAGTAAAAAATAATAATTAAGTTAATTGATCAGAAACAGCCATTAAGATTAAAACCACAATCACAAATATAAAAGTAAGAAATCAGTCTGCAGTAAATACTATATCCACAATGTAAAAATCATATTGAAACATTTCCAGTGTTGTATTGCTTGGACTTTGGTTTTGAAACAGAAAAACCAGTGAGTTCTTCCTCCACACCTCAAATACAGTGGATTTTTTTTGTTTATCATGTATTTTATGCCCATTTACAAAGCTCGTACATCCTCATATTATTGACAGCTTTACATTATTATCATCTTTGACAGTGTGACAGTACGACGGAAGAGAAAAATACCAAACACTGAACTTTTCAGGTGCGGTTCAGTGTTTAACAGTGCACTGAAACTACATCTGGCTACACGAAATAAAATCCCAAAGACTTTTTCCATATATTGATCGTGGTAAAGGATATTCAAAAGGGATATAAACATACTGCTGGTTCACAACACTCTGCATAGTTTTTTCCTCATTAATTGCAAATTAGCAGGGCTGTGTTTGTCAGGAACATAATCTTACCAGACCTGATGTTAAGTGGAGACTGAAAGCTGAAACTTCCTGATGGATAATTCCTGAGAAAATCTCCCTCCAGCGTCCAAGATGTATTGTTTTTGATTGAATTAGCTCACATTCTATCATCTACATTTTAATATTAATATGACATGAATGCACCTCACACAATCAAATCCTTTAAAACACAAGGTCACTTATAACTGCTGGTCATTTAGGTACAGCTGACATGTGTTTGAGAGATCAAATAAAATACCTATGGTTTTAGAGTTAGAGTATCAATAACATGTAGTTATCATTTAAAAAGCATTGGCTAACACACAGTTGATGATAATCACATGGGGAGTGTGTATAATGTTTATAATTAATGCATATTCACACAAGGAGGATTTAAAGATAAATTTAAATTTACATGAGAAAGAGTGATTTGGTTTTTTTGTCATGCTGCAAAGGCTGATAGAAAAAGCAAAGGAGTGTGACAGGAAGTGACGTCATTATACCTACCGGCTAATTTGGCTTCGCAGCTTCACAGTCAGATTGGATGGCTTTGCTGATGGTTGGCAGGTATCTTCTCTTGGTCCAGAGTTTAGAGGAGATGCTGAGGAAATGTTGAATAGTGTTGGCTTTTTCTTTCCAAACAGGCTGGACAGCATTTAAATGTCAGAAACTAGTCTTATCCGTGAGGTTTGGACACATATTGATCTCAGAGGTTAGTCTCATCCCACGTCGGGTCATTCATGTTCTTGAGGACTCTCCTGACAATCCTCTCCAGCTCCTTCCTCGCTCGCTGCTCCTCCTCCAGCGTCCTCTTCATCCTCTTGTTGTCCTGCAGGAAGACAGGAAGGAACAGAAATCCAGTAGGGACGTCTTGAATATCATTAAATACTTCTCCAGGTTCTGGGATCTCAGTGGCACCAATCAGAGGTCAACATGAAATTGATGGTAATGAGAATGTCAAACCTGTTTGAGTTCCTGGACCTCGTCCTTGAGACTGTACACAGTGTCCACCAGACTCCTGCACACACAGAGAGCAGCTCTGATTTACCAGTCGACCTGACGTCTGACTCTCTTTATTTTCAACATAGTGTAAAGTCGTGTGCGTCAGCTCTCACCTCTCCTCCACCACAGTCTGTCCATTGCTCCTGGTCTCCTCCACGATGATCTTCTCCTCCTCTGGGAACAACATGTGAACATCCTTCCTGCTGGAGCCTGGAAAATGTCAACACACAATGTTACCAACCCTGCATCATACACAGTGTGACAAACACATAACTGTGGGCACACGAGTAGACATGATCACACTAATATTAAATATTAAACCATGTAATATAATATAAAATATTATAATAAATGTATCAGAAATTAACATAACTGTTAGACAGCTTACTTGTCCATGCTCGTTTGTATGCACTTGTGTACTTTAACACTCATCAGTAAAATACAATACAAATTGAAATACACACAAGCGTATACACAGAGACAGAGGCTATAGACACAGACGAGGAAACACACACAGCAGGTTAAAGGTCTGGGATGACGTATAGTTCTATATATGTGTCTGTAGATGGAAGCGAACTGGTTCACCGGTGTGTCTGCCGGTTGCCACACCAATATCTTACGGGAAAACGAGGCAGTCCTGTAACTATGAGTGGTCCAGATACTGTCATAATCCGAGTCCTCTGATTGGTCAGAACATGGCAGGTTGCCAGGGAGACCAGTGATGCTGGTGTCAGCGAGCACATGGTTGTGCATGAGGTCTGTCCCTTGCCAAGCTGTGCCATAAAGTCACCGTCACGGAGTTTGGAACAAACCAAATTAAATGTGGAGGGGAAATAACCATATTGGATAAAGGGGGCGTTGAGGGGGGTTGGAGTAAACCATAATTAAATACATAAACATTTTAAAAATGAATTAAAAAAACATAAGGGTGCAAAAGGTTAATGAGGAAAACAGAGGAGTTAGAGGAAGACATGAAAAGAGAGGAGAGAAAAAAATAGTGTTACTGAAAGCAGAGAACAAACCGTGTTAGTGAGAATGTGTGTGCTTCATCATGTGCTCACAGTGTGTGTTTTTAGATGAATGCGCTGATGTGTGTGTGTGTGTGTGGAACCACTCACTGGAGTTGAGGGTCTGTCGCGTCTTGGCGCTGGTGCAATAGGCTTCGATCACTTTCAGTATCTGAGCATCCTCCTCTAGAGCCGCGGTACCTGAGAGACGAGGACACAAAGTGTTCATGTCCCCTAAAGACTGTCATCACAGGACGTTTACCAGCTACACAGTCACAGTGTGTCACAGTCACAGTATCAGTGTTCCATTTACTCTTTCTGACAGTGAAGTCCTCTTCGGATGGTTTCCTCTCTGGTTTCCTCTTCGGGAGCAGCTTCTTCATGTTCTTAGGACTTTTGCTCATATCCTAGAAACAAAGACATGTGGACATGTGGACATGTGGACATGTGGACAGCAGAAATGCAGCTTTACAGGGCATGTCTCAGTCGCCTCCATGTTTATAGCATAGAGCTTCTGACTTATTTCAGTGTGTGAGTGAGCAGCACCTCCTTGTAGCAGAGAGCAGCAGAGGGCCGGAGTGGAGGAGCTGGCCGAAGGCAGCTCAGGGTCCAGGGTTTGGGGGTGCTTGGTGGCTCCAGGGCCCCCCACATTGGGCTCCCGCTGTGCGGCGTGCCATATGAGGAGAGATGGGGAAGGGTGTGGTAGGTGTTTCCGCAGCTCCCTCCTCTGGACTCGGAGTGTCTGGTGGGAGTGACCGAGTGCGAGGGCAGCTAGGAGGAGGAGAGCAGGGAGGGGGGGGGGTTAAAGAGAGGAGGGGTCTGTGGGTGAAGCAGCGTACGAGGCTCGAGCAACATGGCGACTGACTTACTGTGTGACAGACGGACTGAGACTTGTATGAGTGTGTGTGCGCGGCCGGTGTGTGTGTGTGTTTGGTGAGGAGGTCGAGCCATTCCTGTAGATCGTGCTGACTGTTACACGCCACCTGCATCCGCTCACACTGGCCCCCTGTACGACACACACACACACACACACACACACGCTGATGAGCAAACCCCGAAAACACAGCAATGGTGAATGATTCCTTCTGTTAATGTTGACATCTAGAAAGTAAATTTAAGTGTTGACCAGATATTTCAAACGCGTTCTTCAGGTTTTCTCCGTCCTCTATTCTGGAGATGAGCATCCCTGTCAGTGGCATCCTTCCCTAAAGCCATACACACAGGGTGAGGGTGAGTCGCTGGAGTGCAGCTTTCATGCGTTTAATCTGACGTGAACGTACCTGATAGATGAATCCACTCATTCTCAGACTGGCAGATAACACCAGCAGTGTGTGAGCGAAGAGGACGAGGTAGCGCTCGTTTGCCTCCTGAAAGACAAAGCACCTGCATGTTCAGTTACGACATCAGAATACAAGCTGGGTTCCTCTGTCTCCTCTCTGTCCTCGGCCGTTCTGAGGATCTGATGTGTACCTGGCAGGTCTGTGTGTGGACTGTGGCCTGGGACATGTGCAGGACAGGACCGAGGGCGTGTATGTCGTCCCCCTCCCAGTTTCTGATTGGCTCTGTCATAATCTGCAGCTCCAGGTCCTTCTTCTTCCGCACATCCTGACACTGAGCCTGAAGACACACACAGTCATACACAGGCACATCACACAGATACAGGCTGCACATTCACCCACTGTCTCTTACTGCGAGGCTTTTGAAGGCCGTCATGGAAGCATGGAGATCGGCCCTGTCAGGGTGTTGATCCTAAGACAATGAAAAAATAAAAACACAGCACATAAACCATGGGAACAGGATATTTTTTTCATGCATGGAATTGAGAGTGGATGGAGGGAGGCAGATTGATGCTAACCTCCATGTGTCTGTCCAGCTCTTTCAGCAGCGTCGGGTATCTCTCCAGTCTGGTGAAGGGTTTACTCAGACTCATGGTCAGAGTCAGGATCCCTGGTGTGGACGCACCCTTTGACTCCATGTACTCCCCGAGCACCTCGCTGGGACACACAAACACAAAACATATTCACAAACTATCTATCTATTTTCTTTTGCTTTTACACCGTCAGGGCGGTGCGTACCTGTGTTGTGTGAGTACGCTGACAGCAGACGGGTGGTTGGAGCAATAGGCCACATAGGTGGTCTTCATCTGAGGCATCAGACTCAAGTAGAACCCTCCGATCCTCTGCTGGATTTCTGGGAGTCTACACCCAAAAGGCATGGCAACGTTAAATTTACAGCTGGTGTTCATGTAGTCTACCAGTAGAGGTCTCTGTTGTCGTGCTAACTGCTTCAGTCTATGTGCAGCCCTTTGTTTTGACGTGAATCTGGATGAAGCATTGTTGGTTTGACAGGATGCAACTGTACAAAAAGCAATTTCCTCTTGGGGGTTAATAATGTAGCAGCCAGCGTAGTTCTATTAAACAATATATATTATATTAAATATTATTATTCTATTTATAACAGTGTTTTAGCTCGAGTTTGTTTGGATATACTGACTTTGTGTGCTCCTCTAAAGACTGAACCAGCATCTGCTGGAAGGTGGAGATCTCCTCCAGGTTTCCTTGAATGTGGCTGATGTCCACAATGCTCAGTCTGCAATACAGAGGAAGCGAGGGGAGGGTCACCATTCATAATTTAAAAGTTTGATGGTTGTATATGCACAGGCTGCAGTTTATACGTCAGCTGATCTCTGACAAGACGGATTTCATTTGTACTTGTAAGGAAACCAATCCGTGTGCGTCCTAGATCAAAGGAGTAACAGTACTGATTAAAACTACGACAAAATCTAAATAGATTGTGTATTACAGAGATGATATATGCTAAATATTCACACCACTGCCTCTGAAACCAGGCTGTGGAATAAATCAATAAGTATAAAAATAGCTCAACCTGTCTGTGGGGTGAAGTGAGCGCAGGTATGAGCCAAGGAGACTCTGTAGCTCCCTGGAATATTCACTCTCTGCTTCCAGGATGTTCTGTAGGACCTGGGTAATAATGAAAAGATACAAATATTAGTAAGGCTTTATTTTAGGAGTGCCGCGTGTTGAACTTCCTACCCAGGAAGTCAGAGATAGCTGAAGCCATTCAATATTAATTGCAGACTCGTTTTGCTGTTTAGAGTTTAACAGCACAGGAGCTGAAGATGTTTTCTAGGTGAGGACTCTGCTGTGTGAACTGAAGAGTTCCTATCAGACACTTTCACAGTGGAGATTATATTTATACAGTAATTACTCTGAACTGAGAGGCGCTGACTGTGGCACTTTTATATGCTGTTGATCTATACTAGGGTATTTTTAACTGTGTAATGTATCATGTGCAATATGTTCTCTTTAACTTTAAAGCACCAAGCCGTTCTCTTAATAATCATGGTGTTTTGTACTGTACGACGGCAGTAAAGACCTTCTACTACGCTGTTGATCTCTGGACTCTGGAAAAGCATCATGAGCCGTTTTTACCATTTTCTTTAACAGACCAATACGGCTGTTAATCTCAACACTAATTGGCAGGTTAGAGGACAATAAAAATGAAAAGTTGTAGTTGTATTGTTTTAGTGGTGAGAAAAGACATAAACAGAAAAGCCAGCAGGTTAAAATAAGTCTCTGAGGCGTTTGTGTTGTGTCTGTGGAAGATGTATTTTGTAATAAGCTAATGGACGGAGAGATCAGACCCTGTGGGAGCTGCAGCAGTGTTGCAGCCACAAGCTTTCAATGGGCCCAGCTCCAAAGGCTAATTGACCGATCTCTCTGCAGCATCAGAGACCTTCACAGACAAGAGGTTTCTTCTACAGCCAGAACATGAAAACAAAAACAGGCTTCAAACACATACACTACTAATGATTCAATTCTCCACTGATACAAGCTTCTGTCGCTGTTTATAACATTTTTCTTTCCTGTTTGGGTCCAGCGTTGTGTTTGTGTATGCATATGAAGGACTTTAGCCAAAGATGGACTGTTCAGAGAGAGATTGTGCAGCGCGTTACATTATTAAAACACACACAAGCACTCACGCAGACACACACCAGCGGCAGCAGCCAGCCCTGAGGCAACGCTGCCCCAGAAACCACTGAAATGGAAGCAGTAACCTACATTACATCTGCTGCACTCCAACACACAGACGACATATGCATGCCTCTACAAATCACCACATGGATATATACACACAGACACAGCTGCACAGTCATTGACTGGTTGTGTGCATGATTGATTGGAAACGTGCATTAGGGCACAAAACTAAACAAAACGTGTTATAGCTGTTTATTATAGGTAGATTTGGTTCTGATTGAAAATTGTGAACACAAACATGCAGATACAGATACTTCAGGGTAATGATGCTCACCACGTTGTAGTAGGTCTTACTGATGATAGTGGTGTCAAAACCTTTGGGTGGACTTTTTAATGTCCCGGACTTTGTCTTGTCTGATGTCTTATCTGGAAGCAGGGGAATGTGGATGGTTAAACAGTCAGTGGCAGGAAATGGCGAAAACAACAACATGCCAGTTGAGCTACAGCAAAATGAAGATGTGTCAAGTAAATATGGAGGCATGGACATTAGTTAATTCCTCAATCACAGGAAACCAAGAACTGCTCTATAATATATTCTACTTTATTATGTGTAGGATTCAGGATAAGTACTGATTAACTACAGTAAATCATGTTGATATCACTTATTTCATCACTAACAATCACAGCCACCATTACTTTGCATCTCTCAGGCATCAAACAACCCCTGATTTCCATACAAATCTACTGGCAGCTCACAATGTGTTGTTATCATCGTCCCAGTTTCTGTTGTGGGCTTTACGTCTGGAACTTCCCTTCAGCTCTGGAGCTTCCTGTCATTGTTTGCCTTTGGAGTTTCCTTCCTCCTCTCCTGCCATATCCCAAACAAGCACAGGGATATGGCTCTGACACACACTGGGGGCAGCGGTCAGTGTTTTTAGGCCTTACATTCAAAAATCAATGGGACTAAGTCTCTGAATTTAATGTATAAATGTCTCTTCATTTGCAGGATTAGGGGAAGGATCACTTAGATTTTTAAAAAATAATGAACAAAAACACATTTTATACACAAATTCAAAAATAGTGCAAATTACAGACGTTAACTGGAGACATTTGTACACAAACAGTCACTAAACCATTAACTGGAGACTGAAACATCGAGATGTCATGTTATTTTCTTCCCACTGCTCTGAGGAGTGATTGGGAAATGAATGATGCACAACAAGAGCGTGACCCACCGCTTCCTTTCAGCTCCCGTACATAGTTACTGGGGAACCACCCCGTCTTGCCGCTGAGCGAGCCTTCCCACCAGCCCCCATCCTCCTGCCTGCTCACACTGATGATGTCACCCTTGGAGAAGGACAGTTCGTCCTCATTGGTCTGCTGGAAGGGAAAGCGGGCCTTGACCAGCAAGTAGCCACCCCCGCTGCCCTCTGACATATCCTGGGGAATGAGGAAACACAGCAGAAATCAATTTGTGCATTTTGCACTAACTGTATGTATGAAAAAAAAAAACAGGTCTGCTCTGTGTTTTCTATCACGCCTCGTGACTTATGTTATCATCGTTGTCATGGTAACTCACCAGGCTGCGGTACTGAGGCTGCAGCACTTTGGAGGAGCGACTCTGAGTGTTGAGAGAATCAAATGACTTGATCCTCAAGGTGGAGGAGAGTGAAACACACACACTGTCCCCGGCTACACCTACACCCATTTAAATACACAGTGTTTTCATTCATATACTTGTTAAAACCTAATCAATCCTGGTAAATCATGTTAACTCATAAACTAATAATAACAGTAACACTAATGAGCTATTTTTATTTGTGTTATGTTGATAATTTTGTCACGAGATACTGAAACATCCAGGATAAAACAAGTAAAATGATGAATTTAAACAAAATCGCAATGATCTTGCCTTCAGTAGCTTTGTTGAGGGCAACCAAACATGTTAGCACCTTGGAGAAGTTCAGTCCTTTCAGGAGGTCGTTGACCTCAAAAGGCTAAAGGAGAATAATGAATAAAAATTAGGACACAGATTTTATAGCAGCAATAATGCGTAATTGCAGATGTTTGAAGCAGGTGAGAAAAAAAGTATACACATTCATTATAAATTTATAGACCATTAGATCAGCAACGACACAAAGTCGACTGTGACATTTACATGTGTGTATCTCACGCAGGCAGTGTTGTGGTAGATAGAAGCAACCATTAGCCTCCAGCTGTGTCCTCTGAATCGCATCTGATTGTGAATGTATTTAACAAAAACAAACTTTTTTTTTACATAATGTGTTGTTGTTTTTTTCATTTAAGTAGCTTTGCTACTTATTGCAAATGATGAAGCCTTAAAGTGAAGAAAGGACCACGTTTGGTGGAGAGTTACACCTCTGCTCCAAATGCAGCCTGGTGCAGGATTACTCAAAGTCTGAGCTCCCATATGTAATCTCCCCATCTCTCTCTCTCTCTCTCTCTCTCTCACACACACACACACACACACACACACACGAGCTTCAGAAGAGCCTAATCCTGTGTATACTACACAGACTGACTGGTTCCTACATTCCCATGGCGTGACGGTGGGGCTCTGACATTTGAATTTACAGAAACCCTCCATCATGTTAAGAACTGTCCTTATTCACATTCAGTTCAGGTTCATTTAAAAATAATAATTCAGCTCTTTAATGCAGTCTCTCTCTGATTTATATACACGGGCTGATTAGTAATCAAAGCATTAACACACACTTTCACCTCCCCCACTGGAATTTATCCAACATGCCGTATGAGGATTTGTTTTTAGAGTGTTACACATGAAATGCACTCCACACCGTGTCGGTTATGTCTGTGGTTAAAATATTCTCGCCTGCAGTAATTGGACGCAGATACTCAGAGCAGGCTGTGATTGGTCAAACAGCTTTGCCGTCCCGTTAGGTTGAATTAATAGCAGAAGCTGAACTGATGATGATGGTTGTTATCTGACTGAACTGTGCAGCTCTGGTTCAGGATGTAGTCAGAACTCGTCCACACTCATACTGTAATCCCCTCTGTCGGACATAGTCTGACTCGTCCTCTGCTCGTCCGGTGACTGTCTGGGAGAATTACTACGGTGATGTCAGTCAGGCTGCTGGTAATGGAGGCCTTGGCTCCCAGCAACATGGCTGACATGCCTCTAATCAACCTGATTGGAAAATCTACTGGCTGCCCGGTGTGTTGCATTACATCAGCCCTTCCTTCTCCTCCCCTTCATTTCCTCAGCTCATACTCTTTTCCATTGCTCCTTTACGGTGGATTCAGTTTCGCAGTCTGGATCTAAACATTGTTAAAGATCTGCAGCCTCTGACGTTTGTGTTGCCTACTCTCGCTTTGCAAAATATGTCTTTTTCCAAGGAAAGGATCAATAATATGTGTGTGCGTATGTGTATGTGTGTGTGTGTGTGCGTACGTGTTTGCTGGCATTTCTCATACAGCCTGCATCAAAGAAAAATACACTTCCCTTTCTCTGATTTAAAAAGTACCACATTAATCATATAGTTCATATAGTACACTATAATCATATAGTTGACACACTAATGGTTTTATTAATTGACAACATCATTAAAGGTTAAATTGTAATATTAAAAAATTATCAAAAGTCAATTATGAAAAATATAATTAACATTTGTTAAGCTGGTGGTATAAGAAAACATGAATTTCTGCACAATAACAAACCTGGCAACTTATAAACCCATTATACCATTGTATCATTGTTCACATGTCATTATAACACAAGGCTTTGTTGATATTTATGCACAGCTTGTGACAAAGTAAACAAAGGGAGAATAAACAGCTGATAAACAGCAGGATGTATAAGGATAAGCGGTAGAAAATGGATGGATGGATATGTTCATGTATATACACATGGACAGTGTGTTTACAGTGTGTTTACAGTGTGTTTACAGTGTGTTTACGTGTGAATAAACTCACCTCCACACCAAACGCCCCGCAGCCTTTAATAAACTCCCCAATGTTCCTCTGATAGTCGCTGTCGCTCCTCGGCTCCTGGGAAAACTACAAACAGGAAGTGGCTAAATCAGCTGCAGACGTAAACAGGAAATATCAATAAACCGTTCATCGAGTGTGTTTCACGTTTTTTCCCGTAAGGAAACAACATTAATCCAGACGCTGCTGCTGCACTTGCCACTTGCTGCTCATCGGTATCGAGTCAGTGTCAGGATCATAACTTCCGCCTTTCTTCATAATAAAGCTTCAATTGAGCAACGTTTTGTTTAAAAGGCAACCTTTACCACTGTTTCTTGCAGTCAGGCAGATAATTTTATATTGTAGGGTTATTGTGGGGTTAGTTGATGTTAGTTCTATTGCGTAACTTTAGTTTTTTTTTTAAGTCTTGTCTAACTCGTGCAGTATAGGAGGTTTAACCGTTCATTTATGCACTTATTTTGAAAGCCATGATATGCCGTACTCATTGTGTTGCAGCTAATTAAAGCTAACTTGATGTAAATCTACAATCTCAGGGAAGTGGGATAAACCCAAGGAGGATGTGACGTTGACAGGTTCATGGTCCATTGTGTGTGTGTGTGTGTGTGTGTGTGTGTGTGTGTGTGTGTGTTACAGTACTTGTAAATGCGATATTTCTATTAGCAGCGCTACAGCTACATATTGTTAATATCTTTGCAGTATGTATTTCATATTTATATTTTACATTTTACTCATGTTTAAAAATAAAACACTTAAATGATGTAATAAAATAAATTAACATAAATGAATAAACATAAATTCTGTACTGTCAGATTATCATCATAGTTTCCCAGTATTTCTATAGTTGTATATCTGATTTGATATATTATTTTTGCTTTAATGGTTTTTTTTTCATTATTCATTCACCACTGCATATTTACCAGTTCTCCTTCCACTTACTTTATCCACCGTCCCAGGTCTGAGTCTCTCCAGCAGCCTGCATAGCACTGCCCCGTCCTGCAGAGAGGTCTGGAGAAAAGCCTCTGGATCTGAGATGCTCTTCTTGGGAGAGTCCAGCACTCCCAGCGTGATGAGCCACGTTACTGTCTGTTCTGCTGAATTCATGACCGACTCTCTGATGTCATCAAACAGCAGCAGCAGCAGCAGCAGCAGCAGCAGCACTGTGCAGTGTTTGCTCTCTCCCACTTTCTGGTATGTCCCAAATAAGACGGGAGGGTCAGCCCAGCCCCTCTGAACACTACACACTGGCTGACTGATTTCAAAATAAAAGAAAAACATAAGGTGGAAATGACAAAGTATTTTCCAGTTGTATTGTCCTGCTCTCTCTCTCTCTCTCTCTCTCTCTCTCTCTCTCTCTCTCTCTCTCTCTCTCTCTCTCTCTCTCTCTCTCTCTCATCAAAAATGCTGCAGGACACGACTTCCTTGGATGATTTTCAAATTAAAGGTCTACAGTTGACGAGCCTCTTCTCAGTGAAAACTATGGGGAACAGGTCATGTTTTTTTCATTTTGTTTTTGTACAGTGTTTGGACTACAGGTAAAGTTTATCCATCTACCATATCTACAGTATGTAACAGTGTGTTTACTGATGTAAATGTAAAGGATACCGTTTTCTCCAACACATCATCAGACTGTCCCATTAAAGAAAAGTGATCAGCCCACCCAGTGGACTCAGATATTGTACAGCGCTGTGTCTCCCTCTGTTGGACAGTGTAGTGTATAGATTTTACTGATGGTAGACTTCCCTACCATGTCAGTGACATTCTGTAATACTGAACTCGAGTCAAACTGAGATATTACAGTTTAATTGGAATTAAAAAGTGATAATTAAGAGAAGTTACAGAAAAAAAACTATACAAAAATGTCACCTTATTATGTCCAAACGTCAGACACCAAACTGTTCATATAAGATTTAAATCCATTGTAGTAAACAGTGTGAAAACAGTGTGTAACTTTAATGTGTTACCTTGTGTTATTTTAGGTCAAACAGAAAACCACTGCTGTTGTCACACATTCATTTCTTCCTTCATACGTGACTGTGAGTCAAAGAGAGTCATTCAAAATCAGTGTGCGCAGAAGGAAACCAGGTATTGTCTGAAACCACAGGGTAAACAACTGTGCACCAGCCCAGTCAGATTCAAATTCAAATTCTCCATCCTTACATATTGATTTCATTTTTGTAAATGACAGATCCTATATGAAACACTGTTAAACTCCAACGTTTACATAATATCATAGTCACTGTAATAATTTCTTCAGGTTAAAGCAATCATTTTAACCTGCACTGGGTTCTTGCTCATAAAAACCTTTCAGAAAAGGAAGTGAGTGCCTTGCAGGCCATGCCCCTTTTCTCGAGTGTGCCATTGCCTGTGCGATGTGTGGGGGTGACATGACAGTTTCATCAGTCCTGTAAGTTTTTTCTGTTTAACTTCCTGATTGTTCTGCAAGTTCAGTTTCCTCTTTTACCGACTGCTGTGTTTCTGCTTAAAGACGCAGCTTCAGAAACTGTCGTTCGAGCGCTCAGACAGTCGACCAAAGAAATGAATCTGTACATATGAATACGAGTGAGCCTTGTTGACTTATACAGATGCAGCGGGTGAGTACAGATCGTTTACTAACATGGATGTTCTTCGCATACAACAGACTGACTGTTGTGTGGTATTTGTGTGTCTCCCTCCAGCTTTACTGTTTCGACCTCATGTGTGTAACTATATGTGTGTGGGCATAACAGTAATGTGTGTGTATGCTCAGTAGCATCCATGCTGTGTTAGTGCTGAGTGTGTGTGATGTCAGGAGACACCAGCACCCTGTCCTGGAGGAGCATGTCTCCCACCAACCGTGCCGATTCCCTGGATGTTTCTCCCATGGCAACCGTTGCCAGGAGCAGCATCATCCCAGTGAAGATCATCAAAGTGTGTTTCCTTAGCAACAGTTCGAACCTGGGCAAGAACTTCAAACTGGTCCGCTGTGAGGAGGGCTGGACCGTCAGGGTACGTCCATACAGTGTCAATAGTTTTTTTTTTTTAAATCCACTTCAAAATGTGAACATTTTGGAAATGACATGTATCCCAGGCTGTCATCGATACGGTGCTGTCCAGTGGCTGTGTGGGTCCAGATATAAAACACGGCCTCTGCTACAGCCTCCTCCTCAAACACCTCAAGTCCTCAGAGATACACTGGCTGCACCAGGACATGACGGTGTCCGAACTCACCCAGCGCTATGAACAGCAACACCTCGAGGCCGAGTGGAGGCAAGTGGTTCTGTTCTCACCCGCGGTTTATTTTTGACTTGCTTGTTCATACTTTTCGCTTATTCAGTGTCTGCAACAGGCAGCAGCCACAGGCGTCACATCACAACATCACAGCTTTTATAGATAAGGAACCTGACTCTGAGAAGCTAACTGTGCTGTTTGTTTGCTCAGATACGATCTGAGGATCAGATACATCCCGTCAGACTTCATGGAGAAATTCAGTGACGACAGAACCACAATGCTTTACTTTTACCAGCAGGTCAGTGGGGTTGGACTAATGCTTGTTTCACTATCAGAAACAGGTTGTAGTGTAAAGGAAATGGAAGGTGTGTGTGTGTGTGTGCCCACAGGTACGAAGTGACTACATGCTGCACTATGCCTCAAAAGTCAGTGATGGGATGGCTCTGCAGTTGGGCTGTCTGGAGATCAGGTACCATGCAACTACCACAGGAAATTATTTACTCAATCAATAATTATTTATTATCATAAATTATAAATTGGCCACACGTGTGTGCTCACAGGAGATTCTACAAAGACATGAATCCAAACGGACTGGAGAAAAAGTCCAACTTTGAGCTCCTGGAGTAAGTCGAGCGTTATTGTTGAATGTGTTTCCTTTTGATTGAGTCTTTGTGTCTGTAAATCATATTGACGGCGACATGCAGCATGTTACTGGGTGTGAGACTTGTGCTATTTAAGAAGATTCTCTTCCTTCAGGAAAGATGTGGGTTTGGACCTGTTCTTTCCCAGGGAGCTGATAGAAAGCATGAAGGTAACCAATCACTGTTTTACATACCTGGTTACCTGGTTACCTGCTTACCTGGTTTGCATGTTTATTTTTGCAGCTTTTACCCCATATTAATAAAGCATCATGTTGAATAAGAGAGGCCTGATGTAAGTTGTGTATATGTGTATGTGTGTGTGCGTGTGTGTATCAGGCCAAGCAGCTTCGTCGGCTGATCCAGCAAACGTTTCAGGGCTACTCGAGTCTGAAGCAGGACCAATGCATGAACAGGTTCTTCACCACTTTGGCTCAGTGCTACAGCTTCACACAGGAGAGGTTTGCCTGTCAGCTGGTGGTGAGTGTCTGATGGTTTCACTTTGACCTCTGACCTCTGTGAGACAGCCTTATCACAGTTTCAGAGACTGTTGAATAAACCTTGTCTTGTTTATTAATGTGTGTTCATTCTCTGTGTGTGTGTGTGTGTTTCCTGTGTCTCTAGCATGGCTGGAGTATAACCATAGACCTGGTCATTGGCTCTGAAGGCATCAGTCAACAAACTGAGAACTCAACAGTGAGCCTTTTAGAGCCATCTGTCATATTTATTTAAAACAATTCAAGTAGTAGTAACGAGGTTTGTCTGTTTCTTCTTGCCGTCTAAGCGTGTTGTGTTGTTGTCTGGCAGCAGCCCGTCTGTCTGGCCTCCTTCTCTCAGGTGCGCAGCATCTCCTGCTCTGTGGCCAGCGAAGGCCGGGCTCTGCTCACTGTGCACATAGAGGGAGCCAAGCAGGTATCAGAGCACTTCCTCTTATTGCAAAAGCTCATTCACTCTCTATTTTAAAGCGACACTCGGTGATTGCTGTCCCTCTGATGTGTGAATGATGCCAAGCCTTTTGGTGAAAGCTGAGTATCTGTCTATGTCACACCCTCCAGCCGCTGTCGGTGAACACCACCTCCCTGGCTATAGCAGAGAACATGGCCGACCTGATTGACGGCTACTGTCGACTGAACGGCAGCACTGAGAGCTCGCTCATTATCACACCCAGTAAAGGTACAGCACATGACGTTATGGCTCCTTTCATATAATATACTGGATATACAGTATATGGTGACATTAAAAACTGCACTCCCAGGATTCCTGTTGCATTCACTTTCAAAAACTGAAGAAAATATCTGGTTTTCACAGCGAGAGACACGAGACAGAAACTTCCTGACATCCCCAAACAGTAGGTGGAATGAATCATACTGGAAAATCATGTCACTTAAATGTTAATAATAAATGTTTTTTTTTACACTTTCCTTCTTCTCTTATACACAAAACAAAGTGAAATGTCCTTGACTGCACTTTTCTTTCTCTTCCAGTTTTGTTCCCAGTCATCCTGTTACAGGTTTGAGTCAGAGTAACTTGTCGTCAATGAGTTTCGTTTTTTTTCTTCTTCTTCTTATAAATGCAAAGCAAAAACCTTTTTTCTGTAACTTCAGCCTCTGATATTTATGCTGAGATTCCAGAGGGCAAAGTCGACTCTGGTGAGTAGCCTGAGAAAATGGCATCTAACACTGTGAAAACCACAGAAGCGTCACTTTTGTCACACAGTCCACAAAAAGCAATGTTTTACCTGAAAGCTACTTTGAGTTGCTGCTTTGCATCTGAGAAAGTTTCAGTTTCGGCCAGAATAGCTGCTCTCACCTACACACACTCCAGCATTTGTACTGTCGACTGACTGAAAGTGCCTGAACGCAGCACAACAATGTCACAATGAGTGCAACAATCTAAATGTTAGTCTCTAACTAACCGTGTATCCAGAAAAACACAGTATATCCAGGGATGATGTCGTTGTGGGCCGGATCTTGGGCGAGGGATTCTTCGGAGAGGTTCACGATGGAGTTTATAACAGCCCAGTGAGTTCACCTTTAAACAAACCACCTGATGGAAGGGAAATAAGAGTCATTTCTATAATGCTATCATTTGTAGCCACCTGTTGAAACGCATGTGTGTGCAGACAGGGGAGAGGATCCGCGTAGCTGTCAAAACATGTAAGGACTGTTCGGCGGATGTAAAGGAGAAGTTTCTCAGTGAGGCAGGTGAGTGTGGTGCTGGCGTAAAGAAGAGTGTGTGTGGCGTTACAGCCTTCACCTTCTCTAGTTACAGGTAAAATTACTTCAGAAGGTAAATTTTCCCCTGATAAAGATAGAGACAAGGCAAATCAAACCATAAGAAAAGACGAGTGTTGCTTCAGTGTGGAACATTTTGGGGTTTAGCATGTTTCTTCAGTCTGGAGGTTGCTGCTGTCAGCTTCCTGTTGCGTGGTGTGGCTTTGTCACATGGGCTTTCACTTTCTTTACCGAAATCAGTAAACCAAGAATATGAGTAGTGTATTGATAAGACGTGTATTTCTCTGGCCGTTGCAGGCTTAATGAAAAATCTGGATCATCCCCACATTGTGCGTCTCATTGGAGTCATTGAGGTCGATCCTGTCTGGATCATCATGGAGCTCTATGAAGAGGGAGAGGTGTGTGTTTGTGTGCATTCGCCCTCTTGTGCATTAATCCTGAGTTATCTCTACTATTAACTGCTATTAAAAATGGATGTTTTTGTGTGTCTGATAGCTGGGGCAGTATCTGGTGGAGCAGCAGTACATCGTGACCAGAGCCACTTTAACCCTGTACTGTCTGCAGATCTGCAAAGCTCTGGCTTACCTGGAGGGACTCAACATGGTGCACAGGTAAACAGAGGTCACGCTGAAAGAAAAGAGGATCAACTCTTTCTCTCCAGGTGCAGGAGAGAAACCCTACGTGAACGTTTGACCTGATTACCGGCATGCTGTTGCCTTCTGTCTGTGTGCTGCAGAGACATAGCCGTGAGAAACATCTTGGTTGCATCTCATCAGTGTGTGAAACTCGGTGACTTTGGTTTGTCCCGCTACATCGACGAGCATGAGTATTATAAAGGTGCACACTGACGCACACAGAGACACGCACAAAGATACACACAGATCTGTGGTTTCAGAGAACTGCAGTGCTGATGACACTCAGTCATTCACGTTATTGTTATTATTCTGTTCTGTGTGCAGCCTCAGTTAGTCGACTGCCAATCAAATGGATGGCACCTGAGTCCATCAACTTCAGACGCTTCACCACAGCCAGTGACGTCTGGATGTTTGGTGAGGAACACTTTGCACATTTTTCTCATGCATATTTACATACATGCATGAGAAAAATGTCCGTTTCATTACAAATCATTTTTTGTCGGTAAGTCCATCGCATGTGTATATATGTATGTGTATCTATATAAATATTTGTGTTAACCAGGTGTGTGTGTGTGGGAGATTTTCTCGATGGCCCAGCAGCCGTTCTCCTGGCTGGAGAACGGGCAGGTGATCATCCAGCTGGAGTCTGGCGTTCGACTCCCCAGACCGCAGAATTGTCCGTCCAGCATCTACAGCCTGCTCACCCACTGCTGGGCCTACGAGCCGGGAGCCCGGCCCATCTTTCGAGAACTCGTCTGCTCCCTCAGGTTTGCACTCGCTCATCATGTTCCTCATCTTTTTGATTCCTGTCAAAGCTTTTGCAGTAAATCGAGAAGTTAAACAAACTAAGTGTGCGCGTTTGTGTATTGTGACAGCGAGGTTTACAGGACTGAGCTGGATTTGGAGAAGAAGACAGAGAGGTTCACCCCATCGTTTTTTACCTCCAGCAACATGGAGCCTCCACCCAAGGTACTACTCACCTCCCTTGAATGGTTTGTGCAGCTGCAGTGAGACAGCCTCAGTGTTTAGATGTAAACATCCCAGAAGCATGAAGCATGAAGCATGAAGTCCATAAGTCCAACAATTAAAGATCAATTTTCTTAACCGCTTGATTTTCAAGTCACTGATGAAGACAAACATTTAACCTGACATCGCTTTCATAAAACATGATGTCCTGTCTTTTCCTCTCTCACAGCCATCCAGGATACAGGGCAACACTCTTCCTCGAGTCACACGCACACAGGTATTATCTCACACACACGCACACACACACAAATACTGACACACACCTGCCTGATTCGTTTAAGCTGCTGTGATTTACGTTATCTAAAAGATAGAAAATAGCTAATTAAAGTCTGCAAATGTGATATCATGAGAGGGAAATTGAGTCCTGCAATCATGTGGCGATCATGTGACTCCAGCAAATGAGGAAGATGAAAAAATGTGTGTGTGTTTGCAGGCCACAGCACCAGGGAGTGAAATCAGGCCAATGTGGGAGAAAGAGAAAGTTGAGGATACGTTACAAAGACAAAGACTAGAGATGTTAATGGATAAAGAGTGGCTGGAGGAGGAGGAAAGACATCTGGTAAGACATCACACACCAACACACACACACACACACAATCAGCTTTCACTCGTTATTTCACAGAGGAAGTCATTTGTGTCCTGGAGCCTGTGATGACATGAGGGAAGTGACGATGAGGATCATGTGATGATGTGTCTGACAGAATTTTATGAAATCTCGTGCAGACTTTACTGACATCATAGAATTTCTGACCTTTTTTTTGTGTTTTCCTGCAGGATCCCGTCGTCACAAATTCACAAATCAAGGTACATATTTCCTTTTGTGTTATCACTTTGTGACCACAAGGGGGCAAAACACACCTGTAAATATACAGTATACTGTTTCTACTTTACCTTTCATTTGTCATGTGTTTATATTCTTATCAACAAGTTGTTGTAGAAAATATTTTCTTCTGTCTTTTAACAGCTTCCTGAAAAAAGACAAGAAAATGGTGAGTCCAGCTTGAGACATGAGTGTCATTCATCCTTCTTATTGAGCATGTGAAGCCTTGTTGTGTTTAGTTGTCTGAAGAGTGTCATTTAAAATATGTGTGCATGTTGTGGTTGTGTCAGGTCCTCCAGAGAAGCCTCCAATGCCTCCTCCAGTCGCACAGGTAACCAGAACAGTCTTTGGTTGTTATCCAGGAAATAAACCTGCACTTGTGTTGTGATGCAGTTATGTGTTGTTGTGTTGTCGTAGCCTCGCCCCACTGCTGAAATGGACCGGTCAGGTGATCAGGTTTACACCGGCGTCATGGTGATGGTAAAACAGGTGGTCCAGCTGAAGAACGACGTCAACACACTGCCCGCTGCTGAGTATCCCAGTGCTGTCAAAGTAGGTCCAACAACGACAGACTAATGCTTTTATTTCTCATCATTCACCATATTAAATCCTCTTATTTCAACCCACCTCCTCCTGTTCTCCCCCCTGCACCTGCCCGGACTCACTGCCCGTCCATGTTCAGGCGGTGGGCGTCTCCCTCCGTAACCTGATTCAAAGTGTTGATGAGATCCTGCCCTCTCTGCACTGCTCCGTCTGCACAGAGGTGGGCCTCTCTTCCCGTCCCTATGCATCTTCTTTTTCATTTTTCTGTCGTCACCACTGTGCATCACTAAATCTAGAATCCCTCCATCTCAGATCGAGGGCACAAAGAAACTGCTGAACAAGGACTTAGGAGAGCTGATCAATAAGATGCGACTGGCCCAGCAGAACTCGGTGACCTCGCTGAAGGAGGAGTGTCAGCGCCAGATGTTGGCAGCTGCACACACTCTCGCACTGGACTCCAAGAACCTGCTGGACGCTGTGGACCAGGCCCGCATCATGGTCAACCTGGCCAAGCCTGCACCTGACGCCCAGGACGCAGGAGGTTCAGGGGAAGATGGAGAGTGCAGAAAAGACGATTGATACGTTGGACATAGAGTTTCAGTCTCTGTGGGAGGGTGCAACACTTCCTGTATTTATATGAAGTGAAAGAGTTCATAACACACACACACACACACACACATATATATATATATATGTATAATCCCTAAAGAAAAGCAATAACAGAAAAGTGAATGTGAATAACTATCATTCCCATGATCCATGGCATCACCAATACTATAAAAATCAGAACGTGCTGATTGGCCACTGTAGTCAGTCTCAAACTATTACGTGTTACAATACATTAATGTGCTTTCATATAAATGTGACATTAAAATTAGATGAATGCATGTAGAAAACGATATGTGTGAGTTAAACATGCACAAACAAATTCTGCAATGAAGCTGAACTACAGTGGACTCAGCATCTTCTTTTTTCCCCTGTGGTCTAAACAGATGTAAGTGATAGTGATGATAAAAGGATGAATTAGAACTTTCTGAGTATGGCTTTCTGTAAGATAATATCATACGTATATGTTTGATTTTACATATGGCTCCGCCTATGTATGCATGGGCCTTCAAAAAGGCAGCTTCTCTGCTGTCTTTTACCAGAGCAGTCGCCTTCTCCACTCTCAGGCTCCACTCACCTGGTGAGGATTTTACTTTCAGTGTAGTTTTTCAAGGTATGAATGTTTGATAATAGCTAGAGATGAAGTATAAATGGCAGTCATTGCTGTTTATTTCTGTCATCTGCGATTAATATGTTTAGAACGTTGAATGACTTTTTTATGTTTGACTTATATACCATGTGCGTGTCCTGAAAGTCTGCAACAGGCTGGATGTAAGTTAGTGTGGAAACCAGCATGTGGAAACTTGCACATTGATATATTGAGGGTCTGGGAAAAATAAAAGAAAACAAAAACTTGTCCCTGATACAGATCCCAGTGTACCGTGGCTGCTCGCAGCCCCTGGTGGCTCCAAAACTCCACGCTGGAGACTTTCATGGGAAGGACGGGCTGGGTGACGTCCCGGATCCAGACGCTCCAGGCCTGGAGCTGCTGCAGCAGGAAAAAGCTGTCCAGGCCATAATCCGGATGGTATGGATGGTACCTTTCACCTGAAAAAAACATATGTCCATATGTCATGTGATCAATCAGTAAACATTGAACAGGTGGGAAGGGTTCAGTTGAAGAACTGAACAAACATTGCTGCTACACTGTAATTTCCCTGAGGGAACCCTCCTATCTGTCTGTCTGTCTGTCTGTCTGTCTGTCACTCAGTGTGTCATGCACTCTGATGTTCACCCTCAGGTCGCCGTGACAGTGGAGCTGGTGGGGACCTACACGTGAGGCATGATGGTGCTGGACCACTTAGACCTGCTGCACAAGAAACACAAAGCAAATGTCTTAAAGAACATTAACTTGGAGAGGTTTAAACAAATGTTGATGGATTCACTGAAATAAGTTGCATTCCTCTGTGTGACAACAGTGACCTGCTTCAGTGTATGTGTCACTTCTGAGTATGGCTTTCTGTAAGATAATATCATAAGTATATGTTAGAGGAATTCCAGTGTCCAATGGAAATGGGGCTTTCATGCTTGATTTTACATGTGGCTCCTCCTATATATGCGGGGGCCTTGAAAAGGCAGCTTCTCTGCTCAGACCACTCTCTCCACTCTCATGAAAACTGGTTGAGCAGCAAAACACAAGTCAGGCTCCACTCACCAGGTAAGGATTTTACTTTCAGTGTAGTTTGAGACACTTTTTCAAAGCATGAACGTTTGATAATTGCTTGAGATGAAGTATAACTGACTGCTCCTAGAAACTGGGTCATTTCTGTTTACTTCTGTCATCTGCAACCATGATGTCATTAATGTTTAGAATATTGAATGACTTTTTTTATACGTTTGACATTACTTATATACTTTATATATGTATGCGTATATGTATGTGTGTATGTATACACACATACATATACATATATACATATATATGTACTTGTACACATATGTACTGTTTGCATGCAAAGTCTTGAGCATTGAGGAGAATACACTCCTGCCACACCCAAGGCTCATGTTGCATAAACATGAGTCTGTGTTTTACTCGACAGCAAAGTTCATGGAGTACTTTTATTAGATTTTTACTCTTCACTAGAAATGCAAGTCTACAGCGGTAACGTCTTGTTTACATATTATTATGAATTATTAGTCAAGTTAAATGTTGGTTACAGACACTGTTTATATGTGTATGAGGTGGAGTGTGTGTTTTTCCTCTGTCATCATAAACCAACAGAAGAAGTTCTGGGTGAATCTGACTTGAGTCCGTTGTGTCTGTTTGTTTGTTTTTTTGTTCAAATCATCAATTACTAACTAATAGACCTGATAGATTATTGGAGCAGAAGATGGTGTGTGTGTTCCTCACATTGTTTTATTGTTTCTCATAGGATGAAGAAACTGATCATTGATGTGGACACAGGGGTGGATGATGCTCAGGCCATCATGGTGGCCCTAGCGGCCCCTGATGTGGAGATCCTGGGAATCACGTGCTGTCATGGCAACACACCCATCGAAAACGTCCTGAAGAACACGCTGCGTGTCCTGAAAGTCTGCAACAGGCTGGATGTAAGTTAGTGTGGAAACCAGCATGTGGAAACTTGCACATTGATATACTGAGGGTGTGGGGAAAAATAAAAGAAAACAAAAACTTGTCCCTGATACAGATCCCAGTGTACCGTGGCTGCTCGCAGCCCCTGGTGGCTCCAAAACTCCACGCTGGAGACTTTCATGGGAAGGACGGGCTGGGTGACGTCCCAGATCCAGACGCTCCAGGCCTGGAGCTGCTGCAGCAGGAAAAAGCTGTGCAGGCCATAATCCGGATGGTCAGTGAAAACCCTGGACAGGTGGGTGTATGGTACCTTTCACCTGAAAAAAACATATGTCCACATGTCATGTGATCAATCAGTGACTCAGCTTTTCTCTGTGGCCTCTATTGAAAGTGCATTTCAGCTTCTGTTGTCTAAACGTTGAACAGGTGACGCTGGTTGCCACGGCGCCCCTCACTAACCTGGCTGCTGCGGTGGAACTGGACCCTTCCCTTCCTACGAAACTGAAAGCCCTTTACATCATGGGAGGAAACACTGAGTGTACGTTATCTCTGTTGATGCTCTGTGCACTGTCACACTGTGACGCCCAATGAAAAAGAGTGTGTTTGATTTGTGTATGCATGCAGCCAGAGGGAACACCACAGTGTGCGGGGAGTTTAACTTTGTGGCCGATTCTGAAGCTGCGCACGTCGTGTTGGAGCGTTACACCTGCCCCACCTACATCGCCACCTGGGAGTTCAGCTGCAGGAACAGCCTGCCCTGGGTCTGCAACAGAAGCACACAATTTAACACAACCGTTGTGTGAAGTGTTAGTGATGACAATAGAGAGTGGAAACACATCAAATCAGCCACATGTTTTCTCATTTCTCTCCCTCAGTCCTTCTGTGACACTTGGCTGGCACAAGACTCAGACAAGGCTCGTTTCATGGAGAACATTTCCCGCCACACCAGGAAGGTACGGGAACATCCACAGTGTGTTACTTCAATACGGACAGATAAGTGTCTCACACTGTGTTGAACTGTGACACCGCAGATGGTTCAGACTGAGCGGTATCAGAAGGAGCTGGTGGGAGGACCTGGGTTCAACTCCTGTGACACGTACGCTTTGGCTGCAGCCATCGATGACTCTCTGGTGACCGAGAGCGAACAGGTGATGACCATCTCTCTCTTCATCCTGAAGTCTGATGAAACATGAGATGAGAAATGATCGGTGTGTCACGCACTCTGATGTTCACCCTCAGGTGGCCGTGACAGTGGAGCTGGTGGGGACCTACACGCGAGGCATGATGGTGCTGGACCACTTAGACCTGCTGCACAAGAAGCACAAAGCGAATATCTTCAAGAAAATTAACTTGGAGAGGTTTAAACAAATGTTGATGGATTCACTGAAATAAGTTGCATTCCTCTGTGTGACAACAGTAACCTGCGTCAGTGTATGTGTCACTTCTGAGTCAGTATGACCTGCATGGCTATTTACAGTTAAACGTAATTACATTACTATGTTTACAGTACTGCAGGTGTAGTAAATATGTTTTTGTGGTATTAATTCAGTTCA
The DNA here is from genome assembly GCA_016785345.1 of Trinectes maculatus. NCBI lineage: Eukaryota > Metazoa > Chordata > Actinopteri > Pleuronectiformes > Achiridae > Trinectes > Trinectes maculatus. Next base: position 26,646 of record JAFBJQ010002512.1, on the reverse strand, counting down.
ATAGAATACGAATCAAATTTCTGTAATTGTGAAATGGCAATAGAGAGGATCCATGATAATGAGATGATGCTTCACTGGCTCAATAAATGACACAGACAGGTGACAGGTGTCATATTTTACATTCACTACATTCATTGTTTAACCTCAACCTGAAACTGCATTTACTGTTTGGCTTTAAATGCAAACTCAAGCGTGTGTTGGTTTGTTTGGATTCCTGAGCAACACGGCTTCTCTTCTTTTATCTAACTCACATTGGAATCCAGGCCTGAAACCATTTGAGAACATCGGAGAGGAAACAGTACACCTCTTTATGGCCATGTGCCTGTGGGACCATGTGACGCATGTTCAAACAGGTAGAGTCAACTCCAACACCCATTTCATTCAGTGTAAAGCCCCGTGATCCAACGCACACATGATGAAACACAACATGCTAATACTCGGTCATAGTTTCCCTCTTAATTGATGCCCTATAGCTGCCACTGAAAAACAAGCTGTTAGTGGTTTCTTCAGTCGCAGCTGTATGTTATGTTACTATGTTATGTCTGGACCTGTTGAGCCTTGGATTGACAGGCTGCTTCAAAGACCTGTGGCTGGTACTGTATTTACTGTATGATGTTACCAGGGCTGTGTCCGAAATCGCCCCCTAACCCCTATATAGTGCACTATATAGTGAGCACACCATTTTGTAGTGGTGTCCAAAACCCCTGTCCACTATATAGTGCACTCAATGTAATTCACCGCAAAATGTAGTGTACATCCGATGGTACGAAAATAAAAAGTACAGGAAAGTAATCAAAAGCCTCTAATTTAATAAAAATGCAGTGGTAAACAAACAAGTATTTTGTGAGACGACAATAATGTGGTACGTTTTAATTGTGCGACAGCGATGACGTAATTACCGGCGCCAAGAGTAGTGTCCGAAAGTGTCCGAAAGATTTTTCTGTTGAGCTCACTACATAGTGCACTACATTTATTTCCCTATATAGGGAGTAGGGAGTAGGGGTTAGGGGGCGATTTCGGACACAGCCCAGGTTTGGCCTTTATCAGGAAGTCTTTCCAAATGACTATGGTCCATTAACAACCAGTGAACTATCTGCAGACCTGACAGATAACTGATGTCACTGAAAGAGTGTGTGTGTTCTTCATATGTGTGAATCAGATGTAAATATAAATCCTTATATTTCATTCAAGGGAGGAATGCAACTCATTGCCAAGAGAGTGTCAGCGAGTTCAGCTTTACCCCTGCAGCCTCTCTTTTCCAGATCCCACAGAGGCTCTGCTGTCAGAGAAACACGGAAAAAGGGGGATTTCTACAGGAAGGACGGGCTGGGTGAAGGCCCAGGCCTGGAGCCGGTGGAGAAGAGCAAAGCTCCACAGGCCAGAGTCAAGACTGTGAGAGATTAAGTGGGACGACTGCTGCTTTTGATCCATTTCTAGCAAACATTTCAAATTATTTCCCAAGAAACTTGCATTCCTCCTCCAGGTGGCAGTGATGGCGGAGTTGGCATGATGTTGCTGGACCACATGCAGCTGCTAAACAAGAAGCTCTGGGCCTTCATCATCCAGAAGGTTGACCTGGAGAAGTTTGAGCAAATGCTCGTGAATTCACTTGAGTCAAGAGATGCTGTTGTTGGCTTCTCTGTTTGGTTGCTCGTTAAAGTCGTGTGACGAGTGAGCAGGGAGGAATGCACACTTTAACGATCCCTCTCTGGGTCAGAGTGAAGAAAAACACTGGAGTTCCTGGAAATGTTCCTGAATACACATGCAGCTCTGGTCAGCACCGTGCCGTTTCAGTCATGCACTGAGACGTAAGCCGTAAGCTTTTATTTTAAGCAGTGAAGATGGCTTACAGATGATTATTTTTAAATGCCATGTTCCCTTTGAAGAGTCACGAGGAAGATGCATGTCAGATTTTCTTCTGTGGTCGTCAGTGAGAAAATTCCTGTTTTCCTAGCCGGTCTCGTGCTGCACTGTTGTGTAATTTGTTGTTTTGGCTGTCTCACATATGCAGGGACACATTATTGAATAAACAAACAATGTCTTATGTCCTAAAGTAACTGAAATAGAGGTTGAGAGAGTCTGTTTTCCACTTTTACAGGCAACCACAATTTAATTATCCAATTAATCAATATCTAACAGTGCAGCGAATATTAGTTGTGAATTTCACTCACTGATAGTTGATCTTCCTCTGAGTCAGAACCAGAACCGATGTAAAAAAGACAAACTTGATATTGAAACATGATATTTCTGCAGAAGTGAACCTTGGCAGTCATTTGCCTCTTGCATAAGAACACTCCTCTGAACAGCATCTGGTTTAAACGACTGCTGCACAGTTAAAAACAGCTGCTGAGCTCACACAGCAAGCAGCAGTGAAGCTGTGGACCAGCGTTACCCGGCTGAGGATCATACAGGACACCTTCAGCTTGGTTTTACACAAGATGTAAATACACATCCTTATGTTTGTAATCTGTATAGATTTATATGCGTCTTTGTCATTTGTTGACGCTGTCATCTTGTTTGTGCTTCATTGTAGGATGAAGAAGAAGTTGATCATCGATGCGGACACGGGCGTGGATGATGCTCAGGCCATCATGGTGGCCCTCGCGGCCCCTGATGTGGAGATATTAGCGATCACTTGCTGCTTCGGCAACACGCCTTTGGAGAACGTCCTGAAGAACACACTGCGTGTGCTGAAGGTCTGCAACAGACTGGATGTAAGTATGTTTATTCTTTCTACAGGAAATGTAGTGAGAAGGTTTGTACACAAGTACAATATATTCTATTATATTACACACACACATATATAAATATATATATATAAATACACTCTCCACAGATCCCTGTGTACCGTGGCTGCTCACAGCCCCTGCTGGCCAGTCGACGCCACGCCAGCGATTATCACGGGAAGGACGGACTGGGCGACGTTCCAGATCCAGAAGCTCCAGGCCTGGAGCTGCTGCAGAAGAAAAGAGGAGTGCCTGCCATGATCAAGATTGTCAATCAAAACCCTGGAGAGGTGAGTGACACCTGCTTTAATGAACCTTATTTATCACCAGGCTCATATGTTTCATCCAGTGGGCAAATATAGAAAATGTATCCTATGAATAAGGTCATATGTTTTTCCCTTTGTTGTTGCTGTATAGGTGACTCTGGTTGCCACGGCGCCCCTCACTAACCTGGCTGTCGCTGTGCAACTGGACCCTTCCTTCCCCAAGAAACTGAAGGCGCTTTACATCATGGGGGGAAACACTGACTGTACATCTCCATCATTCCACAACATCCAGCTCGTAAAACTGTTGTCTTTTCTCCCACTGTGATAACCATGTGTGTGTGTGTGTGTGTGTGTGTGTGTGTGTGTGTGTGTGTGTGCAGCCAGAGGGAACACCACAGTGTGCGGGGAGTTTAACTTTGTGGCCGATCCTGAAGCTGCACACGTCGTGTTGGACCGCTACACCTGCCCCATCTACATCGCCCCCTGGGAGTTCAGCTGCAGGAACAGCCTGCCCTGGGTGAGACAGCAAACACAAGTGACGGCCCGCTTTCACCTCTCTGACATAATCCAGTTTATCATCAAATGTGTTAATTAAAGAATACCCTGGTCATGAATAGATTCGACCAGATGATGAATGAATAAACTGTTGTTTATCAGTCTTTCTGTGAGTGCTGGCTGTCCCAGAACACAGTGAAGGCTGCATTTATGAGAGAGATCACCAGTCTCTCAATGAGGGTAAGAATCCCAGCTGTAAAAACACATGCCACTGACAAAATAAACTGCAATGGCATCCACTTTTCTTTTTACACCTACTGATTCCTTGTAATTTAATGCAAGGTTTGTTTGAAAGAAAATCACTTGTAAATGTGTCTTCAGAAAGCGCAGTCAGCTGAATATCAAAAGGAGATTACAGAAGGCAAAGGGTTCAATTCCTGTGACACCTACGCCATGGCTGCAGCCATCGATGACTCATTCATAACAGAGAGTGAAGAGGTGCTTTCGACCACTGCTCTTTTTTTTAAAATTCTTTCTAATTCATAACATTTCAGCTTAAATAAACGTCCTTGCGTTCCTCCTCCAGGTGGCAGTGACGGTGGAGCTGGAGGGAAAATACACGCGCGGCATGATGGTGCTGGACTACATGGATCTGCTGAACAAGAAGCACAAGGCCGTCATCATGAAAAACGTTGACTTAGAGAGGTTCAAGCAAATGTTCATGAATTCGCTGAAGTGAAAAGATACCAAACAAACCAATGTCACGCATTTGGTTGAAAGATACTGTTTATATACAATATGAAAAAAAATACAAGTTTTTATTACATCATCAAATTAAACGTGTGTGGCTGATGCTGTGGAAGAGAAGCAGATTGTGTTTGCTGTCATTTTTGAAGATGTAGTTTACTGCTGGCGTAAAACTGTCTTACATTGGAATAAATTTGTTATACATTTATTTTCTAATACACAATAGCAATTATTTGATTGATTAATTGAGTTTATTTTGAACATGTAACAAATGAATTGGACAAAATAAGATACATAACGATAAAGCAAATGACCATACATAACCGACCTATCCCTCCACCCCCCACGGTTTAAAAAAATATTTTTTTGATCTTTTCTCGTCAGCCATAACAGTAACAACAGCGCCACTGTGAGACTTTAGTATGTTACTACACATTCCTGAATGCTATTAAAAAACACTTCCCCAGACACTGAAATCTATTTGTTACCTTCTCCTGGATCAGTAGCAGGAAAACACTCCTCTGATTTACCCCCCCCCCCCTCCTCTGATTTCCCCCCCCCCCCCCCCGAAATTAAAACATCGGCAAATTAAGTTAATAAAACTGTTTATTGAAAGTGCTTTGGAATGTACACTACAAGAGCAAAGCACACGTTTGCATTCCACATTCATCCACTTTCCTTTCTTCTCTTCAATAAGCAGGATTTAATTCCTTTTTGAAAACTCAAAAGAAACAAAGCAATTTATCCTCTATAGAAACAATGCTCATGTGTATATTACAACCTGCTATAGAACTATTTACAAATCATACAAAAAGAACAACAATGAAAGCTGTGTCTCATCTGTCATCATTTACAGACATTGGAGCTCCAGCTCAACACAAGAGCCAAACAGAATATCGAGTCAGACGCTGGGATTCCTGGGAGTCGAACCGAGGCTGAGTCACTATCATCCAGATTCTGGCTGACAGCAGCTGGATATGGATTGGATGTCATCAGGGTGAGTGTTGAGATCAAGTCGAGAAATGGTAAGTGTCCAGGTCTCAGGGACAAACAAGTTCTACTGGACCCTGTACTTGTAGAAAGAACAGAGGCCTCCAGTGAAGTTCCAACCCAGAGAGACAGAAAGGATGTAGATGAGGCCAAGCAGAGCGAAAGGGTAGAGCAGGACCACTGTGTTCTTCAGGAAAGGTAGAGCTGTGAGGACATGACAATGGTTAGAGACAGCAGACACTTTGTACCAAAAGCCCAGAACTGTAATGTCAAACTAAAACAATGTGTCCTCCACATTCACCATCCACTTACCATTGTACCCTAAAAAGGTGATGTAGAGATAATAACCTATGGCAATAAGCCACATGGTGTTCCCAAAAAAGCATCCAACAAACCAGTCATGCCTTATCACCACAATATCTGAAAGACACAAAACAACAAATGAAAAAACAGGCAGGCGATCTAAACAGAGTTTTATTTGAAAATCTGTTGCTGATTTAGCTTGTGTCTCAACCTTGTTTTCTCTGCCGCACTGGATGACTGTTATTCTGAAAAGGTTGCTCTTCCATGTTTTTGTATGATTTAGTCATGTCTTTCATTAAACTGGTTTACTTGAAGGATACAGGTTCTGACACACTCATAAAACAGATACACAATCTACTCACGGTTGATGAAGAAGAGCTGCAGAAAATGCAGGATAACTAGGAGTGGGTAGAAAGCATTTAGGTGAACATCAAATGCGTAGCCCCATTCAACATCAAAATTTCTGCTGGGCTGCTTCAGCAGGTATTTGTTGCTGATAAACCTGAAGAAGACAAAAAAAGTATTTCTCATTAATACAGATCCACCATATGGAAAAACATCATGACTTTGAACTCGTGTCACACAGTAAACTACATGAAAGGCTAATAAACTCACCACATGAGAGTCGATATGAGCAGACCAACTCCTATACAGTCTACAAACACCACCCAGAGGAGCAGTTTCAGCGTTTCCAGAACACCCATGTCTAGCACCAGACCAAACCCTAATGTTGACACTGCAGATGAACACAGGGAGTGTTAGTCAATATTATATTATTACATGAACTACAGTGAAACTGTGATTGTTAAAATATGATCACACAGATGGGCACGTACTCACCACATAGCCAGATGCCGAGCAGGACCAGGAAAGCAGGATCATCCCTGGCCCACTGGTCCTTGGTCTGTTTCCTGTAGTGGAAGTTGCGGTAGACCCTCTGTGGTGATGTAAACAAGTACAGCATCTGCCACACTGCAAATTCAAAGTCCATCTGTCTGAAATGCAGCAGCCTCCGCAGGTACTTGTAGCGTTTGGCACCCGCCGTGTGTCGTGCAGCGTCTCTGGGACCAAGGGCACCATTGCTGTGTGGCGAGGTGGTGGGCAACATTGTGCTGATGTTTCCATTACAAGTGCATGATGACAGAGGGAGGCAGGGACAGGATGGATAAAGAGATGACAAAACAAGTAGAAATACACAGACAAACCAAACAACCAAGACAAGATGTTTTAACCTGTTTAACTGGTCCATTCATGTCTTGATCATTCTAAACAGGTTCACAGCATAGTAATAACATTTTAACAACAAAACACAGCCCTTTGGCAGCTATATTTGTATTATACTTTTTGGAATTTGTGATAAATTTGACCTAACGTATTCTTTCTCTTATCAGTCACATAGGTCAGCGTAGACAAATTGTGCTACTGCTAACATATGTTACAGACTGACTAATATACAAACACTAACATACGTTACTGAGAAGCTTCATCTCCGATAAACACTGGCAGATCTATTTTTTAGTTTACTGACGCTAGCAGACAGTGTTAGCTTGGGGCTAACTAGTAGCCTTATCAGTCTGACTTCAGTCAAATTTGGCATAATAGCAGCGATGAATGTTTAGAAGCAGATAAAAACAAAATTATTTATTGCGGAAAATATTTACCCGTTTTTGCTGAGCTCCTTTGCAGGAGAAAGCACCAACGCTTGCTAGTTTCTACAACTGTTTATAGACGCTTCCTGGACTGGGGTCTGGAAAGGAACACGTAGCTACTTCCTGTCAACGCCCAGTTCATCATGGGAAATGTAGTGCAATGTGAAAGCCAAGTTGCCTTTGTTGACATAAACACGATGCTGTTGCGTAAACAAACTTGCAAGGACTTGCTGGTCCTGTTACTTGTTTGTTGTGAAATAATAATAATAATAACAACCAAATTACAGCAACGACAATTTAACAAACGTGAATGCACTACTTTTATTGTGAAAGTAAGGAACACATTTTAGAACGGAAGCGAGACTTCATCTCATTTCCGCTAACGGCGCCATAGCTATCTGACTGGTAGTTAATCACATTCACCGCTGTTCTGGTCAAGAAGGCCAAATAGCGAAAGGTAAGATCATGAAGCATGTTATTTTCTTCCATAAATTTAAATATACACGCTATTTAACTACAATAGAGCTGGAGGTGGGTGTGTTTTGACATTTTAGCTTGTTTTTACCCTCGTACAACACTGCAATCCCAGTGTCCTTGACTAGTACTCTGAGCTAACGCTGTTAGCCTGCTCTGCATGAAGGGATCCTCACTGGAAGGGTTATGCTACTTTTTGCACCGTCCCTTGTCCACCTTGCTTTTAAACTGCACGTATCCGTCCTGTTATCTCTATATGTTTTTGAAAATCTGCCTCTGTCGTCTGTGTATTACCGTCTTGGAATGTTGGGAGGTTATGTGACAGCAGCGCTCGTTGTTGTTGACAACAACACTAATGAAGCTAACAGTTATGAAACTATGTCTTAGTACTGGCCAAAACAACAACCCTGCAGTTAAAATTGGTGAAGTACAACTATGTTAATTCTACTCTGCAGTATCAGTGACGTATTATAGTAAAATGACTCAAATGACTTAATGCAGTTTTATAGTATAACATCCAAATGTTAATGGTGTATTTTCTTACTCGTTCACATTTTTATTCCAGTCATTATGCAGAAAGCAATTTTGAAATGTTCAGATCCGTCAGAACCAAGTCAAATTGCATATTTCTTCGAAGGAGTTAAGTACATGTTGTGTCAAAATACTTTTAACACATAGGTTTAATGATTTCCCTCTGCTTTCCCTTCACAGCATCATGCTGCGACTGCCGACTGTCGGCCGGGCTCTAGCCGGAGCTGCCAAGGGCAGTCTGGCTCCTTCTAACACTGGTAAGATCTAAAATATCTGTGTTCATGTGTTTTTAATTATATTTGTGTGTATAAATTTGTAGTATATTTGTATCATATGACTGTGTCTCACTGCACTCTTAATTATGTGTGAAATGACTGTACACAACTTTTTTTTTTAATAAATGTGTCATTTTGTGTGCAAATCCAGTGCGTACACCAGTGCGTGCTGCCAGTAACATGGTGGAAATCTTTGTGGATGGGAAACCAGTGGAGGTGGAGCCTGGAACCACTGTTCTGCAGGTGAGAAGAATCAGCCTTTTCTCATTCCAAAGTAATACACAGTTTTTTGTATTTTCTGTATGCCCATTGTATTGTACATTGTATTTATATTCACTAGTTGGCAATATTCTGACAATATTATTAGCATTAAACCATTTTGGCAGCCTGGATAATAAGGTCGATAATTGGCTGATGTTTGTTTTTGTCACTATCAGGCATGTGAAAAGGCGGGAATCCAGATCCCCAGGTTCTGTTACCACGAACGTCTGTCGGTGGCAGGAAACTGCCGAATGTGTTTGGTGGAGATTGAAAAAGCTCCGAAGGTAACAGCGCTCATATTACAGATTACTTTAGAGGTCACCCGGCTGAACAGGCATCAGATTATACAATTAAGATTGGCAGAATCGATCCTGTTAATGTCTACGCTATTGATGTCATAAATGATGTGGTGTTGTGTGACTTCAGCCAGTGGCAGCCTGTGCCATGCCTGTCATGAAGGGTTGGAACATCCTCACCAACTCAGAGAAAACACGCAAAGCAAGGTGCAGTTTTAAAATATTATTTATTCTTTTGTGGAATGTCTAAAGTGTCATCTCAGTTGATAAACTATTTTGAATGAGTTTGCTAAACGTATGTGTTTGTGTCCTCAGAGAAGGGGTGATGGAATTCCTGCTGGCTAACCACCCACTGGACTGCCCCATCTGTGATCAGGGAGGAGAGTGTGATCTGCAGGTAACTAAAGGACAGGTTCATCTATAAATGCATACTTGTGTGCAATAAAAGTACTCTCTCAATTATCCTAATGTTATCTAGCCATGTCAATAGAATTATTTGCTGCTAAGACGTTAGCTGTGGCTTTAAAACAATGAAAGTGAATGGAGTATCGTATGTAAAAAAAAACTTGCATGTTCTTTTACAGGATCAGTCCATGCAGTTTGGTTCAGACCGCAGTCGTTTCTCAGAAGGGAAGAGAGCAGTGGAGGACAAAAACATCGGGCCACTTATTAAAACCATTATGACCCGCTGCATCCAATGCACACGTTGTGTCCGGTAGGTGCAGCATTGAACATTCATCCTTATTTCTATTAGGAAAAATGGAATTTTAATTGGTGGTGAAATATACTGTATCATGTTATCTAACTGCATATTGGTGCATTCCTGTGTGTTTGAAAGTTTTGCTAGTGAGATCGCTGGTGTTGAAGACTTGGGAACAACAGGAAGAGGAAACAACCTGCAGATAGGGACATATGTAGAGAAGATGTTTATGTCAGAGCTGTCGGGCAACGTTATAGATGTCTGTCCTGTCGGAGCACTCACCTCCAAACCCTATGCTTTCACTGCACGGCCATGGGAGACAAGGTAGTAAAGGGTTTGTCACTTAACTGCTGCTTATATTTAAAGAAGTGATTTATTTAAACTTTGACTTATTGAGCATAATGATATTCTGCCTTTTTGCAGGAAAACTGAGTCGATTGATGTCTTGGATGCTGTGGGCAGTAACATTGTGGTGAGCACTAGGGGAGGTGAGGTCATGAGGGTCATGCCCAGACTGAATGAAGATATCAATGAAGAGTGGATCTCTGACAAGACCAGGTGGGACACAGACATATCTAAAAAGAAATCAGTACCATAAGATTTAATTATTTCTTAAGTCAAATATAACATTTGGGAGGAATTAAAATCCTAAAATATGTGTTTTCAGATTTTCGTATGATGGTCTTAAGAGACAGCGGTTGACCCAGCCGTTGGTGAAGGATGAATCAGGTCAGCTGACCCCGACCACCTGGGAGGAAGCTCTCACCCGTGTTGCTGGAGCAGTAAGTGTGACTGTTGTGTTTATAGTCACAGCACATTGATTTATATGTACAGTATATTCAAGCTTTATTTTCATGTAACCACATGCTTAAACATGTTTCTTTGTGTGTTGTGTGTGTGTGTGTGTAGCTGCAGAGTGTGCAGGGGAGTGAGGTTGCAGCCGTAGCAGGGGGGATGGTCGACGCTGAAGCTCTGGTATCTCTCAAAGACCTCCTCAATAGACTCAACTCAGAAAACCTGTGCACTGAGGAGGTCTTCCCTATGACTGGGGCAGGGTAGGTCAGGCTTTAACAGTGTAAGAGTATAAAGTGAAGTGTATGATGTACAGGGTTCCCATAGTTTCTAATGGTGTGTTACCTGCTCCTTCAAATAAAAGTTCTCCCCTGTTCTCAGCACTGACCTGCGCTCCAACTACCTGTTGAACACCCGCATCGCAGGGATAGAGGACTGTGATCTGCTGCTACTCATAGGAACCAACCCACGTTTTGAAGCCCCGCTGTTCAACGCCCGAATCCGCAAGAGGTACGACACATTTTACAGATTAAATCCAATTACAGAAGTAACGATTAGATGTAAATACACTTTGGGGAGCAATTCATATATTGGCCGTTCAATAGTACTAATAGTACTACATAGTCTTTTCATTTGCACATTCATTTTTCACATGGTAGTTGATGTAGTGGTTTGCTCAGTCACCTGACTGTATATTTAACCTACGTCTCCCTGCCTCTCTGCCCTGTCTTCCTCGTCCGTCAGCTGGCTCCATAATGAGCTGCGTGTTGCCATGGTGGGTCACAGTGTTGACCTGAGCTACACATACGACCACCTGGGAGAGGACGCGTCAGTACTGAAGGAGCTGGCTAATGGCACACACCCCTTCTGCCAGGTAATGGACACGTGTTGTTGACTTATCTCCAACAAAGGAATTTTGTTGGAGATAATAAACTCATGTGATCCTTGTCTCCAGGTTCTTTCAGCTGCGAAGCGTCCAGTAGTCGTGGTAGGCAGCAGCGCTCTGCAGAGAAAAGACGGAGCTGGCATTTTGAGTGCAGTCTCTACTATCGCTCAGAACGCCAGAACCAGCAGCGGAGTGGAGGAGGGATGGAAAGTCCTCAATGTCTTGCACAGGTACATCTGGTTCATGTTTTTTTTTTTTCAATGTGAAGTTATTTGAAGCTTAAGGAACAAACTTGTCCGTAATGAGATTTTTTTTTTTTGCTTATAATCATGTTCCTACTCATATTGTGTGTGTTATCAGAGTGGCCAGTCAGGTTGCTGCGTTGGATCTGGGGTACAAGGCTGGTGTTGATGCCATCAGAATGAATCCACCCAAAGTCCTGTTCCTGCTCGGGGCTGATGCCGGCTGCATCACCAGAGCTGATCTCCCTAAAGACAGCCTCATCATCTATCAGGGTACGCACTTACACATACGTCACAAAGCATTCTGCATTCAGTCAATTTCCATACATTATATATGTATATGTATTTATATACATTTTTAAACCCTCCAGGTCACCATGGTGACGTAGGAGCACCAATGGCAGACATCATCCTACCAGGCGCTGCTTACACTGAGAAAAATGGCACTTATGTGAACACTGAAGGAAGGAGCCAGCAGACCCGGGTGGCTGTCACTCCTCCTGGTATGGCCAGAGAGGACTGGAAGATCATCAGAGCTGTGTCTGAAGTAAGCAGAGGTTTTTCTCCAAAAACATCAACAGATGTTTACACAGCAAATCAATATTTAATTTGACTGTAAAATGTTTCTTTGTGTTTGCAGCTGGCTGGCGTGACGCTGCCCTACGACTCAGTAGATGAGGTGCGATCCAGACTAGCAGAAGTTTCCCCTAATCTGGTCCGTTACGACGACATCGAGGAGGCTAACTACTTTAAACAAGCAAATGAACTCGCCAAGGTATCAGCGTGGTGATATTTCTGAAACGTAAAACGAAACGTGGTGATGTTTTTACAGATGGAGCTCTTGATTCATCTGTTTCAGGTAGTGAACCAGGACCTCATTGCAGCCCCTCTGGTACCACCTCAGACTACAGTGAAAGACTTCTATATGACAGGTATGTGTGTATTTTGTTAAAATGTGCAATACATAGTTAAAAAAGAAGTGCAACATTAACTCACCTGCTTCCTTTCTGCGTTCAGACTCCATTAGCAGAGCTTCACAGACGATGGCCAAATGCGTGAAAGCCGTCACAGAAGGAGCTGCCGCTGTGGACGAGCCTTCGGTTTGCTGAACGCCCAGTAACACACACACGCAAACGTCAATAATCTCTCTCATTGACGAAAACACAAACTCTTGTCAGAAAAGGCTTGGCATTGCTCCTAATATTTAAAGTTGTTCTTGATGCTTGTTGTACACAGTTAGATTGTTTTCATCCCTGAGAATGATCTTTGTTGAATAAAACTGAAAAACATGATATATGAATAAAAATCCTACTTATCTCTTTACTCCAGTTTAGAGGTTTTCTTTCATTGTTTCTTATTTTAGTGCAACATGGTTAGTTCTTCAGGAGGAGGATTCAGGGTGATTGTCAGTCACTGATGGCTCTTAAAAAGAGTGTTTATGTGTCTTTAATGGATCCAGAATGGGATACTGGTGTCTGGAGTTGGACCCAGCTCCTCCAAATAAATGGCTCCTGTCATATACTGTTCTCTCAGGAACATAGAGAGAGGGAGGGAGAGTCCTTAAGAGCAAACACAAGCAGAGAGGCTAACACTTAAACACAGACCAGGAGAGAGGACTGTCCCATCTCTTCAATCCCTATCTGCTCTGTGTCTCAACACAGTCAGTTCATGATTTTACTCTGCTCCATATCTGGAATTCATTCCCTCTTGAAGGTCGGTATTGTTGTGACCTATAATGTTGTGGTTCTTCTATGTCAAGTTAATCTCCATGTACATGTGTATGTCATTTTGTGGCGACTGTTAGTCCTTTGCTCTTCCTGTAGGGCTTTCATGCAGGGACACTTGGTGAGACGGAGAGCGGACTAACACTGGCATCAGCAGGAAAATGGTTCCAGTGAAACTCCTCATTCTGGGAGCTCAGAACACTGGGAAAACAGGTAGACTACAAATCCAAAAACAAAAGATTCTATTCACAGTTGATGAGGTTTTGCTAAATATGGACAGATTTTATACATGTTGACATTTCTCCCGTTATCGAGCAGGGAAGTGGAAATATATCCGGCCACTTCTGTAACCTAGCCAGTAAAGGTTTATTGACTTTGATCATGTCCTCTCATACACTGCTGTTAAAAGCTTTTTACAGGGTTTATTCGATTGTTGTGTTCTTTTTTTCATAATAATTACAACAAGTCTATTAGAGACACATTATGCTTAAAGGTTTTTAAATAGGTGATCCATGATAACTATTGTGACAACCACAGATGCTACTCCAGTCATAGATTTTCACAGCAGATAGTGCGATGTATTAAAAAATATCCACAACGTAATGTGACAGAGGTAGACATGTTGTAATGCCTACACAAAATTAATGAAAACCCATCTGCACAGACTCAAATAACAACTGGGAAAGGCTTAATAACCTTTTTAATGTGTCGTGCGTGAGGGAAAGTGAGCCAAACACAGGTCGCACAAGTCAAACAAACATGAACCCGTGCAGGCTCCTTCCACCCAAACACACAAAGCAGTTGTTTGTGAGTGTCTGTTGTTTTTTTGGCTCCAGTCACCAAGTCTGTTTTCTGTCTCCAGCACTGTGTGTTCGTTTCGTAACCAAACGCTTCATTGGGGAATACGACCATAAAAAGGGTAAGACTGCAGTCAGCGATTACTACAGTAAACAATGTTTAAATAATTGGATGCATTACCCAGATTACTGCATCTGTCCACTTAGAGCTGATTAAGGAACATAAGCAAACTGTCTTTGTTACTTCACCACAGAGGTGACCTACAGATGTAGTCGAGTGGTGGACCAGGAAGTTGTTGAACTGGAAATTTTGGACGTAGCATTGAAGGTAAATTCATATTCAAATGTCATCAGGATTATAACAGCGTACTTGTGACACTCTATATTATATGTACACAAAAAAAAGTGTATTTATTTCTGGTGTTGGTTAAACTATAAAGTAAGTTAATAGGTTTTGGAAGTTAGAGACATTTTTAATTTACAAGTAAATTTTGTCGGATTTAACCACAATCATAATCTTTATTGTTGAACTACCGGTACTTCTTTATTGATGCCAGTAAATGTGTCAGTGTTTTAATGATACCTTAATGTTGAGTCACTGTTTCCCACCTGCTTACTAAAAACATAATCTTCCCCAGGAGAGCGCTGTGGCTTCTCTGGAGTCATCCATCCGCTGGGCTGACGGCTTCCTGCTGCTCTACTCCATTACACAGCGCCTCAGCTTCCTGGAAGTCCCACGACTCAAGAACCTAATCGACCAAACCAAACAGAGTCTGGGTAGGGAGCTTCAGAGAAAGGTGCACCCACACCTGTGACCTAGGAAGTAGATAGTGAAGTAGGACATATTGACTTTTCCATCTTGCACATTGTCCTTATTACTACCAGAAGTGAACTTTTCAAAAAGAAAAAAAAAAACGTAGCTGTTGAACAAGTGAGCCAGCTGTTTGATCTCCAGAGGAACAGTCTGTTCACTTTGCTTCTGTGATGCAGTGAGTCTCTGTTAATATTCTATTTGACATCTGTCTATTGTCATCCAAACACACACACACACACACACACACAGGGTGCATATACATTCCTCTGTAGGTAACGTGTGTGTTCCTGTGTGTGTATATGTGTGTGACAGTTGCTCCCACAGTGCTCGTAGCTAATAAGGCAGATCTGGAAATAGGACGGGAGGTGACGGCAGAGGAAGGACAGAGACTGGCCAAAGATTTAAGGTTTGTATACATGTGGGCTTTCATGGCTTGACTGTTGTCATCTGTTTCAACTAACTACAAGCCACCGAATAACATCACAATGTATACTGACCGATAAATTACATTGTGTGTACATTATTATGGACTGTCTGGAATAACTGACATGTACTCTGTGTGTGTAAGGTGTAGTTTCAGGGAGCTGTCTGTGGCTGAAGCTGTTTCAGCTGTGGAGGCAGCAGTGTTTCACCTCATTAGGTGTGTTTTATCATACGTCATAAAGTAAAAATGCAGTAGTGCATATCTGATATCCTGTGTGCTGTGTCTTAACAGGCTGGTGTTGGATCAGCAGCGACCTCTGCCTGACCGCCGCTCCTACATGTTGACGGTTCGCCACGCTCTGACCCGGAAACTGACCCGATCCAAGACCATGCAATGGTGACCTGATTGCTTTCACAACATGGCACTCTTTCGTTTGTCACCGTTTTAGTCTAAACTGCATCATGTGACAACTGGTTGTTGCTCCTATTTAGGAACATGAAAGTGGGTGCTTTATTTCAGAAGGACATTGTCACCACCCTGTATGTTATTGCATACTGGAGTTGCCTTGTCAAAAAAAAAAAACATAACATGCATTGATCCATCCAGGAACAGTTGTCCACCTCTTCTGGCAGTTTAGGGGAGACCCCAGCAGGTTTATTATTGATTGTCTCAATAAGGACTTTGTTCTTTGCTGGGAAAATGTTGTTTTTGGTTTCCACAATTACACTATGACAGAAGGTAAATGTTACTTCCAAATAAACTTGATTTTATTTTTCAATCCCCCCCCACCCCCACCCCACCCCCGGTGTTTTGTGTTCTTCAGAAAGGAAATGGAACTTTATTTTATCTTGCTTATTAATTCAACAAACCAAAAGGCTATTAAAATGTGTAATTTTTGTTCTACTTTTTTTGTTGTATGCACATAACCCCCGTCTGTATATTATCTATGATGCACTTCTTGTTTGACTGTCTCTTCTTTTTAATAAAAAAGAAAAAAGAAAAAATATATATCGTCAGAAGCAAACAGACATGGTAGCAAACAAAGTAAAGCTGACCTAAACGACTACACTACAACAGGAAACAGAGAATGTTGACAATAACAGAAAAGCACACATTTCCGGTCCGGTCTCGAGGCACAGAAACGAAAGCTCCCTCAGCGTGAACATAAGCAGCGAGTCCCCTAACGTCCGTTTCATGGCCCGGTATGGAGCACCTCGGTTTGTATGTGTTATACGATGTCATTTTCACCGTCAACACGGTCAAACTACAACCGTAGTGTCAATCGAGGTGGCGATGCTGTCTGAGGCCGCAGAGCTTTTATTTTATTGTCAACCTTCTGTTTCCTGTTGCACCCATTGTATCGTAGTCATTTACGCTAGCTTTACCTTGTTTGCTGCCATCCTCTGGCCACAATTCCAGCAGGTAAGAACAAACACATATAGGTTTTTATTCTTATGAAAACCAGTAACAGTTGACTTGACTGCTTTTCCACTGGTTTCCAGAGGCAGTTATATGCTTTTGAATAAAGAGATGACACAATGACACAGTTTCATCATATTTATTATATACAAGTGTTAAATGTACTTTGAGATAGAAATGTAAGTATTATTATTAAGCTGTTATTATTATTCAGCTTGGCTGAAGCAAGTAGTGTGTGAGGCTGGATCCAACGGCCGGGCACATGGCATGTAGTTGTGAGTTAGTGTACTAACTTTCAGCGTTGTTAGCTTTATTTGAAGCTTTGAATGTTATCAGTTTGCTCGGCTGTCGGCCTGGTTTCCTTGCTCTGTCTTTTAGAGGCCAGGTTTCAATGAACATCTAAACCAAACTTTACTTACTACGCCATCACATGTTACGAACCACATCCGGTTCAGCAATCTACTTCCGGGCATCTGCTCGCTCACTGTTTGGCTTCTCCTTAAATCCTGCTCATCCAGGAAAAAAACGCACCATCGACCATGACGTCACACGGCCTTAAGATCATTATTATTATTAGCAACCACAGCAGCTTCTACATTAGTGATGTGTCGTTCATGAACGTTTCGTTCATATGAACAAATCTTTCACATGACCCGGAAAGAACGAGTCATCTCGGTGACTGATTTGTTCATTTTCATGCAGTAAGTTCAGGGGTGACCTCATTAATAAAATATATATTGCATTATTCCAACTAGACCAGATAGGAATAACAACTCACTTTCTGTGGATACCGGCACATGTTGGTGTGGAGGGAAATTAACAAGTGGATAAATTAGCTAAAAAGACACTTCAACATAACAATATAGATATATTAATCCCTATAAGTAAGGCTGAGTCTAAGATATATATAAAGAGTCATTTTAAATCAGTATGGCAGGAATACTGGGATGATAATGAAAAAGGCCGGCATCTTTACAACATACAAAAACAGGTGGGCAAAGGAAGAAGGCAGGAACAGAAAACAGGAAATCATGATAACCCGTCTCAGAATTGGTCACACAGGACTTAATGCTACATTAAAAATAATAGGCAAGCACCAAACCGGTAACTGTGATCACTGTGGCAAACCAGAAACAGTAGACCATGTATTGCTCCACTGCAAACAGTATGAGAGAGAAAGGAATAACCTCTTTCAGTCGCTGAAAATAGTCAAACGCAATCATTTAAACCTGTCTGACATCTTAGGCAATACTAACCATACTCATAACTTTATAATCAAATTTCTGAAAGAGACTGGGTTAGCCCACAGGATTTCGTTTTTTGTTTGTTTGATTGTTTTGTTTTGTTTTTGTTTTTTTGCTGTTGTTCCCAATAGCTACCTTTTCGACACTCCAACCCAGTAGGTGGCGGTAATGCTCTTTTTAAGTTGGTTGCCAACCGCCATTGTAACTTAACCCCGTATTTGAAAAAAGGTCCACTTCCGCTTCCTGTGTGCCAGTCTGAGCGTCTGTCATGGAGTTCGGGATCACGAGGAGCAAACATTTGGTAAATATCGCTTTATTTCATTCACAATATTACTCCACTGCTTCACGTGCAAACCCACAACGTCCATATGTGTGTTTACACGAACTAAATGACGTTGTTTATATTGTCTGGCGACGGTTGTGTGTTTGCACGTGGTTGACGGTCAGATGAAAGAAGAAAACATTCACACACAGTGTCATTTACAGGTTCCCTACTCCCTATATAGAGAAATAAATGTAGTGCACTATATAGTGAGCTCAAACAGAAAAATCTTTCGGACACTTTCGGACACTATTCTCGGCGCCGGTAATTACGTCATTGCTATCGCACAATTAAAACGTACCACATTGTTGTCGTCTCACAAAATACTTGTTTGTTTACCACTGCATTTTTATTAAATTAGATGCTTTGGATTACTGTCCTGTACTTTTTATTTTCGTATTTTGTTATATTTTATAATATTTATGTATATTTCCCGCCCGTCCGTCCGCCATTTTCACTTCCGCGCAGCCCAGAGAATTTCTGGCAATGCATGATGGGATATCTTGCTCCGGTTAGTGACGATCGGATGTTCACTACATTTCGCGGTGAGTTGTGGGATACATTGAGTGCACTATATAGTGGACATGCTAAGCATTCGGACACAACTACAAAATGGCGTGCTCATTATATAGTGCACTATATAGGGGTTAGGGAGCGATTTCGGACACAGCATTAAGGCTAAATATGCTACTTTGTAAATCAGTTTTTGATGTAATCAGGACATCAAAACAAGAGCAGAAGAATCAAAGCAATTTAGCAAAGTCATCCTGCACCAGTAAAATCTAACTTCATATAGATGAATGTCTGTAGCTGATGTGGCAGCTGCCTGGTCACTTTAACTGTGCCCTAAATCCTTGTGTTGTGTTTTTTTGCCTCAGGTGCTGGACAGTGGTACTGTCCAGGAGTTAGACCACCGTCCAGGAGTTAGACCACCGTCCCCTCATCCTGCTGCCAAAGAAAGATGAGTCAGCTGGAGTCAGCCACGGTAAACTTGTACTCACTTTACAAGTGCTACAGCTGTAGGCCAAATTATTCAAACCCTTCACGCTAGATGAGGTCTACTAGTAAAATGTCAAATAATTAATTAGGATGTTAGTGACATCCAATTTTTGTAGACACTAAAAGTTATGTTACAAGAAATATTTAATTAGTTTATTCTCAAACAGTACAATAATAAAAGAACGTATAAATAAATTGAAAGCAATTTTTTTCAGCTCCTTGGGATGGAGTGTGTGTAGTTCTTTGTACAGCATCTTTTACATTGATAACCTGCTGCAAAGCTTTGGCCTAACCAGAGAGCAGCTTCTGGCAAAAGGTGTTGACAGTCCTGGCCCAGTATTCACAGGCAAAGATCTGTAGCTGTGACGTGTTTCTCACTGCAACAGCTGTCTTTAAATCCCAACACAGATTTTTCATAGGATTTAAATCAGGTGAATGTGATGGCCAGTCCTGAATGTCCCAGGAGCTTCTCTGAAGCCAGAAGCTTGAACCTTACGCACTGTGCTTCCTGCTGTATCTCTAGATACATTCAGAGTCTTTGCAATAGTTTTATAGCCCCTTCCTTTGTTGTGCAAAGACACGCTGTCTGACCTCCTTTGACAAACGTCTTTGTCGACTTTGCCTTGTTTTAAGCCTTGAAGGTTGAACTAAATGATCTGTCAAGACAGTCAGTCAGTGACCTATATAGGGCTCAGTTATGATGGTGTGAGGTGTGGTTGTGACAGTTGTTATGTAAGTGTAGTTTTTTGTGTATGCTCTTCAGAGTGCTGTTAACTAATGGTTTGAATAATTGTGAATCAGTCGTGTTTTTGATGTAATCATGACATCAAAATAAGAGCAGAAGAATCAAAGCAATTGAGCAAAGTCATCCTGCACCAGTAAAGTCTAACTTCATGTAGATGAATGTCTGTAGGTGATGTGGCAGCTGCCTGGTCACTTTAACTGTGCCCTAAATCCTTGTGTTGTGTTTTTTGCTTCAGGTGCTGGACAGTGGTACCATCCAGGAGTTAGACTACCATCCCCTCATCCTGCTGCCAGACAAAGAGGAGTCAGCTGGAGTCAGCCAAGGTAAACTTGTACTCACTTTACAAATGCTACAGCTGTAGGCCAAATTATTCAAACCCTTCACGCTAGATGACGTCTACTGGTAAAATGTCAAATAATTAATTAGGATGTTAATGACATGCACATTTTTGTAGACACTAAGAGTGTTATGTTACAAGAAATATTTAATTAGTTTATTCCCAAACAGTACAATAATAAAATAAAGTATAAATAAATTGAAAGCATTTTTTTCAGCTCCTTGGGATGGAGTGTGTGTAGTTCTTTGTACAGCATCTTTTACATTGATAACCTGCTGCAAAGCTTTGGCCTAACCAGAGAGCAGCTTCTGGCAAAAGGTGTTGACAATCCTGGCCCAGTATTCACAGGCAAAGATCTGTAGCTGTGACGTGTTTCTCACTGCAACAGCTGTCTTTAAATCCCAACACAGATTTTTGATAAGATTTAAATCATGTGAATGTGATGGCCAGTCCTGAATGTCCCAGGAGCTTCTCTGAAGCCAGAAGCTTGAACCTTACGCACTGTGCTTCCTGCTGTATCTCTAGATACATTCAGAGTCTTTGCAATAGTTTTATAGCCCCTTTCTTGGTTGTGCAAAGACACGCTGTCTGACCTTCTTTGACAAACGTCTTTGTCGACTTTGCCTTGTTTTAAGCCTTGAAGGTTGAACTAAATGATCTGTCAAGACAGTCAGTCAGTGACCTATATAGGGCTCAGTTATGATGGTGTGAGGTTAGGTGTGGTTGTGACAGTTGTTATGTAAGTGTAGTTTTTTGTGTATGCTCTTCAGAGTGCTGTTAACTAATGGTTTGAATAATTGTGCACCCAGCTCAATCAAGTAATTTAATCAAATTGTAATGTTGTGGAAGAAATGATGTGAAGGTTTGTTGCAATGAGGTAGTTTGTGTGTATTGATACTGTTCCGCCATCATAAACAACCTGAATATGTGACATTTTACCAGTGCACCTAATCTACCAAGGGTTTTGAATGTTTTTGCCCGCAACTGTATCTGCTTATTTTCGGAATAGTTCTTCGATAGATCCAATCAGAGCACAGAATCTATTGATGACACTACAATAAGTCACACAGTGTCACCAGAGATCTCTCTTTATTGATTATTGTGTTGTATCTGAATCCAGTTGAGTGTCTCTGTTATGTGATGTTAGATCACATAGAATAATGAGCATTGGTTTTGATGATATGGAATAGTGCTTTAACAATGATACTTTATTGTTATTTTTAAATAACCAATTGAGGCTAAATATGCTACTTTTGTGAATCTGTTGTGTTTTTGATGTAATCAGGACATCAAAACAAGAGCAGACGAATCAAAGCAATTTAGCAAAGTCGTCCTGCACCAGTAAAATCTAACTTCATGTAGATGAATGTCTGTAGCTGATGTGGCAGCTGCCTGGTCACTTTAACTGTGCCCTAAATCTTTGTGTTGTGTTTTTTGCCTCAGGTGCTGGACAGTGGCACCAACTAGGAGTTAGACCACCGTCCCCTCATCCTGCTGCCAGACAAAGAGGATTCAGCTGGAGTCAGCCACGGTAAACTTGTACTCACTTTACAAATGCTATAGCTGTAGGCCAAATTATTCAAACCCTTCACGCTAGATGAGGTCTACTGGTAAAATATCAAATAATTAATTAGGATGTTAGTGACATGCAATTTTTGTAGACACAATGTGTTATGTTACAAGAAATATTTAATTAGTTTATTCCCAAACAGTACAATAATTTGAAAGCAATTTTTTCAGCTCCTTGGGATGGAGTGTGTGTAGTTCTTTGTACAGCATCTTTTACATTGATAACCTGCTGCAAAGCTTTGGCCTAACCAGAGAGCAGCTTCTGGCAAAAGGTGTTGACAATCCTGGCCCAGTATTCACAGGCAAAGATCTGTAGCTGTGACGTGTTTCTCACTGCAACAGCTGTCCTTAAATCTAGGGGTGGGAATCTTCTACTATCTCACGATTCGATTCGATTCCGATTTTTGGGGCTACGATTCGATTCAAAATCGATTTTCGATTCAAAACGATTTGATTCATGATTTCTGCTTCAATCTACAGGTGTGTAAAGGATCCTCGTGATCTACTCCAGTCTGCTTTGCGAGAGAATGACAAATTGAGACGTTAAACCGTCTTTTTCACATTTATTAAGTTTTACACATGTATCTATGCTGAAACGGAATTGTTGCAACTGTTAAGTAACAAAAATAAAAGTGCCTCTTTATATATAAAATAATAGTGCAGTTAAACATGCTGCCTTTTAAATTAAGTGCCTTTTCCAAAAACAGTGTGTGGACCTGGCCGACACCTTGGCTCCGCTGTCTGCAACATGCAGATAAACCCGTCGTTCTCCACCACACTGTAAGGTCGTAAGTCTTTGGCGATGAAGCAGGCGATAGACCTGGTTATTTTTTTTGCCCGCTTGGAGTTGGCGGAGAGTTTGGTGAAGCAATGCAGTGTGCGTTGAGCCCTGCAAACCCTGCAAACTGTGAAGCTCATGTCAAGCTCGGTCTTCCCAGGCATTTGGTAAAAAACAAAATGAGTCCAAATCTTTGCCTTCAACGAGGACGGGGCCGGTTGAATTTCTCTTTCCTCCTCCATTGCGTCCCGACTCCCGCGTCGTTTCAAAATAAAAGCCGACAGCCAGCGGATTAAAAAAAAAAAATTAAACTCGATTTTGGAACATTTTAAATCGATTTTGAATCGTAGTAAATGAGAATCGCGATTCTTATGTGAATCGATTTTTTTGCACACCCCTACTTAAATCCCAACACAGATTTTTCATAGGATTTAAATCATGTGGTGAGCACATAGCCTGTAGTTGAGGGAGTTGTGAGTTAGCGTACGAGTTTTCAGTGTCATTAGGTTTCTTTGTTGCTTTGAATGTTGGTAGCCAGTTGCTTGGCTGTCGACCTGCTTTCGTTGCTCTGTCTCTTGTAGGCTGAGTTTGACAGCCGAGCACATAGCATGTAGTTGGAAGAATTGTGAGCGAGAGTATTAGCTTTCAGTGCTGTTAGCTTTACTTGTAGATTTGAATGTTGTTAGCTTTTTGCTCAGCTGTCAGCTCAGTTTCCTTGGTAGTGTGTTTAATGTGATTGTAGCTTTAGTGTTAGATTTTAGTTGTTGGCTGTTTTCATAGCCTATAGGTTTTAGCTTGCTGGTTTTTGTATTAGCTGTAGCTTGTTAAATGTAGTTTGACAAAAGAGTATTGTTCGCTGTTTTTCCAGCTTGGCTGAAGCAAATAGTGTGAGAGTTAGTATTGTAGTCGTTGTTGTTTTAGCATGACGGTTGTTTTTTTTGTAGCTTTATTTAGCTGTGATCTTTTTGTAGGCTGTAGTTGGCAGACTGTATTAGTTTCCAGTATGGTTAGCTCTATTTTTAGCTTTCGATGTTGTTTGCTTTTTGTAGGGTGTAGTTGAGGGCATCGTGAGTTGGTGTATTAGTTTCCGTTAGCTTTATGTTTAGCTTTCGATGTTGTTCGCTTTTGTAGGGTGTAGTTGAGGGCATCGTGAGTTGGTGTATTAGTTTCCAGTGTCGTTAGCTTTATTTTTTAGCTTTTTGCTCGGCTGTAGGTACGGTTTCCTGGCGCAATCTTTTGGAGGCCGGAGCCGACAGCCGAGCACGTGGGGTGTAGATCAGTGTCACATAGTATTAGCTGTCGATGTGGTTAGCTTTGAATGTTGTTAGCTTTTTTGTAGGTTGTAGTTGGCAGACTGTATTAGTTTCCAGTTAGCCTTATTTTTAGCTTTCGATGTTTGCTTTTTGTAGGGTGTAGTTGAGGGCATTGTGAGTTGGTGTATTAGTTTCTGTTAGCTTTATGTTTAGCTTTCAATGTTGTTAGCTTTTTGTAGGGTGTAGTTGAGGGCATCGTGAGTTGGTGTATTAGTTTCCGTTAGCTTTATGTTTAGCTTTCGGTGTTTGCTTTTTGTAGGGTGTAATTGAGGGCATCGTTAGTTGGTGTATTACTTTTCCGTTAGCTTTATGTTTAGCTTTCAGTGTTTGCTTTTTGTAGGGTGTGTTAGGAGAAATATTGAAGTATGTGAACACAAACAGGAATGTAATCGTGTGCTTGTAATCATGTGCTTATATGCAGCGGCAGAAACGCCCACGCATGTTATCTTTTGCTTTTTCTTAATAAAAGAGCAGAGTTGTTTGGGTAGGACGGAGAACTCCAGACTCTGTCTTATCAAACAGTGTCTTCTCCCCACAGCAGCTGTGTGTAAAAGTTTCTCGTCTCCTGTGTGCCTCTGTGTGTGTCCACTGTCCAGCCGGAGCTGAAATTGATGCGTGTTAAGGTCCAACAAACTTGGTCCTTCGAGCCGGATCCCAAGACACCATCGCCTGACCGGAGGAGCAGCGACGTGCCAGGGCGCCTGCCAAAAGTCCCGGAGCGTGAATTCGCCTGCGGGCCGGTCGTCGAGGCCTCCCCCGACTGTTGGTGGTTGACGGGATTCCGAAGTGGACGATACAGACCACGAAAACGGGTGAGAGCCACACGTCCTAGAGTGTGTGAAGAGTGCACTAGGTGACTCCGTGGCAACAGAGTGAATTGGCAAGGGCGTACTCAGCCGAAAGTGAGTGACTAAATTCTGAAATTCGACCATTGGTGAACTCTACCGGAAAAGAGTGAGTAAATTGCTTAGATGAAGGGAGTGAATGAGCAAAAGTGAGTGTGACTGCCACTAGTCGAGACAGCAATTAGGAAGGAAACCTTACGGTGTCAACGCAATTCCAAATTTGCTGTAACGACGTAGTAGTGGATTTGCATTAGGTCCTAACAACGACACGTTGTCGGTTCAGGACAAATTGTTGTCATAATGGGAAATACGGACAGTAAAGCTGCCTTAACGGGGAGACCCTAAATTCATGGAATATGTTTCACCAGGCAGTACCAAGTGGTTAGGGAAATGGCAAAAATAGTACGGATTGCATTGTGAGTTGGTGTATTAGTTTCCGATAACTTTGTTTAGCTTTCAATGTTTTTCGCTTTTTGTAGGGTGTAGTTGAGGGTATCGTGAGTTGGTGTATTAGTTTCCAGTGTCGTTAGCTTTATTTTTTAGCTTTTTGCTCGGCTGTAGGTACGGTTTCCTGGCGCAATCTTTTGGAGGCTGGAGCCGAGTACGTGGGGTGTAGATCAGTATCATATTGTATTAGCTGTCGATGTGGTTAGCTTTGAATGTTGTTAGCTTTTTGTAGGCTGTAGTTGGCAGACTGTATTAGTTTCCAGTATGGTTAGCTTTATTTTTAGCTTTTGATGTTGTTTGCTTTTTGTAGGGTGTAGTTGAGGGCATCGTGAGTTGGTGTATTAGTTTCCGTTAGCTTTATGTTTACCTTTCAGTGTTGTTTGCTTTTTGTAGGGTGTAGTTGAGGGCATTGTGAGTTGGTGTATTAGTTTCCGTTAGCTTTATTTGTAGCTTTCAGTGTTGTTTGCTTTTTGTAGGGTGTAGTTGAGGGCATCGTGAGTTGGTGTATTAGTTTCCAGTGTCGTTTGCTTTATGTTTAGCTTTCGATGTTGGTTGCTTTTTGTAGGGTGTAGTTGAGGGCATCGTGAGTTGGTGTATTAGTTTCCGTTAGCTTTATGTTTAGCTTTCAGTATTTGCTTTTTGTAGGGTGTAGTTGAGGGCATCGTGAGTTGGTGTATTAGTTTCAGTTCGCTTTATGTTTAGCTTTCAGTGTTGTTTGCTTTTTGTAGGGTGTAGTTGAGGGCATCGTGAGTTGGTGTATTAGTTTCCAGTGTCGTTAGCTTTATTTTTAGCATTCGATGCTGTGTGCTTTTTGTAGGGTGTAGTTGAGGGCATTGTGAGGTAGTGTATTAGTTTCCGTTAGCTTTATGTTAAGCTTTCGATGTTGTTTGCTTTTTGTAGGGTGTAGTTGAGGGCATTGTGAGTTGGTATATTAGTTTTCGTTAGCTTTATGTTTAGCTTTCGATGTTGTTTGCTTCATTTTTAGCTTTCGATGCTGTGTGCTTTTTGTAGGGTGTAGTTGAGGGCATTATGAGGTAGTGTATTAGTTTTCGTTAGCTTTATGTTTAGCTTTCGATGTTGTTTGCTTCATTTTTAGCTTTCGATGCTGTGTGCTTTTTGTAGGGTGTAGTTGAGGGCATTATGAGGTAGTGTATTAGTTTCCGTTAGCTTTATGTTTAGCTTTCGATGTTGTTTGCTTTTTGTAGGGTGTAGTTGAGGGCATTGTGAGGTAGTGTA
>JAFBJQ010002509.1:0-43222 GCA_016785345.1 Trinectes maculatus | reverse complement strand
CACAAAGGTGTCATGGGTCAGGCTTATATTGTTGACACTGTGCATTTAACAGGGTTTGACTCTAGCGTTCCATCACTTGAAAATATTCACCCTGACAATTGAACTGCAGCAGCTGTCATCAGGGGGTTAGAGGTGTTGGGGGGTTGGTGCTGGTGTTTCAGTCAGGACAGGAAGAGTTAACAGGAATGACTTGAGTTGACAGTTGTGCTGGTCCATCAGCCTGCAACAGTGGTCACATTCCTGAGCTTGGAACTGAGGAGGCAGCTCAGTTGTGGCTAAGAAATAAAGATATGCCGAGAAATCACACACCAAACAGGAAATGGTCAGGAACAGGTCATATTTTTATTAAATTATCAATCATTCATAAAAAAAACTGGTCTAAGTGTAAACATAAGAGCATAAACTCTATCCAGGCATTTTAATAGCGCACAAATTTAAATGCACACATTAAAACTTTAATGATCAGGAAAGAGATGGAATTCAACGTTCAAGATGGAGTTGTTGTTGTCTGATCTGTCTCATCTATGAAACCTTCAGATCCTGAACTTTGACCTTTTAATCCAGGATTAAGAAGACATGTATCTTGTGTTTTGGCTTGTAGCTTTATAATGAGGAAGTTCTGGACCTGTTTGACTCCACAAGAGACATGAAGCAGAAATCTCACATTAAGATCCACGAAGATGCCACAGGAGGAATCTACACAGTAGGAGTGACCACAAGGACTGTTTCCTCCGAGGCTGAGGTTAGAGGGGGAGGGGTGGGTTATTAAAAATACTGACTTAAAATTGTAAAACTATAAAACCAAAACTCGTAGAAGTAACAACTTGTTGCTGTTTCTTTCTTGAGTACAGTTAAGTTCAATATTATATATAAATCTTCCTTTGAATAATATAGTCTAATAGATTTACTCTGGTGAGTGTCTTTGCCAGCACATGGCCTTTATAAATGCTCTTTGATTTATTTGTTATTCATATAATATTCATTACAGCAAATGTGTGTTGCAGTGTGTAAATGTTAAGTTATTTTTTGAAGCTGTATCAGATCTGAGTGCAGGCATTGTATTAATGTACAACACTCCTTCTCTGCCTGTTCAGATGATGCAGTGCCTGAAGCTGGGCGCTCTGTCTCGCACCACAGCCAGCACTCAGATGAACGTCCAGAGCTCTCGATCACACGCCATCTTCACCATCCACCTGTGCCAAGTTCGCGTTTGTGCCTCAGACAATGTTAGTGCAGGATCCTACTGCCCTCACTCTTGGCAAAAACATGCTTTTAAATATACAGAATAGATGATCCAGACCACTGGGTCATATTATTTGCCAGATTCAGCCTGTTCTAAAGCAAAAAAAAAAAACAAAAACACACCCTTTATTTAAGTAGCACCATAGTTCTTGGTGCATTTTCAGTGCTGATGCATTTTCCTTAAGAGACATTATATAGTTTTGATTTTTTTTAAACTAATGCAGTTGAGCTTAGTTTTTCCTTCCAGTCTTTGTCAGAAAAAAATCAAAAATGAAACAGAACATTTGTCACTGGTTTACCCTCAGTCCTTTTGTAAGAGTAGTTTATTATTATATTGTTTGGGTAACTGGTGAATCATTGTGCACAATAATTCCAGTTTTTTTATACAGTAGTAATTGAGTTTGTGTGTCATTCTCAATCAGCAAGAAAATGAGACTGATAACAGAGTCTCCAATGGAAACTCTGAAGTGGATGAGTATGAGACATTGACAGCCAAGTTTCACTTTGTGGACCTCGCCGGTTCTGAGAGGCTGAAGAGGACCGGAGCAACAGGTGATCGTGCCAAGGAAGGCATCTCCATCAACTGTGGTCTGGTGAGTCTCTGCCTCCTTCCTGCAGGATTTGTACAGTAACTTTGTTACTATCCATGTGATAGAGTTGCACTGCCATCTAGTGGCTGAAATTATTAAGTTTCTACTCAAACTGCATTGGAAAGCGAGTTTATCAAACTGAAGATATTAGTAAATGAGTTACAACTTAAAATCCTGTTATGTTTCATCAAGGAAAAAACACCACAATGAAATGTTAGACAGTTGTGTAACAGTAACTGTGTGTCTGTTTAGACAACATGTGTATTCCAAATACATGGACATGAACCTGCATTGATTACTGTTTTGTGTACATTTGCATTAATCGGTAACTCTTCTTCTCTCCTCTCTTTTATCGCAGCTTGCTCTGGGAAATGTAATCAGTGCTTTGGGTGACCGGAGCAAGCGGGCCTCTCATGTGCCTTACAGAGACTCCAAACTCACCCGGCTACTGCAGGACTCATTAGGAGGAAATAGGTGTCTGATCTGCCACCAATACTGTCTCTATAATTTTCATGTTGATTATGTTGTCATATCCACAGAGGACTTGTTTAGTCATAAGTTAGTTTTATTTTGAAATCTGCAAACTAGTGTGAAAATACAAAAACAAAATCTCCATAAACAGGAGATTTGTGTGTGTTCAGTTTGGAAAAGGAATAATGTTCAACAAGAATAAGAATGCTGGAATTAGAGAATAAATGAAAGCATGCCGCATTTATAGTTTTAATTTGATGTATATTTTATTTAGATCCACATTTTACAGCTATACATAAGCCTTTATTCGAATTTTGTGGTTTAACCAGATAATATCCCCTTCCTTCTTCTGGCAGCCAAACCGTGATGATCGCATGCATCAGCCCATCTGACCGTGACTTCATGGAGACTCTGAACACATTAAAATATGCCAACCGAGCCCGGAACATCAAGAACAAGGTCATGGTGAACCAGGACAAGGCCAGCCAGCAGATCAGCGCCCTGAGGACGGAAATAGCTCGACTGCAGATGGAGCTGATGGAATATAAAACGGTGAGGTTTCATAAACATTTTTAAATTGTTATTCTTCAACTCCAGAAACGAGTCCCGTTCACATACTGTTTTTAGCCAAAACGCTGTAATAAAAAAACACCCCCCCACACACTTTACCACAGGGTAAACGCTTGGTAGGTGAGGACGGTGTGGAGAGCTTTAGCGATATGTTCCATGAAAACTCCATGCTACAGACAGAGAACAGCAACCTGAGGGTGAGGGTGAAGGCCATGCAGGAGACCATCGATGCTCAGAGGGCACGGCTCACCCAACTCCTCAGTGACCAGGCCAACCAGGCCATCATCAGGGCCGGTAAGGGTGCAGCATCAGACTAGTGCAGGCAAAAGTTTCTTCTGCAACAATGTTATTTTTTTCTTTTCCCTTCTCTTATTTTCAGTTTGGATCTGTTGTAAGATTTTGCCTTAAAAAATAGGAAACCATTTTTCGTCCCCCATCTGAAATGTATCTTGTTTCTCTCTCAGGTGAAGGAGGTACAGAGGAAATTGGAAATATGATTCAGGGTTACATCAAAGAGATTGAAGACCTCAGGTAAACATTGTTGAGTGTAGACAGTGTGAGGCAGTGTGACTTTTACAGTTTGCAAAGAGATGTATCAAACCTAAATTTAGTCTTAGTTAAAGTTTAAGGGTGCTTTCACACCGCTAGTTTGATTATTTGGTGCGCACCAGACAGTAAAATTGTTACTATGTAGCATACAGACTGCGGTGTGGTCCGCGTGCACACCTGCTAACAAACCAAAATTGGTCTGATTGATGTTTGGTCCCATTTACGTTTTTGCCTAAAAAAATCCACTTGGGAGAACGAGCCGTGGACAGGCAGCGAGCTTGGCCACCCGCCCCCACCCCCGGTTAGTATTGAAAGGGGGACAAGGGGAAAAGAGCCAGCTCTGTCTGCTGGCTCTGTCCGCCCCGGGCCCATCCCGTGGCCGTTCCATGGGACTTTTTCCACAGCGGGGCTTTCCACTCCGCGTTGAGAGCCAATGGCTCTCGTCGCCCGGCTTCCCATTCATCCCCTCCCATGATGCTTTTCGAATAGTTCGTTTGGACCCGAGTTGGTCCAAACGAATTATTCGTTTGGACCAACTCGAGTCTTGCACTCTGGTGCGGTTGGCTTTTGTTGCGCAGTCAAGCGAACCGAGACCACCTCTTTTTGGAGGTCTTGGTCCGCTTGTTTTAGTGCGCACCCGAGTGCGACTGACGCTTTCACACCAACGAAAACGAACCGAACTAAGAGCTTTTGGTACGAATGGACTGTTTGGTGCGCACTAAGTGCTGTTGGTGCAAAAGCACCCTGAGTGAGTAATATTTAAAAGATGAAACTCATTGTGAGGGAAACGGCGTAGAACCTCGAAATAGTAAAAGATAATTTTGTAATATTGTGCTCTTCCAGGTCTCACTATACATAAAAACAGTTTAACCTCGGCCTTATGTGAGATATGTTTGCTCCTGGATTTCGTCCTCAGAGCCAAACTCCTGGAGAGCGAAGCTGTGAATGAGAATCTGAGGAAGAATCTGTCTCGCGCCTCCAACCGTCAGTCGTTCTACGGAGGCCCCGGCTCGTTCTCCTCCTCCATGCTGGCCCCTGAGAAGGAAACATCTGACGTTATTGAACTGGCCAAGAAAGATCTGGAGAAACTGAAGAAACGAGAGAAGAAGAAAAAGAAAAGGTATTGTCATTTGTCAATAAAGTTTGTGATCTAGGACTCGGTAGGTCATCTGGATCTTATGTCGTTTTTCATAGACCACTGTGCTTACATCTGAATAAGTACCAAACTTATTAGCACTTCTTTTATGATTTTACTCTGAACTATATCATTTCTATAATTTCCAAAGCATTCCAAATCACATATTTCCATGTCCAGGAGTCAGTTTGACTTTTTAGGCATTTTAGAAACTTTAAAATAAACCTTTTGATAGATGGGAACTTGTATATCTTTTGGAATTAAAGTCATGATATGTAAACTGGAACATCAGCTAACTAACAGATGGTGAAAACATTTATTCTTAGTCAATTTCATCGACTGCATTCATCTATATAATGATGAAACCAGTGTTAATATTCTGTGTACTGCACTGGAAGAAGTTGCCGCTCGTAAAAAAAAATAGAACAGAGTTGTGCTGTCAGGGATTGTTGGGGGGTGTCAGTACAGAGCTTCCTCTGACTATTCTCCCCTCCGCTCTTCCTTCGTTCCTTCATTCATCTCTTGCTTCCTTCTCTCGTTCGATCCTTCACCCCTTCATGAAGACTCCAGCAGCTGTTGGAGGAGAGAGAGAGGGAGGAAAGGGAGGAGGTGGTGGAAGAGGTGGAGGATGTCAGGTTTGTCAGAGCTTCCACCCTCCTGCTGCCACTCCCATCTTTTGCTTTCCCTAATTCAGTATTTTATGTTTATTTGTATTTATATTCTGCAGGTGTTTTTTACCCACCTGTATTTTCTAAAATACCATTTTTAACTTTTAATAAACATTAATATCCCCTTAGGGCTTTTTAATGAATTACTTTG
This sequence comes from Trinectes maculatus, assembly GCA_016785345.1. Lineage (NCBI taxonomy): Eukaryota > Metazoa > Chordata > Actinopteri > Pleuronectiformes > Achiridae > Trinectes > Trinectes maculatus. The sequence continues at coordinate 37,846 of JAFBJQ010002509.1, read as the reverse complement.
CACATCCTTCATGCTACATCCCTGCTTTCTCTTGTATCTCATTTTTGTATTTTACTGACTTTGTAATACATATCAGAAGATAAGACAACCTGGACCTAGATTGCAGGTGTCTGTTGTGAGAAGTCTCCAACATAATACAGCCAGTGCTCATAACACTGTGTTGAAAGGGCCTGGTAGTAAAGCGGACTGGAAAATGTGTATCGTTTATAACAGTGTTCATCTACCTTAGTGCAAAATGTATTAAATGTACCAGAATTATATCAAATATATATTAATAATATACAACTGCTAGGAAAATCTGTTAATTTCGTTTTTTATGCTTTCGTTACTTGACCCAGACGATTTGAGTCAAACACCAGCTACGTTGCAGACTCTCTGGGTTTGGATAAAATATAAATTCAACAGATGTGCTTCATGGATTTGGTTCACAAATTTGCTTTTTTGTTGCATTTTCCCTCCATGTTTTTTTTTGCCTTTGCAGGTTTTGTTCAGACTCCTCTTTGCTAGAAAAACACCCTTGTCTTTTTGACACATAAGTTGATGAACAAAGAGCAGCATCATCTCAATAGTCAGTTTGATGACTTACCATGCTGAGAGATAATGCCACTGTTTACATGTTTGATTGTAGATGTCAACAATTCATCGATTAAAAATATTATGTGTCATATGGGAACAACTGAACGTAGTTGCTGTTAACCACAGATGCATTCTTTCTGTTAAGATTTGCATCATGTACTTACAATATGTGTTTGTTACCTGTCCACTTGGTGTAAACTATTTGTTTGTCTGCTCAGAAAATCTTCATGATTTGGTCTCTTGGCAGGTAAATGATGCGTTTGACTCTTCATCATGTCTGAATCTTTCAGTGCCAGCAAGGAGGAAGTGCCTGACAATGAACAAGAAAAGGCCATTGAGAAAGAAATGACAGAGCGAGTCAGTGAAGATGCAGAAATGGTATGACTGATGTCTCTGGTTTCATCTTTTTTACATTGATTCAGAATCAAAATACAGTTAAATGTACATTCAGAATGTTTAATGCAGGATGTCCAGGAGGGCAGTGATCAGGAGGATGGAGAGGAGGAGGATGAGGAGGAAGAGGAGGAGATGGATGTTGAAGAGAGCTCTGATGACTCTGACTCTGAATCTGATGAAAAAGGTATTAAGAACAATGTCTGAATCCTCAGTTTTTCTCTATCTTGATTTTCTTTTTCGCCTGCTAACAACTTCAAATCATTATTACGTTTAACTGGTTGCATGGCGTCCACAAGGGGTAGCTGTGGAGTTATTTTCAGACAGCCTCCACAAATGTAAACCTGTGTCGCTCATGTTTTCTAGGAAACATTCAGAATGCAATTGTGATATAGAAGACAGGATTCTGTTACTGTAATGGCAGCTGAGATACTTAAGTGTGTCCTGCTCTATATTTATACCTAAGATTCGGTATAAAACATCACTGAAACAATAATTACAATGTTAAATGATACCAAACTATACCTTCTCGCAGTAACTATATTGTTTGTTAGCTGACCTGTAGGGTATTTGATTGGATGTCGTGATCACAAGTGTGATCTCTGTGGAAAATACACGATCAAAGTTGAACACCACAGTTTCCTTAGTTCCTCCGTGGCCTGGGTTGTGTTTAGTGCAACATGGCTCAACACAGTAAGTAAGTAACTGTAAGACCAAGTGAGAAGATTGTGAAACCTTATGAGTGGTGAGGGTAAAGGTGCATTACTAAGTTGCAGTATCGTTTACAATGTAAAGGAAAACTTATACTACCAGCCTCATAAAAGCAACACTGGTCAACTTAAAAATACACTACTAATAATTCCATGTTTATACCATCTTATATTGAATATCTTGACACAGAGATAATTGTGGTAAATTTTTTTCCTAGTGATGGATCAGACAAAGTGAAGGACAATCAGTAAATCAGAAAGAAAAAATGTGAAAAAATGAGAGCAGTAACACCAAAGTGCCAAAAATCACTAATTTAAGAAAAATAATTCCAAAGAGGAAAGTGCAGTACATTTAAATCCTTTCCCAAAGACAAGTAGTATACAGATCTCTGTACTATCCTGATAATGAGTTTAAATTTGATTATCTTTGTCCCTCAGAAAACTTCCAGGCAGATTTGGCTAACATCACCTGTGAGATCGCCATCAAGCAGAAGCTGATAGATGAGCTGGAAAACAGCCAGCGGCGTCTTCACACGCTTAAACAGCAGTACGAACAGAAGCTGATGATGCTGCAATGCAAAATCCGAGACACCCAGCTGGAGAGGGACCGTGTCCTCCAAAACATGAGTAAGACTAGGGAAACGGAGGTGGGAGGGGCTGCTTCACTCAACGAATGAGTTGGTAGTTTATCCATCCTATTCAGACAGTTTAGACAGAAATAAGTTATGTGTTTTGTTTTTAACCTCCCTGTCGTTTGAATCATTTATATCACTTCATTTGGAGAATTTGTATTTAATCCTACATGCATTTTACAGATTCAATACAAAAACACACTGTAGGAAGTTTTAGATTTGGAAAGATATTTAGGCCATCTGATTTAAAATAGAAAAAATACAGCCAGATCAACCGTATGAGAAATATGCTACACATGTCCAAAGTTGTATTGTTGTTGCTGCCTGGTGTATATAAAACTATTTAATTATGAACCCTCTCAATCTTTTTATAACATTATTTAATTTTTTTCACAAAATTACATCTTTCATGATAATTTGTGCTGCCTATGTTAGATTCAGTGGAAAGCGGCACAGAAGACAAGGCTCGTAAAATCAAGGCTGAATATGAGAAGAAGCTGAGCGTCATGAACAAGGAGATGCAGAAGCTGCAGTCTGCTCAGAAAGAGCATGCTCGCCTGCTGAAGAACCAATCACAGTATGAGAAACAGCTGAAAAAACTTCAGATGGATGTGGCAGAAATGAAGAAAACAAAGGTATATCTTGAACACTTAAGCCTGATTTCTTTATTCATTCCTCTCCTCTAGAGTTTAGCTTTCCTGCAGATTTCCATTTCATTGTCTTTATTCTGGTTTTCTTTCCTTTTTAAAGACAAAAATGACTCAGTACTCCAATGAAAATGCTCAGTTAGCTGGACTTGTTGGAGTCAACAAGCAGCAATCCAAAACAAGACAAAATGTACGTAACGTGACGTAACGTAATATTTGTGATTTGATTGTACCAGGTCCGACTCATGAAGCAGATGAAGGAGCAGCAGGAGAAGAACAGGTTAAACGAAACTCGCAGAAACCGTGAAATCGCCAGCTTGAAGAAAGATCAGCGCAAGCAAGAGGTTAGTGACAGTGAGGTCCTCTATGACCTCTTTTACTATAGTTGGCTAATGAACTTAAATCTTGCATTGATGTGATTATTTTCTTTTGCAGCATCAACTGAAGTTACTGGAGGCTCAGAAGAGGCAGCAGGAGCTGATTCTGAGGAGAAAGACTGAGGAGGTGATCAGCTTTACACTTTCACATCACTTAATTGAGGCACATTTTACTGCGATCAAACAGAACAAGTGTAATGTTCCTTTATTTGTGTGTGTGTCTGTGTGTGTGTGCGTGTGTCAGGTGACAGCTCTGAGGAGGCAGGTCAGGCCTACCTCAGGTAAGGTCATAAGGAAAGTCAATCTTACAGAACCAGTCCAGGACTCCATCCACAGACCCCCATCTGGACGCATGTACTCCTCTAGCAACACAGCACCCAACGGAACCCGGTGAGTCTGTGTGGGTTTGGACAGTCATGTTTCAAGTGAAGCAAATATAGAGCCAGCTCTTAATTTGTGCAATATTATATACTGTGACAATTGAGCACAAGTAAGAAAATGAACATCTTTACTATTATAAAATGAGCAGATTAATTTTCCCATATGTGTGGATGTAAAATTATTTGATGAATTAATCCAAAACATTACTGACCCATTCTGTGGGTGCAGTTACTTCTACAGACGTACGGCAGGTGTTTACTCCACCAGAGTTGCTCGTAATAAATGGCAGTCCCTGGAGCGGCGGATATGTGATGTCATCATGCAGCGGATGACCATCTCCAACATGGAGACTGACATGATCCGCCTCCTCAAGGTAAAGTCCTGCAGCAGTGCAAGTTACATGACGGATGGACGGATAGATACATGAAAATCATCATTAGTCAGCCATTCATCATCAAAAACAAATATAGCTGTAAAAACGTCTTACCTTATCTGTGTGTTTGTAGCAACGGGAGGAGCTGACTAAGCGTAAGGAGAAGGTCATCAGGAAGAAAGACAGGCTGGTCAGGGAGGGGCCAGAGGCAGAGAAGGCAGTGACTCCCCTAAATGAAGAAGTGGATGCACTGACCGCCAACATCGACTACATCAACGACAGTATTGCAGACTGTCAGGCCAATATTATGCAAATGGAGGAAACAAAGGTGAGAAAGCCTGACGAGTTGGGAGCTGATCACAGTTGGATATTAAAAATGTTACTCACAGTTCATTTAGCTGTCCTGTTGATGGATTGAAAAAGTGAAGGAGCTTTATTGTATTGCAGACTTATTTTCTACTTCTCACAGGTCATATAAATAGGAATTAATGTTGTTTTGATTTCAGGAGGAGGGTGACACAGCAGATGTCTCTGCAGTGATTGGTGCCTGTACCCTTGCAGAGGCTCGTTTCCTGCTTGATCACTTCATGTCAATGGCCATAAACAAGGTTTAATAAGGCTTTAATAATGACTAGTTTTCCAAACAAGAAAAACTCTGCCCATGCCCTCACACTTTGAAAAGTCACATGTCAAAAGACACATCTATAGATGACAACAAAAGTAACAAAAGTTTTTGTCACACATTTTTGTCAATGAATTTCACGTTTTAAAATGAAAATCATTTTGTCTCAGAAAGATGTTTTACTGATGTATTGTAAATATCTTAATATAAGACAAATGCATTAGCTAATGAATATCTAGATATTGATGAATATTTACATAGCATGTATTGTCTTATAACTTCCAAGTCTGACCCTGGAAAATCAACTGCAGTTTGAATGTTAGCACTGTTACATATCTGCATTCTGGCCCCAGGGTCTGCAGGCAGCTCAGAAAGAAGCCCAGGTAAAGGTGATGGAAGGCAGGCTGAAGCAGACAGAGATCACCAGTGCCACACAGAACCAGCTGCTCTTTCACATGCTGAAGGAGAAAGCAGAGTTCAACCCGGAGCTGGATGCCCTGCTGGGGAACGCTCTGCAAGGTAGACGAAGCACTTGTATGGGTTGATGGAGCCAAAACACAGACCATGAGCCCTGGTGTAACTCAGCCCACCTCCTGGAAGCATTTGGCCTTTCAGAAAGTGGGCTGTGTTACTGGTCAGATGCATGATTGGGTTTATTGAGATGCTCTTGCCTGTTACCTTCTGCTGACTAGAAGCTGACCTAAAGTATAGCAATCATTCTGAATGAATGAATTACAGGGTTATTGATTGGCACCATCATCACTGATCAGATTTTTGAATTTATTCCAGCCAGCTTCTATTCAGTAGGATGCTCTGTTTACAGTACATGCACTTTATTATTATCATTTTTTATTTGTTTGTTTAATTTTTGAATTTTGGGGGGATGTGTTTTTGATTTGTGCATTGCCTTTTTTTCTGTTCCCCCATGTTTTCTTTTTCTTTTTTTGTTTCCTTATGTTTTCACAGAGCTAGGTAACATCCCAGCTGGTAAGTGAAATAATATTAGACTCTTGCTGTGTTATGGATGCATGGTTCCTTCCCCTTGCACTTAGAACAAAACTAACGAAACATAACATGAAGAGGCGCATGAGGTGCAATGCAACAAGGCTTCATCCCTCCATCTGTCTGCTGACCCTTCACTTCCCTTCATCTGGACACCCTCCTCCTCCTCCTCCTCCCAGCTCACCATGTGCTAAAGACTCCATGCTTTTGCACCCTGATAACCTCAGACCCTTCCACAGGAACCAGACAACATGGATTTTTAGCTCTGCCAGACCCTGTAGGTCAGCTGACCCCATTGGGAGCAACGGACTAACGATTCCTTACACTCCTCCACCTTGTTGTCTGATATCAAGTCTTTTACTTTTGTCTCTCAAGTCGCCCACACATCTTTGTTAAACCTGTACCCACCTGACTGCTGTCTGACCTATGACCTCTTAACTTTTCAATCCATCTGATCACTCTGAGCTCAGTAAGGACCAAGTTTCTATTTGTTGATTAAAAAGACAGCATGGCACTGCGCTGATATTGCCTTCATCTGCTTCCTTTGTTCATCTTTGTTCATTTCCTCCCAGTTTGCTCTGTTATTCTTGATCAAAATGAAGATTATTTAAAAACGTCTCAACGAACCCAACTACAATACAGATGGATAACTGATTTAGTCTACGGAAAAGTGCATTTGTTAAGAAACATGGCAGAAAGTCATTCAACAGTCATCTCAGTCTTATTAGCCATGAGAGTATTTTGTAATGCTAATCTTATTCATTGATGTCATTTGACAGAAAATGGGGATGACAGCAGCAGTGATGAGTCTGCACAGAGCCCTTCAGCAGAGGGAACGTATGTATATGTCTTGATTACAGTCTGTGAAGATTATATGCCTTATATCATAATATATTGTTTGAAATTATGATACATAATGTTATACCATATGAAGATAGTGTAACTTAAGCTATGTTACATTATGTAACAATATAATTAGTGTTATATAATCTGTTACTCGTGAATTTTGTTTTATCCATAACTAAATAATGCTTATTTTATATATATATATATGTGTGTGTGTGTGTATGACACTAACATAAAAAAATTTTTTTTTCTTCCAGTACTTTAGCATCAGACCTTATAAAACTCTGTGGAGAAACAAAAACAAGGAATAAGGTATAACGATTCCACTGTTTACGTGTCATGTCTCCATATAAAGAAGTCTTTTTCCCAGTTCTCTTTCATCCTAACTTCCATGTGTCTGTGCTGCACAGGCTCGTAGGAGAACCACCACCCAGATGGAGCTGCTGTACGCAAACTCTGAATCTGCCCCTGATGCACCCACTGCAGACTTCTCCAGTTCCATTTTGCCGTTAGCTGAGACACCAGATGGGGGAGGAGACATGGACACACCAGGCTCTTCAGTCAGGGACTACACAGCTCTCTCTCCCTGCTTTCCCTCTAAAATGGGCAGCATGTAAGTCCATGCCCGGCACCCTCCCTGCTAACATGTTTATTGCCACCTCCTCGCTTCCTGCATGTTTTGATGTTGCTTCTGCTTTTTTTAAATATTCTTTACAAATTATTCATGAGCCCCCTTTAATAAAATACAATTAAATCAAATGATTTATTTGAGGTTAAAGCATGAGGAGAGGACCAAACATTAATATTTGCATGTATTTATAGACATTGTCCACTGCATAAACTACCTTTCTAATCCTATATTACAATGGAGTTACACACTGAAAGCCCCAAAACTAACCAGACCGCTTGAACTAGTCTATGAAAGGCCATGCCTCACACCTGTGACAGTACATTTAGTGTGTGGAAAGAGCTTTGGCTAACAGTGATCCAGCAGCAGATAGAGTAGTGGATTTGTATATGAGCGTAGCACAGAATCTGCATGTGTCATCAGTAGTTAAACATGAGCTTGGCGAAGAACCACCACTGTTTTGGGACTTATCAGGTAACTTTGTTTCCGTCTGTATGCCCATGCCCATGTCCTTATTGTTGCCATTATTTTCTGTTTGCTTAAACACCTTTCTGTTGTTTTATTATTATTATTGTGTTCGTTTGGGGATGAATTGATGAAACTGAACGCTCAGTTCTGGCTCCAGAACTTCACCGCTGGTGGAAAAGAGAGCTCCAGAGCCCTCGCCGCTCTCACGCAGGAAGACCTATGACAAGGCACATGCAGCAGCCGACAGGGCAAAGGTCAAGGAGATTAAACAGTAAGAGCTTGCTGCTGACACTTTGGCCTTTAAGCCGAAAAAGGTGAAATAACTTCAATTAACACTTCAACTATACTAATACTCTTCTCTCGGTTTCCTGCTTTGAAGACGCATGTGGTCTCGACTGAATCAGTGCCTGGTGTGATAACCTTTGACCTGCCAAGTTCTATGCTGAATTTAAAGTAATTTTTCTTACGGCCCCTCTCTGAACCATAATGGTGATAGCTGGTCATGATCTTTTATCACTTCTAGTACATTTTACTCAAATTCAGTGTTCAACTTGCTAATGAATCCCACTGCTGCTAGTCTGCTTATGATCCACGTTTTACATAACTGAGAAAATCACTGTCTCTTTCTCTTTCTTTATATTAATAGTCAATTGTTGACCTACACATTACACAGCTTGATCTGTTGATAGTAGATATTAAAGAAAGACAGGAATCATTGACAGAGGACACAACAAGCTAAAGCGTCTCTGACCAAATGTGATCCAGGCAGTTCTACTGTGTGTGTGTGTGTTTTGACAAACAGACTCAAAGAATAAAACCTTTAGTCGACAACATGGCATTTACTCTGCTACCACCCTCAGGCGAAACATGACTTTTAATGGATATGATGCAAAGTAGCAGTTTCTTTTATCATTATAGTCTTGTGCAAGCTGGACTATCTTTCGATTTGAGCTAATAGATATGAAATGAATTAAACTAATACTGTATAAATCTCTATATCATTTAAATCTTAATATCGTCTTAATATCATTTTCTCTCGTTACTGTGAACAGCTTCCAAAACAAACGCTGCAGCTTGACTTTCATTGAAGGGCAGTATGTTGAACACTTTGGACACTCATAGCCTTTTATTTGTAATTTGGCCTCACGAATAAAGTCGACTTAACTTAGTGTGTGTCTGTGATAATGTGAACAGTTTACTGTAAATCCGACAGTTTCTCCCGGTAACATGAATGCAGCATATGCATCTCCCTTTTATCTTCATGCCTCCCACACTTCCACCATAAGTGTGTAAACAGCTTAGCACACACTTTAATCATGCTGCAGCTTAATTGGCAGCCCCACTGTCTTTCTTCACAGCCCAGTCATCAGGAACCCGAAGAGCAACCCATCACTTCCTCTCTCCTCCACTGCTCGTCCCAGTAACCGCGTCATGGTGTTTAGCCATATGACAGGGTATCTGGGCCCCACATGTTCTGCAGGATGAGTGAGAACAGAGTAAAGTAAATTTGACATTAGCTCTTTAGAGGGTCATATTAGTGTTGGATTGAGATGCTCAGAATGAGCACACAGTCAGTTACACAGTCAGTACCCCATTTTCAGAGGTAATGCAACCATAAAGAATACATGTGTGGCTAAGGGAGCATAGTGCTGTCATCCTTTTAATTATTAATGTGCAGTCTAAGCCTCTTAACCTTTTGCAGTTGCAGGTGCACAGTGTGTCAGTGCAAAATGGATCCTGCAAGTGTAATAATACCAATAATACCACTAGTGGTAATTCACATTCCACATAATGCATACTGTTACTGATCGTTTTGTGAGAACATATGATCACTGACAATACACCTTTTTGTTTTTCTTAGTATAATGAAGTTAGTTTTAACAGTCTGCTGGGAATTTCATTTCTTAATTTTTTTGGTCTTTGGGTTGGGGGGGGGGGGGGGGGTTGGCAGTACTGTCTATATGATAATTTAAGTAGTTTAGTTTATGTGGTTTAATTGTTATCTGGGCCCCACATGTTCTGCAGGATGAGTGAGAACAGAGTAAAGTAAATTTGACATTAGCTCTTTAGAGGGTCATATTAGTGTTGGATTGAGATGCTCAGAATGAGCACACAGTCAGTTACACAGTCAGTACCCCATTTTCAGAGGTAATGCAACCATAAAGAATACATGTGTGGCTAAGGGAGCATAGTGCTGTCATCCTTTTAATTATTAATGTGCAGTCTAAGCCTCTTAACCTTTTGCAGTTGCAGGTGCACAGTGTGTCAGTGCAAAATGGATCCTGCAAGTGTAATAATACCAATAATACCAGTAGTGGTAATTCACATTCCACATAATGCATACTGTTACTGATCGTTTTGTGAGAACATATGATCACTAACAATACACCTTTTTGTTTTTCTTAGTATAATGAAGTTAGTTTTAACAGTCTGCTGGGAATTTCATTTCTTAATTTTTTTGGTCTTTGGGGGTTTTTTTGGGGGGGGGAGGGGGTGGCAGTACTGTCTATATGATAATTTAAGTAGTTTAGTTTATGTGGTTTAATTGTTTCCTGACCAGTGCATTCAGATGTTAAAGGTTAGCTGCCAGATGCTCTTCCTTTTTCTCCACTTGTTTCCTTCTTCTTTCTACCGTAATTATCACCCAATATTTAACTCCATGCATCATCATCATCTTGACTATTTACAAATTGTATCAAATCTCCAGCATTGCTTAACTTCTTGCTTAACATAGTATATATCTTATGGACTCTACTATTTTTTTCCCATGGGATATTTTTATAGCACACTGTATATCTAGGACATTTATCGGGCAATTCAGGCAGAGGTAAATATAGTGAACTAGATTGCAGATGCGTGTGTGGCAATAACAGGTGTGACCTGAGAGCATTGGATGCATTAGAAAGTAGAAAATGTTTACAGCTAAGGGCTGTTCAGCCCCACGTATAATCTGGTATTATAGCAGACTAAAGCTACATGACGACTAGCAGTTTTAGAATTATGTTCCATTTATTAGTCCATGGGCTCGGAATATAATTAGCATTGTGCTATGTAAGGAATGATTTGGAAAAAATGTGGAACTTGATAAGCATAGGAAGTAATTATTTTAATCAGCAGCTCATCATGTCTCAGGTATCTCAGATATTTTCTTCCGCTCTAGGATGAATGGATGCCTCCACTTCAAACCCCACCACATCCTCCATGCTGTTCTCCCCTCCGACCCACCCACGTAAACCTTTTTTTGTTCTTAAATGTCACACAGTCCTCTGAGATTTCACCTTTGGTGAACGGGACACAGGTGAATCGGACTCACGGATAAACCTGGTGTGGGTTTCACCCTTTTCTCATCAGATTCTGCAAAAACAAATCTCACAACGCTGAGTGTGATTGACGGGTAGAAGAACAGTCCATTAGACTGTGCGTGTGTGTGGGGTGGTTTGTTCCACAGTGATGGATGACCTGGGATATCTAGGATCAATACATAATTACAATAAACAAAGACAGTGTAAACTTGATGATTTGTTTTTTTCCAAGCCTCTTAAACCTCATTCATCCACTACTGAATAGTGACACCACCACCTCATCCCGCTGCTCCACAGATACTGATAGGTACAACAGTTGGGGGGCAGTGCTTGTACAATTACACTATCAGATGCCAATTTGTCAACACAATCAGTCAATCAGTGATTGATTGAGGTTCCTTTGATGCTTTTAAACATGCAGCCGCTGATGAACCTGCACTGTTGCTTTCTAATGATTGTCACTGTCTCCAGGGGTTTATTTATGCCACACGCTGGAAAAATGAAGTAACTGAAGGTTCCAAGGTATTATGTGTTTTGGGGTTTTTTTTCTCTTAAACATAACATAGGTGACTTTCCACTGTTGTCTCTTTCCTTTTCTTTTTACTGTTATTTTCATCTCTTTGTTATTCTGGTCTAGCTTTCTATTTTTTTTAATGTACAGCATCATGCCTATTAGCCATGAGAGCTGCATGCTGTGCATGGCTCTGGTTGTGTGGGTGGATTTACACCTCTGCTGCTCAGAGATCCGCGTATCGTATTTGAACGCTGCACTTACTGATAATGATACTGTGTGTTTTCCAGGGGCGTCATTAACCCGGTGCCATCCACCAAGAGCAGTAGGTCAGCGGCGTTACAGTGTGTCCACGTGGCAGAGGGACACAGTAAAGCTGTTCTCTGTGTCGATTGCACTGATGACCTCCTCTTCACTGGATCCAAAGGTTAATACCCACAATTCTCACTCCCTCCATCTTTCTCATCCCGCTCTTTCAGTTGTATTCTTCTACCTCTGATCATCAACATTCCCTGCATTGCTCTTCATTACAGATGTTGCAATTTACTACCCTTTGACATGGTGTTATATGCATCAAATAAAACCTGACAAGAGCATTTAAGATTGCCATATGTACAGTATGAGGATGAATGGGGTGATCAAATAAAATAACATACACATGCAGTAAAACTAAAAAAAAAAACCTATCCTCATCTGTGGTTTCTAATAATGTAATAAATGATGACGGAGGTGACAGAGCGTGTTTGTCCTCCTGCAGACCGGACCTGTAAGGTTTGGAACCTGGTAACAGGTCAGGAGATAATGTCCCTGGCTGGTCACCCCAACAACGTGGTGTCAGTCCGCTACAGCTCCAGTTTGGTTTACACTGTGTCCACATCCTACATCAAAGTCTGGGACATTCGGGACTCGGCCAAATGCATCCGAACACTGACGTGAGTCTGACTGTTGAAATGCCCTTTGTGTCCCTTTGTTTGACAGTGTTAATAACTACCCCAAAATGTCTTAATCATTACATTTTATACACTTACGTATACATAACTTACTTAAATAAAAATAAGCCACTTTTCATATTGAACTCTTGTTAATGTGGTGGAACCTGCTGGATGGATAATTTATTCTTCTCCGCACTGGTTTCACACTTTGTTACGATTGGTTTCCAAAAAAGAATTTGTAAAAATATTCAGCGCGCTCAGATCTTAGATCCTAGAAGTTTCAATAAATGAGCAAACTAACCTCAAAAGTACTTTACTAAGTTTCTGTATCCACATCAAAATGTATCATAAGAGGTTATGAGTCTACATCTGTTTTGTAAATCTGTCATGAGATGAGAAGTTTCTAATGATCTCATCAAAATATCCTGTGTAGAGAGGTAATATTAAAATGATGTTCCCTAATTACCTAATGTATGTTCATTTATGTTGCTCCACTGTGTGTTCAGGTCCTCTGGTCAGGTTAATGTTGGGGATGTCTGTGCGTCTAACACAAGCAGAACTGTCACCATCCCAGCAGGAGAGAACCAGATCAACCAGATCGCTCTCAACCCCAACGGGACGATTCTGTATGCTGCTGCCGGAAACTCGGTCAGAGTCTGGGATCTGAGGAGGTAAGGTCAAGGGTCACAAAGAAAATGTGGTGACAGTAATTAAAAATGATGAAAAAAACAAAAGAATAAATGGGATTTATAGTGTAAGGTAGAGGCGGAGAAGCCCAGACTTGCATGAAACCTGCTTATCATTCTATTTATCATTTCTTTTTTTTTTCATTCTTTTTTAAATACCACACACGCGCGCACACATTCACACAAACAGAGTCAAGATAAAGTAGGATTTCTTTTCCCACCCTTATTTCTTTGTCACATTGTCACTTAGATTTAGATTTTATAATAACATGACCGGTATCCAATCTGCATCCCTCATCCATCCTTGCTGCTGTTTGCTGTGATGAATTACCTCTTTACTCCTGTTAGACAACAAACATTTTGGAAGCAGCACTTTGGTTGATTAAACAACTTTGAATCAGTGAGTTGGAAGAACACATTGTAATTTACTCTGACACTGATCACTGCAAACTGAAGTCAGAGGCTTCGACTACCCACGTGAAACATTAGTGGAATATTTACTCAGTGAATGTTCAACATATTGTACAGTGCCATCAGTTTTTATGTTTGCTGTTCCTCGTTTGTGGTCATAGACCAAAACATAGGAATTGTAAAGAGGGAATCTGGGTATTGATTTTGATACTGTACATTTTTTCTCTGACAGATTTGCATCCACTGGGAAACTCACTGGTCACCTCGGTCCAGTAATGTGTCTGACTGTGGATCAGTCTGGAAACAACCAGGACCTGGTGATCACAGGCTCCAAGGATCATTACATTAAGGTGCATTTCCAATGTATATTAGCTGCTGTAGCCACAACACGTTATCATAATGCTCTTTGAATTGCTGACATATTTCATGGTGTGTGTGTGTGTGTGTGTGTGTGTTTTTGTGTGTGTGCGTGTGTATATATCCACCTCTAACATGTGGTGTCCCGGCTGTTGCAGCTGTTTGATGTGACTGAGGGCTCTCTTGGGAGCGTCAGTCCTACCCACAACTTTGAACCACCACATTATGATGGTATTGAGTCTCTGGTGGTGCAGGGAGACAATTTCTTCAGCGGCTCCAGAGACAACGGCATCAAGAAGTGGGACCTGGATCGCAGAGACCTGCTTCAGGTACTGCACAAGGCACACACATATATAGGAATAAATGACAAAAAATGATTTATGATGCTGGGGATGTAATTAAATTTTTAAGTGTGTTATGCACCGACCTGGATTCATGGTTGAGTAGAGGAAGGCATGGCTTATTTACATATCAGATGATGTAAGCTATAAAAAAGAAGCTAAAAAGAAACAGAAGAGTAAAAGTAATCATTCACATTATATAAAGGCCTATATCTTAGAATAGCTCTTTGTGTCATGGATTTCATTGTAATTTTCCTGTTATATCTACATTTTTGTTCAGATGTGCTCAGTTGATGACCTAAATTGTAAACTGTGAAAGTTTGACATTGTGATTTAAAGTTACAATTAAGCCATAAAACATAAAAAGATCAAAATCACATGAGAAACGGTATCAATCTTTCAACTACATCAACATGTAGTATGTAAAACTTTATTAATCTGCTTAGAGACTTTGTTTATTTGTCAGCATGATAGTCAAATCATTTATATGAGATTATATGTTACAGAGAGCTTTTCAAGCTTCTTTCCTTCTGTCCATCAGCAAGTCCCAAACGCTCACCGTGACTGGGTGTGTGCACTGGGCATCGTCCCCGGCTCCCCGGCCCTGCTCAGCGGCTGTAGAGGTGGGGTTCTCAAGCTGTGGCACACGGACACACTAGGGACCCTGGGAGAGCTGAAGGGTCATGAGAGCCCCATTAACAGCATCTCTACCAACAGCAGCCACCTGTTCACAGCCTCAGAGTGAGACGTGCACGCACACACACACGCACACACACACACACACACACACACACACTATATGTTTTATGTGCTACAGTTAGTGATTTGACCATTTTAATATTCTTTTCTGGACAGTAGATTTATTCATTGACTTGACCATTATTATTCAAATGATACGGTGCTCCCCTGGTTGACCTGGCAGATCCACACAGTCATTTAACCAGTCAGAAATTGGATTTCTTTCTCTCTGGGTCTGAGGGTAGTAACATCGACTGAAACAATATGCGTACTTACTCACTGTGGCTATTTCGAATGAATACAATCATTTCCACTAACACATTATACCAAGCCGTCCATGACACGTATTTGGATAGTTCATTCAAAATGGTGAAGAGAAATAAAAAGGGCATTCTTTACCCTCAGTGGTGACAAAGAGGTCCCTCCTGTGTCTTTCGCATGCATCAATCTGTTGCGGCTGAAGGACACGTCTAGCACACTGGAAAGAAAAACACTGATTTTGAAGTCTAGTGAGCACAGCAGCTGGTAGATGTCTTGGCGGGTGATAATCATGGTTACAAGTTACAGTGTTATTTCTAGTGCACAGAAGAAGAGTGCAGCGAGACTGACGTATCAGAGCACTGAGTGTTGCCAAGAATATCGAATTGAGCTCAAATTTCAGCCATTTTGATGCAATGTTGCATTTATTTGATAGGATAGATACTGTGGCTGCTGCTTTATATGAGACATCAGTTCTAACAGACACACACGCGCGCGCACACACACACACACACACACACACACACACACACACAGGAGAACATGCAAACAGTGTCATCAGCACGAGCCTGGTATTTGATTTGATGTAGTTTTAAAGGACAGCGTGTTGATGACACGTTAGCACTGACCCACTTTGCCTGCTATATGTGTGCGTTACATTACATTGATATTCCTTTATTCTGTGTGTCTCAGTGACCGCACTGTGAAGATCTGGCGTGCACGCGGCGGACTGGACGGCACCTTAGAAGTGGTTGATAATGCGGATGAGGTGGCAAGCAACTAATGGCGCCTCCTGCTGGGCTTGTCCTTGTCAAGTAACAGCATCCTCTGATGCTGCTCCCCTGCACTTTGACCCCAAACCTCCAAAGCCCACCACTCACGTTCAAAACACACACCTTCACTGATATATAACCTTTATGACTTTGCCAAGAGGAATCACCGCTCTCAAGAGAAACCAACTCTGTAACTGTTTTGTTGAATCAGCTAATCACATTACTTCTCCGTATTGTTAATGAGTCTCCGCTCTCTTTTGTGCCGTAGACAGTTTCTGACCATAAATCTTGAGAAGAACTTGAAGATGTTCATTTAAACACAGTTTTGTATGACTCTGAATGATGAATCTTCAGACACACAGTTACCCAGGGAAAAGGTGGCAGTGTATTTTGATGGATTTGGGAGAATGACCTGGATGAAGTGTAGTGTCAGAGGAGAGAAGGGAGACTCACAGCTCACAGGTTGATAGCTGGTCTTCACAAAGCCACTTCTCCGCTGTCTTGGGGTTGTCTGTCTGCACTTGAAGCAGGACCAATGTCCCCACAGTCCTTTTCCCCCTCAACTATCAACTGTCTTTACATGAAAAAGACATATTGAACCATTCCCATTAACATCTTTTCCCTTTGTATCGTCTCAGCTGTCCTGCATTCTGAAGGCTAAATACTTTACATTAACGGTCCCACTTCACTCACAGCAAAGTTTGACATTTTGGGAAAATACGACTTTGACTTCTTGATGTGTTATGTGAGAAGATCAAAAACAGTCTCATATCTGTCATGTTAAAGGTAATCATGTTAAATGTAAGGCTATGACTGTAGCTTAGCATAAAGACTGGCAGCATGAAGAAACAGCTGGCCTGCTAACACACTATGTGTTGTCAGTTTGAGCCATACAAAGACCCAGGTGTTGCGCTAAACTAAGCAAAGTGGCACACAGCTGTAGTTGTAGATGCCACTGTAAACAGTGGTACTGATCTTCTCATCTAACTCTCAGCAAGAGGGAAAAGTGTTTCCCATAATTAATGTTGAATGTTTCCTTTAACTCTTTAGCACTTGTGAAAAACAGACCAGTATTTGACATATACACTATAAACACCTAATCCTTCTTAACTATAAGCAGTTCAGTTTCTCGTTTGATGATATTCTACACTTGTCCGTATGTAAACATGTATGTTCAGTACACGTTCACTATGACTGAAAGTACACTACTGAGTCATTGTCTGCTGCAAAGCCATGTGCTCACCCTCTGTCACCCTATGATGCTTCTCGCTGTGGACTCCAGGTGAGGTCCACTCAGTACAGTAGCAGTGCGTCTGTAAATATATATATATATATGTTTTAGTGTCCTTTTTTTTGAAAGAAGAGGCCTTCAGACTCCGCCTGATTTGCAATTTGAACCACATCGACTGTTACCTGTCTCCCAGGTGTGATCCTTGTGGGGCCTTCCTGGAGACACGTGTGGTCTCCCTGGTGTAACTGATGCGTCTGTCACTATTGAGTGATGTCACTTTTGAATGTTCAATTAAACAGCAGCTGTAGGCGTTTTTTCAAATCCATATCTAATGTATGTAAACAATGTGTTCTGAAAAGAAATCTGACTGAATGGTAGTTCTGTGGGACCACTGATCTGAGCGCTGTCTGACTCGAGAGCCCAGAGGAGCAGGAATGGCAGGAAGAGTGACGAGCAGCGTTGTTGTCACTGTAGATGGAGCTTTACTCCCATGGTTTTTGGCCTAAGGTTCATTTTATTTTCTTTGTTTTATTTTTGTTATGCCGGCGCTGTCACACAGTCTGGACGTACCCCTCTGGAGTTTCAGTCGCCATTCCCAAGTGGTGGACTCCAATGTAGTGATTCTAATGTCAGATGCCTGGTGAAAATAAACGCCATCTGTCAAAAACAAACATGTCTGTGTGGTTTTTCAAGTCTCATTTTTGCTGCTAGTGTTTCTGCAGTTTAGTTAGTATAAAGAATATATGTCTGTATTAAATGTGTGTTAAATAACTTTAAAAGGCAATAAATAATGCACGACAAGTAACTACTTAAATAAAACAATGTTGCTGCTTGTTTAAACATTGTCTTCCATGTACCCACAGGCTGCGTATTGTGTAGTTGTTGACAAATAATTAATACTAGGACCTGGTTGCAACATTAGTTGTCGAAACAATTAGACTATTTTTATTTCTGGCAATTTACACAGTTCTATAGGAGAGACAGTAGGAACATGATGACGCTGAAAACAACTAATCATTTCATATAGGAGGGCGTCCCTGTTTGCAGTGAAGGTGATCTGTGTCTCACATGCTCTGGAAGATTTCTCTCCTTATGCCTTTGGGGAGACGTTTTTTTTTTTTATCTTCTTCATAAATATTTCAGACAGGTTTCATTTTCTGTGTGTAGATTTTCCAGATACAGACTGCCGATGTTGTATGTCAATACTATGTCTCTTCTCAATCTGAGACGTATCATGGCGCTGCTCCTTGGGATTTAATAACATTCTAATGTGTTTCATAAGTATCTGTCTACGTTTATTACCTCGGCTGAAGATACTAACGTGAAGTGAGCATTTATCTGCTCTAACCATCCCAGCCACTGCTATTAGAATAAATGACGTTTTTATTGTTGTGTCATGCAGTATGTTGCTGAGCCCACGTCGGCTTGTAAAAGACCGTACGTTCCCACACAGGACCAGAGTGTTGTGTGTCTATGAGACAGAGATTAGAAGAAAGTAATAAAAACAAAAGTATATATGATTGAGAACTAATTCTTCTCATAGACCTTTGTTTCTTTTTACATTATTCTCACAATCTTTCATATTTGCATTGCATCATTTTGAAATATATACCGATATATTTTCTGATACCGATATCAACCGATACCTATATATGTGGGGTCCCCCCAAAAAACTAAATCATTTCAGGTAAACAAACAAAAGTAAACAGAACAAAAAAAGTATCTCAAAAACTATACATCACATCACTCATATTTTGTGTCATTAAAAAAGTAAAAAGCAATATCGATAATTTCCAATATTAAATTTTAATATTAATATCGGGGGCCGATAATATCGGACATCTTTAGTTACAACACATTACATCCTGCGCCATTTGTTGCCTCTTATGATCATCAAAGGGGTGATATGGACTGATTCTCCCCACAGAGCTTTTCTATAAACAACATCTTGTTTGTACTTTTACGTGGAATTGAGTATTTGTACACTATGGCACTGGTGCATTCGCGAGAGTATGTTGTATAAGTGACAGTATAATTCCACTGAAAAGCAACACAATGAGAACGAAGACAAATTTGATCTTGTTACTGTGCCATGATGTCTAACACAGAGATGTGATGTGATGTCACGGCGAAAAAAAAACTGTTTTCTGAAAAACATGCTTAATGAACAGCTTGAGAGGCCATCAGAAATCTGCAGGACTTAGTGACAGGCAGTGCCAATCACCGGCCACCTGATGTGAATGTTACAGTGTTGATTGTGTGTGGAAGTCACTGAGGTTATGCTGGGTTAAATTTGACCCAGGAGACATTTCTCTAGTCCCCAAACTTTGCTTAAATTACTCTGAAGGCTGAATGTTTTTTGAAATCACTTTTTAACATGTGAACACCTATACACCTAACTATCTGCTGTAGTTCTACAACAATATACCGTCCATTTATCCAACTGACCTTTCATTTTTTTACACAAACCCCAGGTCCTCATTGGTCAGTAGCCTCTTCCTTTGATATAAGTCGATTAATCCTCATTAAAAATTTGCACAACCAGCTGTTTCTCAAGATGCAGCGATGTGCACACTCGGCGATGAGCAGATCTTTGGCCCTTAGAGAAAGAGACTTTGCCCTGCCTCAGCATAGCCAGATGTGAAACGCCCTTTTACACCATACTGTGTATCAGAAAAAGGGATTTTTACTGACACTGCTGAAAAATCCTTAATGAGGCGCAAAATCCCATTCATTAGCAACACTAATTCACTGAAATAAAAATAGCACTCTCTATACTGTCTGTACTGTTCTGGGGTGTGTGAGCCATTAGAGATGCATCTGTTCTTTTTTTATATAATAAAAATAATGACCCTGATCCAGCAGGATCCAGCATAAAGTATGTTGAGCTCAGTTTTTCAGTTTTAAGGCGATATCTCATACAAACATTACAATAACCGCTCAACATTAGTTTATTGGAGTGTTCTCAGTCATCAGGCAGGCTGAGGAGGATAATGAAGTACAGAAACACTTTACACATCTAACAGGAAGAGTATGTCCTGTTTGGCAAAGTATGGGAAGGGGAGGTTGACGAGATAGTAATTAGGAACAGTCGGAGCTACTTTACATTCTGATCATTTGAAATCTATTTGCAGCTTTTAACCATAAATACAGTACTGTATCTGTCAACTCAGATACAACGCAGGCTTAAAACATAAAACCATTTCTGAAATGTTATGCATATTTTTCTACTGATCCCAAAGTACCTGCTCAACCCACTCTCCGGATGCAATAACGGAATAACTACGCTGTAAAACTGCAATAATGAAAATTAAACTGTAAAAAGAGATGTTTGTTATTGTCCTCATTAATAACTGAATAAATGAAACCACGGAAGGACTGGAATATTAAGTGGGAGCAATGATTCGAAATGAACTTGGGGGAAGTACAGTACAAGCGGAGATGAAAAAGTTCCTCAGTAATAAAGCTCATTTATCAGGGAACCCCACTGTGGGAAGCCATTTCTAAATCACCCTCACCTTTATTATTACACATAATCCGAACCAGCGCTTCACCCAGATCACTCCCTGAGCTGCTGTACAAAGCTAAGATTACACTCTTCATATAACCACATTGCTCCCAACAGAGCTGAAACAGATTGAAACAAGAGCCTACGGTCTGGCTGCTGGGTCGGAGGCTGTGCGCTGTCATATTCACATGCTCCCAACGAAGACCCTTCATCTCAATGAAGGCTCTCCTCTTCAGTAAACAAAGAGATGAAAAGTTTATTGGTTAAAAAGAAAGGTTTCATCCTGAGGTTAATGACAGTCAGACATCTAATTCAAACCCAGAGTGAAACGTCAGGGGATCTTCAGAGTTGGTTGGACAATACTCTGTGCACCATGAACATTGGTGCCATATTTCATTACTGACTCACTGACCAATGTCTCCAACCAATGCCTGTTTCTACAATTTTTTTTTTTTTTTTACAGAGAATTCATCATATAAATGCTGCTTTACTCAACATGTACGTATTAAAACCCATAATGGTGTCAAGAGTCTACTAACAAATCAACATACACTATAATGTCCTCCATTATGGTGCAGTGAGTTCCCCAAGGTTGTTCACGTTTCTGGCTCTCTATTGCTCTGAATGCAGAGCAGCTGTGGTTGCTTTAAAAAAGAGATCACACATAAAAGGTGTTTATATGCTGATGATTATTCCCTTTATTTTCTTAAAAGCTCGGAATACCTCAGCTGGAACACAGTTGGAACACAGTGTACCTGTCAACCGCTGCAATCTGTGTAAAACCAATTAAATGTGTGAGGCTGTTTTTGCACTTGATTAGGTTTTCAACTGTCGACTGTGTTCCAGGCCCTGTCGCGGAATCAGAATTTAATTTTCACAAGTAAGTTGCCTCCAACAGTTTCAGTGCTCACTCCACCCCCCCTTGTTTAACCTGGATATTCAAAAACGATAAAGACACTGGGGTGTAGCCAAATGGAGCTGGATCATCACGCCTTTCTTGTGCAAATTGTCAGGCACTGAATTCATTTACAGATCAGAGCAAAAAAAATGTGACCAGACATCAATTTGGCCTGGAAATTACACTGAAACTTTGGAAGCAATATTCAGGTCCCTCATCCAAAGCATGACTCAGAGATAAAAAGAAGCCCTTACATCACTGAGAGGACTTTTATCTGAAATCTTGCTAGTGCCACTTTTTTAGGATAAGGTACAACTGGATGCAACTGAACTCGATATGTATGTATACTGTCTGTGCAATGTATAGGCTAATGTGTATATATGCTTATATATACTTTATATAAATAAAGGAATATTATGGAAATATAGGGATGTACTGGCCCAATGGGTGGTTGTAACTGTATATGAATGAAAATAAGTAGAAATGTTCCATAAAATATAATGCTATGACATACAAGCAAGCATACAAACAAGTGCAACAACAATGTTACATATGCTCACAAACTTACTAACAACAGAAAAATAAGCCCTAGGTGTGAGAAAAAGATTGAAATATGAATGTAGGAGCCATACTGACCAAGCTTCCTTTGAAGATGACAAAGTGGTATTTAAGATAGTAGAGGTAACTGTTGTAATTGATGAACGTGAAAATTGGATAAATAAAATTGGATTGAACAAACACTGCAGCGACACTGCAAAAATTGCGCTCGTAACAAGCAAGAACCTCTGCTGAACCCAAGTTCCTTGGGTCGAACACACAAGCCAGTCCCAAAGACCGTATGGCAGGTATGATCACTGAGCATACAGATTTGAGGTTGCTGAAGATTTGTCGCTTGTCGACTCAAACGTGGATCAAGTGGACGTTCTTTGTGATACATTCCAAATGCAAATGGTTGAGGATACAGAAGCTGCAATCGCCACCGAGCTGTCTGAAACCGATGGACAAATAGACCAACAGGAGAATGTCACCTGCTTCTGTTTGGACGGAGGCACAGTCAACAGGCTTGTGACCGAATACTGGATTGTCCTGCCTGTTTCAGTGGACGAGTATAAGGTGGGTCAGCTGTATGCAGTAGCAGAGGCCAGTAAGAGTGAGACAGGTGGAGGAGAAGTTGTGGAGGTTGTGGTCAACGTGCCCTATGAGAATGATGAAGGGAAGGGACAGTACACCCACAAGATCCACCACTTGCAGAGTAATTTGCCACATGATCCAGCCATTTTTAAGTCAAAGAGGACAGGTAGAGGGCCTCTGGGACCTGACTGGAAGAAAGAACTCGCTAACAACCCCAACTGTCCACACATGTGTGCCTATAAGCTACTGACTGTTGAATTCACGATGGTGGGTCTACAGGGAATGATGGAAAAAATTATTCAAAAGTTTGAGCATCGTTTGTTTACCAACTTCCACAGACAAATGTTCTGCTGGATTGACCAATGGATCGTTATGTCAATGGATGATAAACGACGTATGGAGGAAGAGACAAAGAAGACTGGTTAAAGAGCGATACGCCAGTTGCTGGCAATAACACATACATACATCAGAAAGGCCATGCGGAAGATAGTAAAGATAGTAAAGCTTTGAGTGAATGCGCGACATTCCTGATTGGAATAACACCAAACACCAGTGGTACCATGAAAGAGACCATATATTAGACAGACCCATAAACAAGTTATGGCTGTTGAAATATGCTATATAATGGAATGTAACCAATGTAATAAAATTGGCTAGAGGGAATAGAGGGAATGTATACGGATTGTACATGTATGTAGTGTAGATGCTATGGCTCCATGTATGATAATATTTGGGCAATTAGGGGCTGGAAATGTAGGAGCCATATTGATCAAGCTGTTTCGTTTGAAGATGACTAATGCTTTAATGTACATCACTTTCCTTTGGGGTCTTGACGACCTCATGCTACACTACACACCCAACATGAATGCATGTATGTATTATCATTACACTTGTACCATTCTACTCTTGTTTGGACAGACAGGCAGGCAGCTTAGACACACAATAACCATGACCATGAAGGACAGAGGGCAGAAGACAGAAAGAGGAAGTGGTGACAGCTGGAGAACCAGGAATCAGAAAAGGAATTGTTAGCCTATGGAGCAAGACACTTTCTGACGTGACTAATCTGTGCGATCTACTTGAGTGATTTATTTACACCAGAATCCTAAGTTCTCGTTGTCAAGATTGGAAGGCTGTACAATAGTAGTGGTAATTGTTGTAATTCAACATGAAGATTGGATAAATAATATAAAATTGTAGCAGCAGTGTTTGTTCAATCCAAAAGATTGGATTGAATTTAGAAAAAAATCATTTTGATTGACCTTTGTACAGTCACCCATGGTCCAGTGTGTATGTCACCGAGACTCAGCTCCCCCCATAGAAAACACACAGCACTCTCTAACAGGTGTCTGACCTGCAGAATGAACTCTCAGTCTTCTCCTTCATCTTAACTGAAGCTGACAGACATATTTCCATTTTTAGCTCTCTGGTAAACGCTGGCCTGGTTAATTGGGTTTGTTCTGCTCAGGTGGCTTTTGCCATGTCTCTGCAGTGTTAACTGTGTTTACAGTGTTTACAGTAGTGTGCAGTGCAGTCACAGTCTGAACCCTCTCTGCACAAGCCCATGACATGAAACACACTTTGTTTACCTGAGAGCTGTTCCCAACACATACTAATTCATACTAATTCTAATCTTCTCCCACTAAATGTTTCACCTCATATACCTTCATGTTTGAAAGAAGAATGCACACTTTGATAAATCCACTAATTCAATAATTAAGGTGCTGATTTTTCGATACTAATTGTAAAATGTGTGTGCGCGCGCGCGTGTGTATTTATATACACACATATTTATATACTTATATGTATATTTATATACACACACACATGCGCGCGTGCACACACAACATAAAGTTGCTGGATCACAGAAGACAAATGTGACACAATGTGATTAACTGCTCACAAATAGACAAACAGCCTCTCTCTCAGCGTGCCTGTGTGTGTGTGTGTGTGTGTGTGTGTGTGTCTTCCCAGCAGTCACTCCTCTCAGGAGAACAGAGACTCGGCTCCGACGCCCTGCAGCTTCTCTCTCTCTCTCTCTCTCTCCCTCTCTCTCTCTCCGCTGCTTCTCTCCTCCACTCTGCAAACGGCTCCCCGACCATCTCTCCGTCCATCCGTCCTCTCTCTCTCTCTCTCTCTCTCCCTCTGTGTGTGTCTCTGTCTCTCCCGGCGGTGTGATGTGTGGTGTGGGCTGCGTGGTGCTGTGGACGCGGGGCGGCCAGTGATCGAGCAGCAGCTGGATGAAGATGGCGTGTATAGCAAGGTGTTGAACAAACCCAGACTTCCACAGCAGCTTCAGAGTAGGGATGAAAATAAGTATAATTACAGTACATCACTGTTTAATCTGGTGAAAAATTCAAATTCCTTGTTTGTCTTATTGCAGTCTGCTGTTTGGATGTTTATATCAAATGTAAGATTTGTCAGAGCTATTGTCATATGTGTTTTGGTCACAGTTGTGACAGCGCTGTTGGGTTGACTGGCTGTCATCCACATGGTGAACAGAGGAACAAAGATCTTGGACTGCGTTTTGTTCCGTCTGACCTAAAATGAGCCAGCCGATGCAGGAGAGCGAGCTGCTGTCGCTGTTTTATGTTGGTCTGACATAAAAGCCTGATAATGGCTCAGCTGACAAAGTCTGCCTGGTGATGACCTTAATGATTTTGAGATCAGAGCTTTTGCTTTCAAAATGTGGAGGCCACTATGTGGGGGGAAAAAGTATGATGACATCATGAAAGAAATGCTATTTTTTTTTTTAAAGCTATTTTGTGCATTTAAAAGTCAGAGTCAGAGTCACATCTCATCTATATATTCTCTCATAACATGCAAACATTATGTGTAAGCTCTGGATAGGACTGTGTGATATGGCAACATCCTGCGATGACAGAAAATGTCCCTTCATGCTGTATTGTTTATCTTGTAGAGTGGATCACACTCTGTATTGTCATGGTTTGGATGGCGATGTGCGATTGCCCAGAGAAGGGTGAACACGTGTAGCTCTTCAGTTTTATGGACTCGGGTGTGAGATGTCTGACATGCCACAAACTGCACTCTGCAAATCATGTCAAAGAACAGTTTCCAAAACAGACTGAAACACCACTCATCTCTCTTACCACAAACAGTACAGAGGGAGTCACTGGGTGAGAGTTCTCAGAACAAACCCCCAGATTCAGACATGACAAGAGGCTTTTCCCCTTGACACACCAGATGGCACGGAATCATGATGATGGCAGCAGACTCTCTGATTATAAAATTATTTCTGTGGCAATATTAGATCTTAACTTTAGCCTATGTGATCTTCAAAGGCACCAATTTCCATTTCACATCACTATCTTGGATGTTTGGTCACATCGCACAGCCATTGGAAGTAGTTTGAGGAAATAGATTGGATGGACAGAAATGATGTATTACTATATTTCTTTAATGGTTATAATGGAGTTTGGAATCACAGGACCATTAAGTGACGTATTTTGTTGTGATACCCAGAGGTGTTTCTAATATTTTATCCACCTTAATGGATGATCTCTTGCAGGTTTGTTGAAGTAGACTTCAGTAATTTTATCTACGTGCATCATGGTGGAGAAGAGTCAAAAGTCATAGTGTGACCGAGTATGTCCATTTGTTAATACTTTCATCAGCTCACTCTCTCTTGGTCATTTCCGCTTTCTGCTGAAAAAAGAAATCACTATCCCATTCATAGTACACCACAGGATGTGAGTATGTTTGATACAATTTCAGATCAGGGTGACTCTGATCCAGTCAGTCACATTAAGATAGTGTCTGTAAACCCCTCACACTGCGCCATCATTTGGACAGATAATCTGTTCAGATAAGGCCTAATGACCCGTAGATTGTTAGCAGACATTTGAATTAGCCCTTAAATCAGCCTGCACCTCGAACGTGTATTTCTAAGACTGGCCACACGGGATACAACCATTATCTTAATCCTCAAATATCTTGTTTTGTCCAACCAGCAATCCAAAACATAATTAGAGTCAATTTTCTCTCACATAAATTATATTATTATACAAAGACAAATGCAATCTGATTCTGGCATTTGTGGAAATATAAAGGTCTGGCATCCATCCTTGAAAAAAAACGATTTCCTGTCAGTCGACTGATCAGTCAAGTGACTGAGCATTACAGCTGTGATGGTTCATAGGACTGAGAGTTTCACACGTGCCGTTTTTGATCTGTAGAAAAGTTGCACTGATCGCACGTGGTTGAAATGTTCATCCTGAACACCAATGCCCTCATGTTGTCGACCATGAATTCAAATGGAAGGTGTCCTTTCCCCCATTCGCCACTGCTTAACCAGTCTGATATTATAAGGAGAATTTGAAAGCAGAGTTTTCCCATGTTAGTCGGCATGTCGGAGGCCATCCCTCCTTCACTCAATAAGAAGGAGCCACTTTCTCAGTGTGATGACGATGAGGGCGAGGAGGACAGACGCTCCCAGGAAGACAGCTATAACGATGGCTGTGATGGCCCCGGGCCCCAGCACCCCTGCACACACACACACACACACACACACACACACACAGAGAGTTTAGTCCTGTGCACGGACAGCAGACAATGATCCTAACAGGTCTTTGAAGCTGCAGAATCAAACGCTCGGTCCTTCAAAAATGTTTGAGCACAAAGACACCAGTGCGTCTGTCCTCTGATCTGAGAAGTCCACCGTGGAGGGATAGCTGTGACCTTTGGGCACAAAAAATAGGAAGTGTATGCCGCCGGAGAATCGATGTGTTGTGATGTGGCTCTATTGAAGCTGGACGCTGACCTGCTGAGAGACCAGTCGATGTGTCACAGCAGATTTTGCACTCTGTGTGAGGAAGGTAAGAAAGAGACAGAAAGAAGGAGTCCTGGGCTTAATGTTGCAGCCCTGTGCACAAAGAGCCAACATTACTCCATTTACACGCAGGTTCATCACACATACTGTCTGATTTGAACCCTGACAAAATCCGAGTTATACACATGTCAGGCTATAAGTGTCAGCCACACTGATATGAACTCTTTCTTTAAAATGATACCGACTGCTTCATCAGCACCTGTTTTATCATCTGTTCTATTAAAAATAATAATCATTAAAGCTTTAAATTTACGAGAACGTATTTGCAAACCAAGACAACAAATGTTTGAAATAAATCATTTCTGTCTTGATAATTCTTATTAAAATAGCAAATATGGCAAATAATTGAGTATTCGATGAAATGAGTCAACATTAGTTTGACATTTTTGCATTCTTGGTGAAAACCTATGACTCTATGCAGGATTGCACTATAGTTCTCTGCTTCCATACTGAATACATATTCTTTATAAGTAAACATGTTTTTGCTAATAACAAACTGGTCAGTTTTAACATCAGACCAGATGTGTTTTGTTGTTTCTCCTCTCTGTGTCTGCTTGGTGCCCGATGTGGATCTGTATTCTGGTGAAACAGATGGAGCTGGTCTCAGGTGGCAGTTACAAAACGCAGGCCATAATAATGAGTTTTTGAAGCAGTCGTTTAACCTTATTAAGGCATCGTCCAGCCTCCGAGAGTCACCTGGTCATATTGGAGAAGCGACATGGCTCTGTCACATTGCTAATCGCCTCACCTCTTGACCCCATCATCTGCATGGCCAGGGTTTCATAGCATTCAGCATAGCATGGCCACGTTCAGCTTTTCAACCAGGCAGAGAGTTGTAAGTGAGTTACTGTCATAAAATATTGTACAGTATGTATTTTGTTTAAATCCAAAGAAGTTACAGAAAGTCTTTAAGAGCTTGTAACCAGACATTATGGGGCTGCCTAACATAAATATTTTCCAGTATAGTATATACTCCAGTATATAGTAGTGATACAGTTAACCACAATATGGGAAGTTGACCCTGTATTAAGTTAGAGTCTTTCATAAATACAATTCAGGACTATGCTTTTGACTGTAATGTATAAAACCATTAACTAATTTACCTCAAAAACTCAAAGTTTCATAAATGAAAGTAAGAGGAAGTAAACAAAAGTTCTTGTGGGTAATCTCAAGCACTAAAAAGGTTCATCAGATATAAACATTTATTGTTGTACAGGCAATTAGTAACGCTTGACTCCTAGCTGCACTTAAAGTACAATGCTGTATGTATCTAATAAGTCTCCTGTTAACACCTCATATTGACTTTTATGTCCAGCTTTTGTTGGGATTATGTAAATATTATTTTGCACTTCCCACTTGCACATAGCAGCTACTGTATAGATGCTGTAGTTATTTTGAACCAACACACAAATATCCAACTAAATGTCCCTGCTAGTATTATTTATGAAATAAGGCAACAAAGGCTGAAATGAGCATGATCATGTTGGATGACTTTTCACTTTTTCATTGCTATTGTAAGGTTAATGTTCTTGTTTACACTGACGACATAAGCTGTTGCAGTAAAGGGCTGACGCCGTGACGGTGAGCGAGATACATATGGATACTGGATGACGCTTTACTGCTGTGCAGACTCAGTTTGATGCTGTGCACATACAGTAGGGCTTTCTCTTGCACCCGGATGTTGTGATAGACGTCACGACTTTCTCTCTGCAAGGCAGGATTCCCACACACACACACACACACACACAAAGAGAGAGAGAGAGAGAGAGAGGGAGCCTGTGAGAAAATCATTGTGAGTTAAGACAGCACCGTACGGGCTTCAAAGGTGGATTGATCACGTTCGATTGAGTCTCCTTCAGAGTCAGTTGACCTTATTGATCAGGTGCTATCTTCCCTGCAGGACAGACATGTGCTCTTCATTACTGTGGCTTCAAACAGCCTCTTGATGAGCTGCTTTACAGCTTCACAGGCAAGGGCCAGTGCACTAACAGCAAACAGACCTGCACAATAGCTTGGAGGGCTAAATGTCAACCTCGTAGACCTATGTAAGGTTACAGGACGCCTGCGCACACCCACGCTGCAACGTGGAGAAAAGAAGAAACAAGAAAGTGGGCACGTAATATCTAACATATGGAAACTATACACAAAGTAACTGTGTACAAAAATACACAGTGGCCTGTAGTTTGGACAAAAGCCTCTTCTTATGCCTTGATGCATATTTAGTTTTCCCCCTTTTTTTTCAAGATCTTGGAAAATGGATTCTCAGTTGCTCTGACAGATGGAAGCCCCCCCCCACACACATAGGTATTTACAGCTCCTGCTGCCTCGTTTAGGCGGCTGTGATGTAACTGGTGGGATTTCAAATGTAATTCCAGTGTCGAGGGGGGAGCGCTGTCATAAATGTTTGATGAAGCACGCGGCTCTCTGCTCGGACCGGTGCAGACGTCTCAGGCGGCTGCCCGCGCTGGAGAGCTGCTCTCAGTCAGGGCCTGGTGGAGGAGCCCTTGGGTGCACATGAATCAGAGGGAGGTCACCATAGCCATACAAGCATGTGCACGTCTGCCTGCAAACACACACACACTTGCACATATGCAGTTGTGAGATGCCTTCACTCTTTTTTTTCTCCACTGCATCATGTTCCACTCGTGTGTTTTTTTGGAGCCAACTGGGAACAGTTGGGCTTTTTATTGGACATTTATACAATTTGGCAGGTGAAGTCGCCCACTTCTCACTCCTACACAATCTCTCAGACTTTCAGCCGCTCATAACACAGCCCTGGTATGGTGTATAGACCCAATTCCTTCAACTACGATTATTTATTTAGGCTTTCAGAGCAGGAGTAGTGGTACTAGTGGGCGTTCCCTGACAGCCAGGCAGTGAAGCGTGGTCTTTTACCATCTGTGCCACTCTGGGATCAGCGCAGCTCCAAGTGTCGGATGTAGATACGTGTCTGACCATCAACAGATTCTGGACACTGGCTACTCATGAGATGACATATACTGAAGTTGTAGTCCTTCATGTCAGTACAAAGCAGAAACACTCATATTTTCACCAGAAGACGGATTTATTCAAAACTTCTGTTTCTCTCTTTATGCGTGACCTTGTTATGCTTGTGAGTTGGTGTGTGTTTGTGTGAGTGTGTGGTGGTTTGTGTGCACTGCAGCACCTGCCATCTGCTCCTCCAAATAAAAAAAACAGAACATGAAAATTCCTTCAGGTCAGATGAAGAAAATCCTTGTTGCTGCATATCCATCCATCCATCCATCCATCCATCCATCCATCCATCCATCCATCCATCCATCCATCCATCCATCCATCCTCCTGGTTCGACTCGTGGTCGTGTGGCCACTGTAAACAAGCGAGGCAGAGTGAAGAGCAGCAGTGCTGACGCAGTAAGCCGGGTCTCCCCTCTCTGATCCCCCTGAGCTGCTCCTCTCTCTCTCTCCTCTCAGCTCTCAGGCAGCTGCGACTCGTCATCTTTGTCTGCATATTTAATTCCTTCAGAGCTGTTTAACTGCAGCGCACCTCACTGGCACTGAGCATCTGCTCTGCAATGGGGCACGTCTGTGCATTTATCCCTCCCCATGCAGAGCGGGTCATATAAATTTGATGGCAGCCTCCACTGTTATTGCTGGCACCCGGGGAGAATGGCAAAAACTAGGTCCTGTCTTCTCGCAGTGTGTGTGAAATATGAATGTGTCCTGCTTTAGGCTCTAGTTTATATTCAGTTTAAATATTGCTGACTGGATGAAAAAGCATCTGTTAATCAATTCAGAGGTGTGTGCCTAATCATTGGTCAGACGAGCTTTTTGATTTAACAACTGCTCCTTCCTGCATTTCTCTCTTCCTGTTATTACACAGTTCATTTTCACATCAATGGGTCTCATTGTTTTCTTGTTTTTCAGAAATCTCCTGGACAGAGACACGTTCTCCAAGTCTGATCCAAGTAAGCTTCCCTCCCATCACACACGCACACACACGCAGACACACACACACACACATACACACGCAGTTCTGGACCTTAAAATCGGAGACAAACAAAAATACCCACAGACAAACATCCGCTACATGAAGGCATTTATCAACTGTACACACACATACACACTTGCACAAAGACACCCACCCACGCATGTGCACACACACACATGCGCACACACGCTCTGCCTCGCAAGTGTGAATCAGTAGACATTTGCATATGTCAGGGGTTGTATTCGTCACTGTTCTCAGCTCCCGACGTGTGTGAGGGAGCCAGATCATCCTCACACACACAAACCAGCCACTTCCCTCCTACAGATTTCAAGACCCTGGTCTGCAATTGCACACTAATGTGCCTCGATAGAGAAATGGAAGGAGGTTATTGGTTTTTTGTAAAGCTGCAAACTGTGTCGTCGTTTCAGTGAATGGCTTTGCGTTGCATCAGGACTCGCTGTGAAAACATCTGAGCTGTCAAGTACCAAAAACAAACTGATATCCTGTGACCATCTCAGAAAAAACATGTCATTATCATCTCGCTCATGATTGACTGGATGTTTTGGGTCAGCTTTTTAGAATTAAAAGTCAGCCTCTCTAAATGCCAAGAACAGACCTTCCCACTGCTTTGTTGTCTGTAACAGACTGTCACATCCCTGCATCATCAAAACATCACGCCGAAATGTTAAATTGAAAATCTAATTGTTTTCCACCTTTACCCTCTGATTATGCAGGGTTTGGTTAATATGCTGCTGTTTTCAGCTTCACCTGGCTTCATTTCTGAAATATTTATGGCCCTGCCACCCGGGTGCTGCACAGCAAGGCCTTTTTCTTTTGGCATTTCTGGCCGTGTGTGAACCAGTGACTGATCCATGGCTCCATGAATCACACATTGGATGTTTGCGTGTCAGATGGTAGGAGAGCAGCATGAGCAGCCCTGCACGTCCCAACATTTATGCAAGGAGGCACTTGTGCTGCGTCCATGTCTCTGCTCCGCTGACAGCACTGGCCCCAGTCACACAGCATTAGATCGCCTCGGCAGACACACACACACACATGCAAAAAGTGCACACATCCAGTGCCTCAGGCAGGCTCACGTACCATATTCATATTAGCTTATATAGCTGGACCATCCAGTGTTTTTGTTTTCTACATGATCATGTGTGTTTATACACGTGTGTGTGTATGTGTGCGCGCATGTGTTGTATCTGTTGACCCAGTGGTGCATGGGTGCGGTTGTGCTTTGATCAGTGTGCTCCAGCAGATTGGGAAAGGAGATTAAACAGAGATGGTTCCAGCAGTGCAGTCGGCTCCTGGCCTCATCATAGGCGTGATGAACAGGAGGAGTGGAAAGCGCCCATACGGACGCAAAAGGATGCATCTCTATTTATGGCTGTGTGATTGATATATCACCTTTTTCCGCCTGCACAATAATGCAGAGAGCATGTGTCATCTAATACTTCATGGCAAGATTAAAGGATGACGGTATATTCAAACAGCTGAGCCCCAGCCCACTGCAAATCATCTGCCATGCAACATATAGCACATCCACACTGACACACTGCCAAAACAAAGCCAGCATGTAGACTCCTACCACAGCACTCAATAACAGAGTGACATTTCAAACACGGCCGTGACTGAGAGAAAAATAACATTATGTTGTTTTCTTCTGAATTACCACTCATAATATAACGTATCAGAGCTCATCGTGAGTTTCATTCTGTTAGACCATATGTTGTTTTTGTGTATGTGTGTGTGTGTGTGTGTGTGTGTGTGTGGGGAGGGGTTGGGGGGTCAGGACCTCAGTTAGTTAGACCGTAAAAACAAGCATGATTTTTGGTCACGATGACAACACTTAATGAGGCCACCAAAAAAAAGGAGAAGTCAGTTGATTAGTTGGTGGTAGCTTGTATATTAACTCAGGCATAAATTATAATTTAATGCTGTAATTAATGATTATGCTTGTCAATGCAGAGGAAGTTGTTGCCTTCATAATCACAAGAGTAACCCAAGTGGCTCTGGAGAGCATGTGTTTTATACAGTATGACTTCTAGCACCTGTGTTATTTCAATGGCTGTCACTTCTCTTCAGCGAAGAGAACATTTAAATAATTTAAAATTAATATAATTAATATAATTTTTAAAATTAAAATTTACATTTAAATAGTTTCACCTTCATAAAGACCATTACGGCTATTTGCACACGTGTGACACATGAAAACACTAAAACCTCACTCAACTCAAGTCTCTGCTGCTCCCATGTGACAAAACACTTAAACGTATGACTGCAGTCATGTCCTAGTTTCTCAGTGTATAATGCAACAACAAAATTGTATAACATTTAAGTTATTTTCAAGGGAGAATTTCAACATGCAACAGACTGACTTTCACAGTGTGGTATTTGCACTTTTACTGAAGTAGTGATAATCTTGCTGTTTGCGTATAATGCCAAAGAGGGACATCAGAACAACAAAAATGAAACACACACGAAAAAAAGACTAACTTCCTGCTGGACTCTTGCCACGAAACAAACGTATTTTTTCTTCTTCTTTTAGTTAATCTCTGACAGGCTAAAGCAAAAGGCAAAGGAGGACAGTGATTTTTACATGTTCACTTTATTTTCTAATTGTAGTTTATTGGACAGATTGACAGTTGGAACACACAGGTGACTGTGCCTTTGTGTGTATTTTTATTCTATTGATTATTGGTTATTGATTTTCAAAGTGATAATGTCAAGCAGAGGTGCATGATTCCTTATACCATATTTAGCTTCTCCATTCAGCCTGCAGTTGCTGATTAGGTATAAATACAAATAATAATACAATAAAAACAAATACAGTGTGACAGGCATGAGAGGATGTTATTAAATGACCCTGGGTCAGCGATGGACACTCACTGCTTTTACATATTGGTCTGTATGACAACTAATCTATACCATCTCCAGCTCACCATGCATGCTGTGGGTCCCCATGGGTCTTCCAGTCAGGCTGACTATCTTAGTGCTTATAGTACTTAGCACTCACTCAAGACGAGTGAACAAGCTCATGTTACTGCATTTTACACTTTTTTTTCCTCCTGTCTTATTTCTTGCTCTCATGCGAGCAGATATAGAGCAGGTACAGGAAAACAGCATCCTCCGTCTTTCTTGCGGTGTTTTTTTTAGATCGGTATCAAAGGATGCTGCTGTGATTACAGAAGTAATCAGCAAACGCAGTCACTTGAGGTTTGTTTTCAATGTATTTTCTGAATATCAGTTTTAAAAAAAACAGAAAGAGAGTAGAAACATGAACTGAAGATTGTTGTTTTCACTGCTGCATTAATTTTAGACGGGTTAAAGTAGATTAGTTTGGAATTCTGTGTTGAGTTGATGACAGTGAGAACATCAATGTCGCATTAATCGATGCCACAGATTTATTGCTTTATTTATACAACTCATTTGTTCGGTTTTAACTTCACTATGTGTAAACTAGCCTATTTACCAAATACTTTAAACATTAAAACTACTGATACAATCGGCTTTTGATTTTGCAAAGGTCAGTTTAACAGACAGACACATACTGGAAAACCTAATACATAATAAAATATGTCTTATATAATAATATAAATATAATAATAATAAAGCATAGTCACATATATAATTAGCATTTCAGCCACGCCACACCACGCTGTTCTGTTATCGTTTGAACATTTTACCAGTTAAAGCTGATTTACAAGTGTCTCATCCCGGGGGTTTTCAGAGTTGTGACAGGCCTGTGTGAATACAGCAACGGCTGCTAGGATGCAAATCAAATGTCATTTTTGTGCCAGCTGGTTGCCTGCTCTGCTGTTACCAGTGGTCTGTCATCAAAAAGCACTTCAAGACTCCCATGGATAGATGTGCTCAGATGTCAATAGGGAGGATGTTTGTCTGTTCACACAAACACTCAGTAACATCTCTGTCCTCCCTGCACGCCCCACCACCCCCTCACCCCTCACTCCATCTGAAATATCATCATGCTGGAAGGCAAAGCTCGACTGACATTTAATTAGCGTGAGTGCGTTTTTTTCCTCCCATGTTGAGGTCTACGCTTTCAGCTTCGTTTGTGACTGTTAAATACTTTTCAATCAGTCTAACCCTCCTGTGTTTCTCTAATTCAACAGTCTGTGTGCTGTACACTCAAGGAATCGCCAACAGGGAGTGGAGAGAGGTGAGTACAGGGGCGAACATTATTCATACCCAGCCGTGGGCTTCCAAGAATGGAAATGGCAGTAGTGTAGCACTATGCTTGTCATAGTGAAGGAAGACATAGAGGCATTGGCAGACCTGCTTGTCATTTGCATTCTAGTCTCAGTTCAATATTAAGACCATGGAAAATAGAGCTGTCTTCTCTGTCCGTGTGGAAATGCCACATTATGGTTGCAGGATAAGGACAGCATGCACAGTGCTGTATCATTTATGATTCATGTTTAAATGTCTGTGCGAGACAGGTAATCTGTTGCATTGTGGAACAGGTCTAATTATCCTCCAGGGCTCTGACTGGGAGCCCTCCTTACATTCAGATTCACAAGTAGTGATCTGCAGCGTTACTGACAGACACGGTAGATTTTTTTGTAAATCTCACACTGCCTGTGTGTGATCGTTCATTGGCCATAGGCATTTGTGTTTCTGTAGACATTGATGAAAGTGTTGAGGCCCCATCGGGCAATGTCTGTCAAGTGAAAGCATTTACGATTCACACCTCAACTGGAACTGCACTGAAATTTGATTGGTTCCTTCCTGGCCCATGTTCCCGTCCCTCCACTAAGTTTGGTACAAATCAATTCAGTAGCTGCCAAATAAGTTTTTCCTAAATATGGTTTCTGTCATTTTAGGTAAATCCTATTAGGCTTGTTTATAGTTAAGTGTTTAGTTTTCTAATTAATGTGTTTTTTTAAATTCATTTTTATTAATTTAATGCTCTAAGAGAGCTGTGAGCATCATTTGTCTAGCAGGTTGACTAGCAGTTGGTTGGTTCTAGTGACTACCAACAGACTCTCGTCTCG
Source organism: Trinectes maculatus (assembly GCA_016785345.1). Classification (NCBI taxonomy): domain Eukaryota; kingdom Metazoa; phylum Chordata; class Actinopteri; order Pleuronectiformes; family Achiridae; genus Trinectes; species Trinectes maculatus. The sequence continues at coordinate 1,275 of JAFBJQ010002509.1, read as the reverse complement.
TCTCTGTACCACAGCACCATTCCAGCCTGTGGGTCCAAATTCAATCTCCTGTGCAAGATGGCAGATCCTGTATATGGCATAATTTGTCTTTACATACAGGAACTGGTGAAAACAATAAGCAAGTGAAAATTCCAAGTGCAAGGTCCAAGTCAGAGACAGGAGAGGACCTCTAACATGACTTGAGGTCAAGCTCGTTATTTAATGTTATTTACCCAATAGCTTCTTAAAACTTCACTTGACAAATACAAAAACGAACAGGCTCTAAGAAGCTGTAATATTAATAGTTAGTAAAGAAGAGTTGGAAAATTGAGAGAAGTGAAGGAGCATTAATCAGAGATCTCCTGCTGTTATCTCTTGTAGTTTGGCAGGACGGAGGTCATAGACAACACCCTCAACCCCGACTTTGTCCGCAAATTCATCCTGGACTATTTCTTCGAGGAGAGACAGAATCTACGCTTTGACCTGTGAGTTAACTATCCACTTTTCAGTGTTTGTGCATGTGTGTGTGTTTGTTTTTGTGTATTTGTGTGTGCTCTAGATGCGTGGGTGAGAGTGCTGCTCTGTATGGAGCAAAGTTGAGACTGAAATATTTATGGTCTGTGCAGAGGGAAATGTTAGTCTTCTCCCCATTAAAAAAAAACAAGTTTCCATGCTACTTTCCACCAGCATTTTCGTCTGAATTCATCCCATTCATACAATGCTGTGCGACAACACAGGGCCAGATGCCCATCGTGATCTATACACCCGGCAGATTTTGATGGTCATTCTTTTGTAAAATTACTCCATTCAGCTCAGTATCAATAGAAAAAAACAACGTTACAATGTGTAACAGTAATATATAAATCAAATCATCAATCTGACAATTTAAAAACCTGCAACAGGCAGTTAATAAGTATATAAGAGCCTGAAACCCTGCCTGTGTTGTACAGTGATCCCTCGTTTATCACGGGGGTTACGCTCCAAAAAGAACCCGCGATAGGCGAAATCCGTGAAGTAGAAACCTTTATTTTTTTACAGTTATTATACAATGAAATACTCCATAAAACATTGAAAGCAAGGAACAAAACCTTTTTACAGGCCCAAGCATTTGTTTAAGAAATAAAAATAGAAGCGTTTTCTAACAAATAACTATGATAGTTTTTAGAAATACTGTAAAATAATCATTTTAATAATCAACCTACGCGGTTGGACACATTGTGACTGACGCGTATTTCACAGTTCCTCTGTATGAGGGGCCGTCAGGGACATTATTCAGAATTACCATTCACACACACT
>JAFBJQ010002507.1:0-20767 GCA_016785345.1 Trinectes maculatus | reverse complement strand
ATTAAACAGATTAGAACCTCTTCAGGTGAACTTACAGTAATGCCATCCGTTATATATGACTCTCTGGACCGGGGAGCCCTGCCTCAAACTCTCACCGAGGCATCTATAACCTTATTACTAAAACCGGGTAAAGATGATTCGGATTGCAGTTCTTACCGTCCCATCTCCCTCTTAAATGCTGACTATAAGATTTTAGCTAAAGCACTGGCCTTACGACTTGAATTGATTATGCCAAACATCATTTCACCTGACCAAACCGGGTTTGTGAAAAACCGCCACTCTTTCTCCAATGTCCGCCGCCTCCTTGATGTTCTTTTTTCTCCTGCATCCAGGGGGACACCAGAAGTGGTGGTCTCCATGGATGCGGAGAAGGCTTTCGATAGGGTGGAGTGGAGTTATCTGTTGGAGGTCCTAAAGAGGTTCTGCATTGGGTCTAAGTATATATCTTGGATCTCACTTTTATACTCTTCCCCTAAAGTGTCCGTAAGCACTAATGGGATGAAATCCCAATATTTCACACTCAACAGAGGAACCCGCCAGGGGTGACCCCTGAGTCCATTGTTGTTTGTTGTGGCAATCGAACCTTTATCTATCGCACTTAAATTGGCCAGTTTTAGTAAAGGAATCCACAGATATGGCTTGGAACATACAATTTCCTTGTACGCGGATGATTTATTATTGTTTATTTCTGACCCAGTAACCACTATCCCTAAGATAATTGAATTGCTAGACAGCTTTGGTGCATTTTCTGGTTATAAATTGAACTTCTCAAAGAGCGAATGCTTTCCTGTAAATACTTTAGCTCTTGGGATCCCAGATGTGTATTTCCCATTTAAAATGTCTAAAATCAGCTTTAGATATTTAGCTTCCCTGTGGCTTAAGGATCTCATGCTGTACCTAGACCTAGAAAAAATTAAGTACAGTCTGAGGGGGACACCTGGTAAATTTGATTCAGTTTGGGGCTTTATGGTTAGCTACATTGCTAAACTAAGGACACTACAGGACAAATGAAATGTTCACCTCTGACAATCGACTTTGGACTATATTTATTTTTCCCCCTTGCCTCATTTCAACTTATTGAAATTATTACTTCTCGGTATAGTTTTGTTGTATCTCCTTTTCAGTTTTTTATTTTTTTATGTATTTATTTATATTTTCTTTTAATTGTCTGTGTGCTTTTATATTCGCTTGTCTGTTTACGGTAGGAAGGAAGGATGTGTGTTATTACTGCTCTGTAACAGAATTCTGTAGGGCTGGGAGGGGTTGTCGTTGTTGTTTTTGAAAAAAGGAAAAGTTCTTATTTCTCATTGTATATACTTCTGCCTGTCAAATGAATAAAAATATTAATAAAAAAAATGCAAAAACTGAAACGTGTTAAACAAGACTGGACAATATGTAGCTGTGAGTTAGGATGTGATGTACCTATTCCCTCATTGTTTGAGTGTAGCAGCTCCATAAGAGGTGCTGACGCTCCCTCTGCATCAATGAGCTCTGCAGACTGTTTGTCCAGGGCCAGCTCACATAGGATGCCTGCAGACACTCGCTTGACATTTTCCACATATGAGTAAAGCAGCTGGAAATACACACACACACACACACACACACACGCACACACACCCACACACACGCACACACGCACGCACACACACACACACACACACACACTTTAAAACACACATTTTTTATTACAACAAATCAGACAGTTCCTAATTCAGACAGCAGGCTGATAATCCTAAGTAGTATTTGTATGTTCTCCCAATCTAGATCTGGATCTGAGGCCACAGGGACTCAGGATTCACCACACAAGCCAGAACAGCCACACAACTGGAATGGAACTTGGTGCTTCTTAAAATTATAATTGATGCGCTTGGGTAATTTTACTGCTCAGTCGTGGTATGCAAAATTTTGTATAGTCTTGTTTAACAAATTTGTTAGCAATGTGTCAGTGTTGGGTCATTCCTACAAATCGGTGCCTTTTGAGACCCCATGACAGTATATGGTATATTTTCCTTAAAAAAAATCCTAATATTTATTACAAAAATCACAATTTAAATGGTATCCCATCTACCACAAAACACAACAATTTGTTAAAAAGGCTGAATAAATTAAAAATAATTTATTGACTCTTTTTCAGCGAGTGGCTCACTGTTCACGAGCAATGTGTTAAAGCTTAGTATAACACACCCATTGTGCTACACTATTTTATTGATGGAATTTTTAATATATGGTAAAAAATAAATATACTATAAAGCTTCCTGTGATCACCATGTACTCACATTTTACTCAGCCCATATTTTGTCCACCCTGTTTATGTATTTGGGTCTTGTACTGAATTTGGTCACAATTATTCAATTTTTCAATCATGAGCTGGACCAATCCAATGCTATACATGTTTTTGTAATTTAATGAGCTCTACTTCACATGAAATGATTAATTCTATAATGAATTCTATAATTTGCATTTTTGTTAAAAGAATGTCACAATGCTGATAAGGCACCGAACTGTAGGAATGACTTTGTTGCTTCTCTGTAAGGATTGATACAGATAAGCACGAGCGCTAAACAATGATCTTTGCTATTACTGAGTCAGCTTTTCCTCCCATTCCAACAATATCCTCCAGTTCCCACTCAGAGGAGACTCAAACTGTATGAAATGGTGACGAGGAGTGGTCTCCTCAGTTTCGTGTTGCTAATATGATGTCAACTGCTCATATAGCGTGTGCAGTCTGGAATCATCATCTCATGTGCATGTTCAGTGTACCTGTACAAACAGTGGTATAGTCTGCATGCTGGCAATCTCTCCTCTGTTTATGGGGTCTCTGGCCAGGATGTGGAGTGCTCCTGTGCAGCCCTCCACTATTTCCTCCATACGAACACCATCCTGATAAGAAACAGAATCTAAGCATCCAAATACAAATCTCAAGTGAATCTCTCGTGACTGATTGAAATGTTTTTGAGTCTCCTCTGCTCTGTTCAGCTAAATAATGACTATGGGACAGTGACAAGAATTATTTGCATGCACAAAGGTGTGTGTGTTCCAGACCTGGTATGTCTGTTGTGTGCTAGAAGTGTGTCTCTGTGTGTCCTGGTGAGACTTGAGTAACAGGTTGACCAATCGAGGAATAGCACCTGTCTCCCTTAGTGGAGCCTGATTGGCTTGGCACAGTGCCAGGTTGCGGATCAGACCAACGGTGGCCTGGGGATAGATAAGAGATCAAAGTGCTTTCTCAACATGATGTTCCAGGCTGAATGTGGGTCAGCTTTAAAAACAACTTTACACGTAGTCCTCCAAACTGCAATCCAAATTACTGCTTGGATCACCAGCAAACTACACTCATGTTTACCAACCATTATGTAATGCTTAGTACCAACGGAAATCACAGGGGTAGTAGGGCAAAGATAGCTCTGACAACAGTGAGGGGTACAGGCACAGTGCCAGGTTGCGGATCAGACCAACGGTGGCCTGGGGATAGATAAGAGATCAAAGTGCTTTCTCAACATGATGTTCCAGGCTGAATGTGGGTCAGCTTTAAAAACAACTTTACACGTAGTCCTCCAAACTGCAATCCAAATTACTGCTTGGATCACCAGCAAACTACACTCATGTTTACCAACCATTATGTAATGCTTAGTACCAATGGAAATCACAGGGGTAGTAGGGCAAAGATAGCTCTGACAACAGTGAGGGGTACACTGAGAATTTTCCCCCCAAAAGTGAATACATTATAAATGGAAAGGAATTTAGAAATCATGACGAGGAAAGGAATACAGTTAGTGACAAAATTTTAAGCTCCCCCCCGATGAAAATTTCATTGTTTTAAAAGTGCTGTAAAAAAGTTCAAAGCTTTGTGTTTTATATGTTAGACAAATCTATAGTAATATATATGGGCTCAATAGATAAATAAATTAATAAATGAATAGTCCCTAGGCACATTTTTGTATAATTTCTTTTGTCTGGTTTAGCAGTCTTATGGCCTGTGGGATAAAACTGTTGCAGAATCTTGCTGTTTTGCTCCTCATACTGCAAAACCTCCTGCCAGAGTTGAGCCATGAAAACAGTCCATGGTGTGGGTGTGTGGAATCTCTGATAATGTTGTTGGCTTTTGTCAGACAGTGTTTGCGTCCTATGTCCAGGATGGAGGGAAATGAGGTCCCAGTGATCTTCTCTGCAGTTCTCACCACTCTCTGAAGGCACTTCCAGTCCTCAGCTGTGCAGCTGCCACGCCACACAGAGATGCAATTGGTTATTATGGACTTGATATTGCTCCTGTAAAAGTTGGTGAAGATGGTTTGATCTTTTTGTCTTTGTTTGGATGTGCAACCGCTGCTGTGCTTTCTTTACCAGAGATTCTGTGTTTTTTTCCAGGTAGGTTAAGGTGTACTCCCGAGAACTTTTCATTCTCCAACATCCCCATTGCTAAGTTGTTGGTATGCAGAGGAGTGTGACAAGGATGCCTCTTTCTGAAGTCGATAATGATCTCCTTTATTTTGTCGACGTACAAATACAATTATTTGTATGTCTGTTATTGTGTATTAAATGTGTATCTCATTTCCTCCCTTCAGACTAGCTAGTTTCTTTGCGCTCCTTCTCCACTACAATTAATTTCACTTACTACCTTTAGTACGCAACAACACCTTTTCTTACCTTTACTACAGGCCAGTAGTGCGGCTGCCCCAGCAGCTTGACAACAGCAGGGATCCCGTAGTGCAACCGCACTGCGTTTTGGGCCATCTCTGCATCTTGGTGTCGGGAGGTAAGGTGACGCAGGGCACAGATCACTGGCTCAGCAACATCCTCCTTCTCTCCAGCACGAAGCACAGCATGGATCAGTGCTTCTACACCACCATACTGAGTGACAAGAGTCTGAGAAACAAGTGGATAAAGTGAATACAATTTCAAATATGAAATGCAGCCGTGTTTTTTTTAAATTCATACAAGAAAATCAAGACATACTTAGGAATTAAATGAAGTGAAGTATTAACAATATAATCTGTTATCCAGTTGTTATCCAGTTACAGTAAGCGGTCAGGGGAGGTGGTGGCAAAGCGATCATGGAATTCGACTTGGGACCAAGAGGCGTTGGATCCAGAGGTCACCGGTTCGAATCCCAGCCCTACCGAAGACTGGGTGATACGCCACCATCCCAGACCTGAGCTACCATCAAGCATAGGAACGTGAGGTTGCCGGTCTATATGCCAGATTGGCCGGAAAAATGGGAGAGGCGCCACCATCATCTGCCGTCCACCCCTTAACCCCCAAATTCGCTCCCTGGGCACTTCCTTTTGGGGGAGGGGGGGGGCAGCCCACTGCTCCGCATGCTACTCTATGTACCAATGTTGTGACTTAACTAAAAAATGCGTGGATGTACGTGGAAAGCAGTGAACTAATTTCCCAAACCTGGGAAGTATGTTCTTCTTCTTTTTCATCCGAAGGTACTCCAGGCACTGGAACGTCAATCTCTGATCAGGCCGAAAGCCATTTCAATACGGGCCGTAGTGCGAGTGTGTGCAACGTTGAAATTGCGCCGTGTGTCCTGATATGGCGTGAGGAGAAAGGGCATCCCCTAAACATGTTTATTTTTTTAGGTATTCTTTTATTTGTAATATTTTAAATGTAATATATAGTCTTTAAAACAGTGTTTCATGATGTATTTTATTTTATATTTTATTGATGGTGATTAATGAACTCTTTTTTTGTCAGATAAGTGTCACAGTTAAGCGGCAACTCAGGCTAAGCCTGACAATTAGTTTGAACTATGCTGAGCATGTATTATGGAACTGGATCGACTGGAACTGAATAAAACGGACTAATGAAATGAACCTGGATTATTTAGTAATCCTGTTTTATGGAACAGGGCCCAGGTGTTTTTCTCACTTTAACCCTGATCCCACAGAGTTCAACTCTGAACATAAATGAGATGTTTGATGTAACTGGTAACTCTTTTCTCTCACTCTTTCCTTCTTCTTAGGTCTTTCACTTTGAATTAAGTTCAAATTTGCTTTAGAGCCATAATCAAATATAGTATTATAAAAACACAGACCCATGAGCATCTATCATTAAACAATTGTTTAATTCTGTTTCATTATTCTATGTCTATTAATCAGGTTATGACACTAATGTTAAAAAACACAAATGTGAAACTATCAGTAAACTTTTAGAAAGGTTTGGTAAAAATCTGTTTTTGGGCTCCCACAGACTCCAAGCACTGAAGTAAAGTGAGAATGCATACTAAAAGCATTATGCATGTACTTCAACGAAGAGCCTGACAACTTTGTTAAGTACACGGTAAGTTATGACACTGTGGCTCCATTAGCTTTTGATCAATTTAGCTTCATTACTAATTAATATGGAAATGCAATTTTAACACTGTTTTCATATTACCGTATCATAAATCTGTCTGCACTCAAATGCTGTCTTATTGATATAATGTTTTCCAAACTTAACCTTGATGCTGGATAATTCCGTAATCATGGTACCTGTGTTAGTTGCTTTGCGCTCAGCTCTTAGTTCCTCGATCTCTGTTTTAACAGCATTCTCTGTCTCTTTTAGTTCCTGCCAAGTATTGCTGTCAAGGCCAGCTCTGCTACCTTGCCTCCACTGCACAGACCATAAGGTTTTCTCGCTCCACTGTCGCTGACAAGGAGTCGTTTTCTGTTTGGACTTGTTATCTCGCTCTGCTGTCACTGACACAGAGTCTGTTCTTGGATTTTTGGACATTATAACACTTTCTTAATTCTACTCTGTCTCCGCTGCTCTTTGGGATCCAGGAAACCTGAACCTTGACAGGACCTGCGATACACTTTTGAGTTTCTTCAGAAGTTTTGATGGGACTGGATGGGAACAAGCTTGCAGGCACAGGTCCTCAAAAACAAACTAATATCCTAAACTAATATAACATAATAAATTATGTCTCGTGTTGGCCATCGCCATTTACTTCCTGAGCCAACCTGCCTCTGCCACAGCGCTCCTGTCGACCTTTGCCTTTTGTTCTTTTTGGATATTAAAAGATTGTTTTTGTAATGATTTACCGCTGTGTTTGTATTCTGCTTTGTGGTCCAACTAGAACTACACATAACAACAGCTCAACAAAAGAAGCTTTTGCTGTTCTCTTGTTGATGCAAAAAGGTCTAAATAAGGACAGGACTTGACAAGACTGACAGAACCTTCTTATCATGGTTACCTTGTTGTATGAGTTATTACAGGTGAGGTTGGACAGAATGCCAGTAGCACAGGTCAACATGTTGACATCATCTGAGCCCAGCTGAGTGACCAGTATCTGCAGCAGACCATCTAACCCCTCCTACAGAGTGACACAGCAAAGAAAGAAATAGACACAAATCAAAGCAGTGCAGTCAGTTTAACACCCATATTGATCAAGACAATCTGATTGAGTTCAGTTGCCAAAATTGAACTGCATATGGCCTTGTTAAAAGTGTAGCATGGTATGATTCCTATTCATGTTTTGTTGATTTTTAGAATTATTTTTACACAACATTTTAAGTTTTAGAAACACTTACTGATCAGTTTACAACAGCACTGTATGATATTTAGCTTTATTAGAATGAATTACTTTATTGCAAAGCCTTCTTCTCTGTTTACCGTAAATTCCGGACTATAAGCCGCTACTTTTTTCCCACACTTTGAACACTGCGGCCTATAATACGGTGCGACTAATACATGTTTTTTTCATGGGGCGATTTTCGACGTAAATCGGACCATACACTCATTGTGCCATTGTGCATACATTGTGCCACCAGATGTCGCTATAACACCACGCTAAACTAAGAGTTTATTATGGTGAATTGCCTTTTGTCCCTCTTGTCCCTCTTGACACACCGTAGGGGTTGAGATCACTCTCTCAAGAAATCCATTGACATGAGCCCAACTATAACTAGTCCAGGGGTGTCCAAACTTTTTCTGTGTGCCACATACATAAAAATATACTCAGGTTCTGGTCACTCTCTGAAGATGAGGTATCTAACCTTACCTGTAGTGTGTAAATCATAGACCAAATGAGTGAGAGCTTTTGGGGGTTTTGTTCTTTTACTCTCAGTCATGCGATCTGGTATGTAATGTTCTGGTTTCTCATGCGGCAGCAGATGAGGCACACTGGATTCCCATACACTCATCCATCTCTCCATAAATGCATTGGTCGTCTTATCACTTCTCTGCGAGAGTATTCTGTTCCCTGCGGTACCTCAGTCCATCTTACCTTGTTGCCACATCTGTGAGTTTTATTATTTTTGCTTGTTATTTTTTTGAGTTTTTTTTCAATGACCAACCAGAAAGTTATCTGAGCTGGAAGACCACGTTTCAGAGTACCATTGCAGATCTTGGACTCACTGCCAGTGAAGAAATGAACCTGCTCATCAACTGGCTAGGCGCTGAGTCCTCTGAACATGCTAAAAGGATGAAAGCAGTCCATATACGTCACCCATCTGCTGGTCTAAGTATGATCTGGACAAGACTAGAAGAATGTTATGGTTTGTCAGAAACAACAGAAAGAGCCTTGTTTTCCAGGAAGGAAAATTTTCCAAAGCTCTCCGGAAAAGAACCTTGCAAGCTCTGTGAGCTATCAACAGTTGGGTCAAGGTTTAAAGAAGACGTCAGTGTTCCCTTCCCACCTTTCTCCTTCTTTTCTGAGTTTGTGGGGAAAGAGGCTAGAGCAAGGAATGACCCAAGCTTCACCACAGCTCATCTCTCCTCCGTCAGTTCCAAGAAAGAGAGGCTCCCAGGTCAGTACAACACCAGGGCATCAATAACAGGCAATGGTGCTCAAACTGCACTTCACCAACACCATCTGAGGTCAAGCACTGCTGTGATACCGCCCTTTGACGCTGATGTTGACATCCTACTGCTCTTTGGACGGAATCTTCTGAGAGCTGACAAGGTGAGAACAGTTGAATGGCAGACACAATGATCCATATGCACAGAGGCTAGACCTGGGCTGGGTTATTGTCGGCAATGTGTGCCTCGGCAGTGCTCACAAGCCAAGTGAAGTGAGTGCTCTAAAAACACGTCAGAAGGCACAACCAACAAACCCACACTCCAAGCCCGCTGCAGAGAATTTGGGAGAGATTGTCTTTTGCCACACTGTTACCGACAACCAGCTAGCACCTTCTGTTGAAGACATAGTCTTTCTAAAGAAGATTGAAGAAGTTTTCAAAGATGAAACTGACAGCTGGGTTGCACCATTACTATTTAGGAGCCCCAGGCGTCTGCTCCCAGACAACAGACCCTAAGCCTAAAAGTGGCTTATGTCTCTTCACATGTTTGCGTGCAGAGCATGCAAACATGCAGAGCTTGCACCACCTTGTGATAAAGATAAAGAGAATGGTATCTTCCCACTTTCGGCATTTTCCACCCACAGAAGCCTGGGGAGATTCTGGTGATGTTTGACTCAAGTGCATAATTTGAAGGATTGTCCCTCATCGATGTGCTGATTAAGGGGTCCGACTTGAACAACACCCTTTTGGGTGTGCTCCTCCAGTTTTGTACGGAACCGGTCCCCATAACGGCTGAAATAGAGCACGTTTTAATGTTTTGTTGTTCATGAAGATCACAGAGATTTCCTTCGTTTTCTCTGGTATGAAGACAACGACCTCAGCAAGGATGTGATAGACTACCGCATGAGAGTCGAAACAGTCCCTCTCCAGCAGTGGCAATTATCGGGCTGAGAATGGCAGCAAGGGAGGAAGAGTATGGCAGTGATGCACAACACTTTGTAGAACGGGACTTTTATGTTGATGACGCCCTGAAATCCTTTCCAACTGAAGCTGAGGCTATCAATGTCCTGCAGAGAGCTCAAAAGATGCTTGCTTTTTCTAATCTGTGTCTCCACAAGATCGCTTCCAAGTGGTGGTGATGAACAACTTTTCCCCAGAAGACAGAGCCAAGGAAATGAAAGACCTGGATCTCTCTACGGAAGAATTTCCTGTCCAGTGCAGATTAGGAGTGAGTTGGAGCCAGAGCCAGAAGCCCTTCACTCGTCGTGGGGTGCTTCCAGTTGTAAACTGCCTGTTTGATACCCTAGGGTTCCTTGCCCCTGTAACTATCAAAGGAAGACAGCTCTTCACGCACAGTGATCAAATGTGTCCAGCACAAAGTGTATTCAGAACAAATCAAATGCATCATGGCAAAACGGGATCTGTCCTCCAACAGTTCTCTTTACAAGCTTACATGGCCTACTGTGGGTAGGAGGACGCCTTGCAGAGGCAAATTGTCAAATCATGAAGCCTACCCTCTTCTGATCCCAGGCAAGAGCAAGTGGCTTGTGGATAGTAGGAGCCAATAGATGTATCAACAGCATTTTCCATGGATGTGTTACTTGCAGGAAGCTACGAGGCAGAAAGGAGCGGCAAATCATGGCTGACTTGCCAGCCGAATGTTTACAGACAGACCTCCCATTTTCTCATGTTGGCCTTGATGTATTTGGACCATGGGAGGTCATTGCTGAGGTCAAGCCAACAGTAAGAGATGGGCGGTTTTGTTTACAAGCATGTCCATGAGAGCTGTTCACATAGAAGTAATTAAAACTATGAGCTCTTCCAGCTTCATCAATGCACTTTGCAGATTTTTTGCGATCAGAGGCACTGCTCTTAGCGGTTAAGGTCAGATTGTAGGACCAACTTTGCTGACATCAGTGGAAGATGGTTCAAGTTCTTGCTGACACTTTCTGGGTTTGATGGCGGAAAGAATACCTCAACACTCTCCAGAGTCGTAAAAAGTGTTCTCGACTGAAAAGAAATGAATGAAGGTTCTTCCAAGTGAAGGTTCTTCCAAGTAAAAATGGCTTTGTCAGGAAGATGGAGGTCAGACCCATTTCAGAGTGTATCCTTCTCTTATCTCCAGGAGATTAGATTATGTAAATTTGTTATTGTGTCATTTGTATAATAATGCCAGGCAGGGAGTGTGTTTTAACTGTTTATATCTGCATTCGCAGTATTCTTTTCAGGCCAGCAGGGGGTGTAGTTCATTTATCTATGTGTTTTCTCCCACCGTCTGTGCTGACCAATGCCTCTTTGCCAAATGACGTAGTAGGAAGTTGTTCTTCTGCTGCTCTGTATTGATAGTAATGTTTTTAGTGCACAGCTTCTAACTCTTCCTCCAACTGTTTGTTTTGAAGCCCTATGAAGGCAACATAAGTAAGTCAGCTATTATCATTGTTGAGATGCAGGATGTTTGAAGCATTTAACGCTCTCTTTATAATTCTGTTAGTATGACAATGAGATGCGATTACAAACTCTGCTGTAGTTCTGTAAATTCTTGATCCGTCAACTTCGTCAACTTGTTTAAATGACAATGTGTTTTATATAATTGTTAATCAATACTTACTGTAATTTAAGTTTATTTTCAGTTTCAAATTTTTGGCATTAAATCCGCAACTTTGCCTGGTCCTTGGAGGATGTGATGTCAGACAGACTTTACCTGGCTGTGAATCTCAGTATAAGACAGCAGTCACACTGTGTGTAGCAGTACACACTGCTGTCTCATCTGTCAGCGGTCCTGGTGGCCAGCCATGTCTTTGGACGTTAAGGAATACGTTGCCGCTCTGCTCTGTCTGTGTCCGCAGCAAAGCATCTCATCGCACCCCTGCTGCCCTCCTCTATCCTCTAACGGTTCCTCACCGTCCTTGGTCACACATTACCGTAGACTTTGCTACTGGACTTCCTCCATCCGAAGGTAACTCAGTCATTCTAACCATTGTTGACCGGTTTTCTAAATCTGCTCATTTTGCCCCTCTGTCCAAACTAACTACTGCTTTAGAGACGGCCAATCTTCTAGTCCAACATGTGTTTAGATTGCATGGTATTCCTGGGATATTGTCTCTGAAAGATTTTCACAATTCTCGTCCAGAGTTTTGGAAAGCATTTTGTGAGGCAGAAGGGGCATCGACCAGTCTTTCCTCCAGTTACCATCTTCAGACTAATGGCCAGACAGAAAGGGCGAATAAAGACTTGGAGACTGCCACCCGTTGTGTCTGATATCATCACCCTGCCTCCTGGGCCACACATTTGATTGAATACGGATTGAATAACTCCCTGGTCTGCTCCCCCACCGGTATGTCTCCTTTTCTGGTTGCATCTGGTTTTCAACCCCCATTGTTTGGGAGGTGGCTCTCCCTTCGGTTCAGGACCACATTCGTCGATCCCGGAATGTGTGGCAAGAAGCTCGAGCTGCCTTGGTTCGCACTGCCACCCAGGATCACAGACTTGCCGATCATCATTAGACCAATGCTCCTAAATACCGTCCTGGCCTGAAGATTTGGTTGTCTTCACGTGATCTGCCGCTTAAGCGGGTTCTCAATCCATCCATGGTCAGACGCAAGCTTCCCTCAACATCCATCCTTCATTTCATGTCTCCCTTAACAATCCAGTTGCCTCCATCCTGCCTACACTGTAGGTCAACTGTTAGATGTTTGTAGAAGAGGGCAGGGTTTTCAATATCTTGTAGACTGGGAGGGTTACGGTCCGGAGGATCATTTGTGGGTTTCTCCTTCTTTGATATTAGATCCTGAGTTACTTCCTGTTTCTCTGTTTGCTCCTTCAAGACTGTGACAGGGGGCGTGGCGGAATTCGAGGAAGGAAGACGAGACACACCTGATTCCCATTTCACACCATAAATACACTAGTCGTCTCATCACTTCTCTGCGAGTTTAATTCACTTGTTTTTTAAAATTTCTGTCCTTACACTGGATCTCCCTGTTCTTCAGTTTGTTGTCCAGTTTGTGCCTCTCTGTTTGCCTGCGGTGCGTCTTCAGTCATTGCCTACGTCCATGTTCCTGCTTGTGGCTCTTTCGACGTAACTTACCTCATCTTCTGTTGATCTTCAGTCGCTACTGTGCCTGACTTCTGGACGCTTTGAGTCAATTTATTTAAGACTGATTTTCTTTACTTTTGTCTCAGACTCTGCTTTGGGATCCTAGTAAACTAACCTTATAACACTGCAATTCATTTAATACACTGTAGTGCACTCTCAAAATATACATGAAACTTAACTATGTTTTTTGGCTGGCAGGTTAGGAGTCAGTTTAGTGGTTGAGATGTGAAGGACATCAGAGATGACTGTTGGTCATATCAAAATGTGGCAAATCAAAGTGCTCTCCTAGCACCAGAATCGGTACTAGTAGCTAGTAAGTACTGCGGTACATGCCTGTTTGGTTGCAGCATCGGACAGGTTGCGGAGTGTCCACAAACAGTTCTGAATAAGACGCTGACTTGAACCTGTGAGGTGTTGGCCCAAAGCTTGCATACCACCTAGACACAGATGTAGAAACAGTGTATAAAGACAGTTGCATAATATATGATTTAGTCACAATCTTCCACATTCATATTTTGTGATGTGGACATACCAGCCTCTACGATTGCTGGCTTGTTGCTGGGACAAACAGACAGTACTTTGAGAACACGACTCGTGGTCCATAGTAGCTTCTCATAGTTGTAGTTCCTCATGATGAACACAAGACTCTCTGGGCCACCATTAGCTAGGATGATGAGCTGATAGGAAACAGTAAATGGAGGTTTAATTGTGTAAAAAAATAAAACACAACATGAATTGCCTTTCCACAGTTCGCGCTCTCCTGACCTTGCTCTCCTGGTTCCCATAAGACAAGAGTTGCAGACAGTCAGTGGTGATGGCCAGGAACTTGGGATTGCTCTTTTTCAGTAAGGGAACCATCCTCTGCAGGCCATCTGCAAGACGTACTGCCATCTTTGCCCCCTCTTGATGCAGGAGCAGGTTGTGGAGGGTAGTGATTGTGTAAAATAAGACTGATTCCACTGGTGAACTGCATGAGAGATACAGCGGAAAAGAAAACAGATGGATTTGGTTTTGATCTGAAATGAACTTGTTTCTAGGAGCATTGGTCCATCTGTAGCCGTCGTTGACCTGTGGAAACCACCAATGCCTTATTTTCTCATCTCAGACACATAATGAAGAAGCAAAAAGTAGGTGAAAGCTAGGTGAACGTATCGTGTGGTTTTAAACTCATCAACCTCTATCTGTTATACAATCTCCATCTGAATTTACCTTTGTGTAAATGGATGAAGGATGAACCCCTTTGATGATCCTCTTATTAATATTGGTTAATATTGCTGATTCATATTAACATGCATTAGTATTCATATGTGGGCTATTTCCTGAAAATTGAACATAGGAGTAAACATACAGTTTTTATAGTTTAGGACATAATAATAATTTGGGTAAAAACTACATTCATGGTCCATGGTCCAAGGAAAGAAAAAAAAATTAAAGTTATAATAAAGAGCACAATATGTTCTGCATGTATTGTGTCTATAGAACAGACTGTGTCAGAAGACTCTCTTGTTAGTTTTACAGGGCATTTTCTTTGCAAAGTTTAGCAAATAACATCAAAGATAAGCTGCTAGCCTATGGTGAGAGTTCTCTTATCTCCCTGACCACCAGACTTGACAATAGTTGGTTGAGAAATCACAACCCTCATATCGACTGATGATAAGTTGTCACAATACACACAGGTCTATAGAGTTCCTCAAGGCTCCGTGCCTGGCCCAATGTTATTTATATTATACACGCTGCCATGTAGGAAACATTACTAGAAAACACTCTTTCAATTTCCATTTTTATGCAGATAACACTCAGTTGTATACCGTAATTTCCGGACTACAAGCCGCGACTTTTGTCACACACTTTCAACCCTGCGGCGTATGCAATGATGGATGAAGGATGAACCCCTTTGATGATCCTCTTATTAATATTGGTTAATATTGCTGATTCATATTAACATGCATTAGTATTCATATGTGGGCTATTTCCTGAAAATTGAACATAGGAGTAAACATGCAGTTTTTATAATTTAGGACATAATAATAATTTGGGTAAAAACTACATTCATGGTCCATGGTCCAAGGAAAGAAAAAATAATTAAAGTTATAATAAAGAGCACAATATGTTCTGCATGTATTGTGTCTGTAGAACAGACTGTGTCAGAAGACTCTCTTGTTAGTTTTACAGGGCATTTTCTTTGTGTCAGATAAATAACATCAAAGATAAGCTGCTAGCCTATGGTGAGAGTTCTGTTATCTCCCTGGCCACCAGACTTGACAATAGTTGGTTGAGAAATCACAACCCTCATATCGACTGATGATAAGTTGTCACAATACACACAGGTCTATGGAGTTCCTCAAGGCTCCGTGCCTGGCCCAATGTTATTTATATTATACACGCTGCCATGTAGGAAACATTACTAGAAAACACTCTTCCAATTTCCATTTTTATGCCGATAACACTCAGTTGTATAATTCAATGAAACCACATGAAACTAATCAAATACTTAGACTCCAAGCATGTCTAAAAGACATTAAAACCTGGATGAGCCAATTTTTCTATTATTAAATACAGACAAAACTGAAGATATAGTACTCGGCCCTAGACACCTTAGAGAGTCGTTATCTAATGATATAGCCAGTCTAGATGGCATTGTCCGTGCTCCTAGTGAAACTGCAAGGAATCTGGGAGTTATAATTGATTCTGATTTATCACTCGATTCTCACATAAAACAGACCTCAAGTACTTCCTTTTTTCACCTGCGCAATATAGCAAAAATCAGACAAATTAATCCATGCCTTTGTCACGTCCAGGCTTGACTACTGTAACTCATTACTATCAGGCTGCAGCAGTAAGTCCTTAAAGACCCTGCAGCTTGTTCAAAATGCTGCTGCACGTGTATTGACCAGAACCAAGAGAAGAGACCACATCTTCCCCATACTAGCGTCATTTCACTGGCTCCCTGTGAAACTTATAATTGAATTCAAAATCATTCTACTTACATACAAAGCTCTAAATGGTATGGCACCAACATACCTACAAAATGTAATAATCCCATATCATCCTAGTAGAGCACTCCGCTCTCAGAACGCAGGTTTACTCACAATTCCAAAAATCCCTAGGAGCGGACTAGGAGCCAGAGCCTTCAGCTATCAGGCTCCTCTGCTGTGGAATCATCTCCCAGCTTCAATCAAGGAGGCGGACCCCCTCTCAGTATTTAAACGCAGACTTAAAACGTTCCTTTTTGACAGCTCTTAGTTAAGCTGCCATAGGCCTTGACTGTTGGGGGACATTTAGACCTCATCCTTCTCTTCCTCTGTCTGCTTTCTCTCCCTCCATCTACATCATATCATTATATCTGTGTCTTATTAATGCACTTTACTAATTCACCCTCTTCTCCGGAGTCCCTGTGCTCCACTGTTCCAGTACCAGGTGCAGCCACTTCTATGGACCACTCAATACAACACAACTTGCCCAGATGACTCGTACAGACAGTGAGCTAGCCTGAGTCTACAAGTAAGTCATGGAAGGCTGGCCAAACCAGGTGGAGGAAAATTTGAAAGCGTTTTTCACAAGGAGAAATTATTTATCTACAGGGCAAGGCTGTGCCCAATGGGGGAACAGAGTCATCATTCCCTTAAAAATGAGAAAAGCTGTGTTAAGGGACATCCACTCAGGTCATCAAGGTATTGTGAAAACAAAGCTCTGGCTCGCAAATTTGTTTGGTGACCTAATCTCGATTCAGACGTGGAGCAAATGTGCAGAGAATATGAAACATGTCAGCTGGAGCAGGGGAGGCCTCAGCATGTTCCACTACACCCATGGGAGTTTCCAGGTGAATCCTGGAAGAGACTGAGAGGTGTTTTGTATGTCACATATAACTTTGCAGGCTACTATTACAAGGCTAAAGAGACTGTTTGCCGCCAATGGATTGCCGGGGCCGATTGTAACAGACAATGCCACCACTTTCAATACTGAGGTTTTCCAGACCTTTGTCAAGCAGAATGGGATTCTGCATACAACAAGTGTCCCTGGACATCTGGCAACAAATGGTCTGGCTGAGAGATATGTTCAGACATTCAAGGCAGGTATGAAAAAACTTGCCAACACTGCCATGAACATTGATGACAAGCTGTTCCTGTTCTTGTTGCAGTATAGGATCACTCCTAGCTGAACAACTGGACAGTCCCCTACTGATCTATTTTTAAGCAGACATGGGCTGGATTTCTTGAAGCCTTGCACCAAAGGGACAGTGTGTAAGAAACAGTACCGACAAAAGGACTGAAGTGCTGCAGACGGATCATTCTGTGTGGCCGACACTGTACATGCATAGCGCTTTGGGAAGAGACCGCAAGTGGATTCCAGGATCGGTGGTGAAACAGACTGGCCTGTGTCTTATGATGTCAGAGAAAGGGATTCCGACCCCAAGAGATTTATGCAATGAGTTTGTATGTCTGCATGGTGTTTGTGCCAATACACTTGTTGCTTACTTGATGTGTGAGCACTTACTTAATGCGGTTGCAAGACTAAATACAACAGAAATGTTATTGCACTTATCAGAAGCCATTTGTTGTATTATGACACTTGATGGTTTTGTTCGCTAACCAAAACTGAGAAATTTACACTGACATATCTTTGGTTAATCCCCATGGATATCTTAAGTTGTTTTGTGACACTATTTTTGCTGACTGTTAATTACAGTTAAAAAGGGGAATAATGTGTATTGGATTACCACATAATTGTTTATTTACTAATGATATTTAGTTAAAGATAGTCTCTACTGTATATTTTGTAGATCTATGCGGATACAGGGAAGTAGCACGCATGCGCATTGTTCAGTGTATTACAGGGCTGAGTAAAGAGTAAATAACCAACATGGCAGCGTCTGCTCAATATATTACACATACATACATACATACATCAGACCTAGTATGAACACACTAAAGTTTGTCACTTGGAACGTGCATGGTATGGGCTCACAGGAAAAGAGACAATTTTAGAACGCCTAAACAATGTACAGGCAGACAGTGTTAAATTACAAGACACTCACATACACCAGGCAGGTCAGCATAAATTTAGCTCACCACAATTCCCGTATACATACCTAGCTAGCTATTTCCAGACAGAGAGGAGTAGCCATTCTAATTAACAACAAAATAAACTTCTCTTGTAACAATACTACTGTATCATAGACCCGGAAGGAAGATTTATAATACACAATACAGTGAAACCTCGACTTACGAACGCCTATACTTGCGAACTTTTCGAGATATGAACCAAAGATTCAAGACTTTTTTGCCTCCTCTTACGAACCAAATTCGACTTCTGAACCCGAGCACGGAAAAATTAAAAACATTTCCCAGGTCGCCGCCAATACGTGTGACCCGTACGAGTCTCTCAGTGTGTGTGAGGTGACTGAGGCTGTGTCCGATATCGCTCCCTAACCCCTATATAGTCCACTACATTGATTTGCCTATGTAGGGAGTAGGGAATAGGGATCGAAAATAATCGCTTCGATTTACGAACGTTTCAACCTACGAACCCGATCACGGAACGAATTAAGTTCGTAAGTCGAGGTTTCACTGTATATCAAAAACAATACGCAGATATGCATTGCTAATTTATATGGTCTGAATGTTGACGACACCTCCCTCTTCCATAGCTTCTTCACTGCACTGGCAATACACTCTGATACCACACTGATAGCGGAAGGGTACTTCAACTTGACACTCAATCTAGAGGTGGACAGACTTAGTAGAGCAGGTAATCAATGCAACTGGCAGTCAATTAATACAATAAAACAATACATAAGTGATTTCAGTCTCTGTGATGCCTGGCGCTCGTACCACCCCACAATCAAAGAGTTCACTTTCTTCCCACCAGTACACAACTCCTACTCCCGTCTATTTCTTAACAAGTAAAACTCAATTATGAAGGACATTGTCAACACACAGATTCACCATCAGCGACCATGTGCCTGTCATTTTAACAATTACCAAGCACTGGAAATTTAATACATCATTCCGTAAGGAAGTAGATTTCATTAATTTCTTTTAAACAGAACGCCTGTGTTCTTTGGGAGGCAACCAAAGCAGTCATGTGAGGTAAAATAATTTCTTACTCGTCACATAGGGAAAAAAGGAGAAAGAACTTGAAATAGAGTTAGAGCTAAGAATTAAAGCCTTGGAGGTGGCACATACTGCCATCCATGAAGAACACTTGTTGAGTGAATCAAGAAAATCTGATCTGTGGGAATGAAGTCAATTGTATTTGCTGTATTATAACTAAGTGATAGTACTTCCTTACTTTCTACATTAAATTCATTTATTTCAATGCATTTGTTTACATTTAATTGTAGAGGTAGCATATATCAACATGCCAGACATTTGTAAATAGAATTATACTTAAACTTAAATACATCCTGTAATTAGAAATGGAATGAAACAAAATTACCTAAAAATACATTGGACCCTCTGCTGAATACCTATCCCTAACTTAGCTTTTCCATTAGGGTTACCTCAGAACGACACGGCATGGTACGATACATAAGCTGAAGCCAAATTTGAATAAAATAGCCTTAATGTGAGTGTCACTATACACTAACAGCAGGTGACAGTGGAGAATTTAGCAGCTAAACAGCCATATCGTTTCTCCAGGACTCATGCTAAACTGTGCTAGAATCTATGGACTTTGTACTATTCAAATTTATTTCCAGTGTTGTAGAGGACATTTCTGTATATTTTAGCAATTGCTGCACTATCCATCTTATGTTCATAACATTCATAACATTATTTTTACCTCAGCATGCGGACCAGTGGTGGTATCCCTCCACACTTAAATATGGCCACCAGTCCCTCCCTCTGGTGTGACAAGCTGTGGAGAATGCTGACTGCACACCTGGCTGTCTCCATGTCAACTGCAGTTGTCATGGCACGCACAACTGCACCCACCACAGGTGGAGATTGTATCAGCACTCGTCGACTTGCCTCCTTTCGGGTTAGCTGATTGACTATCATGGCTGCTTTGTTCACAACAACCTAAATATGTGAAAAAACAATTTTGTGAATAAAAACACAAAGGTGAGTAAAAACACGATACAAACATAATAGTTTTGGCATGGTACCGGATCCTCATCTGCCAGCAGCTTGGTGAGCTCTGGCACCGCCCTTGTTGCCAGCTCAGCATCATCCTGGTAATTTATCAGGTGGACGATAGCTGTCTTAAGCAGCTGAGAAGGCTCAGTCAGTCGTTGTACATTGCTCTGCTGTGACAGATCTGACTGATTGGGCATTGTTGCCTCTCCCTCCACCAGGCTCTCTGGAAACATTGCAGCCCTGACGCGCTGAGCCCGTGTTAGAGAGAACTGACCATCTAATTCTGTTGGTGGGAAATGGAGACAAAAAGAGACAGAATGAAAGACAGACTAGTTTCTTTCCTGTGTCCTTTGTGTTAGTTGCTGTGTCTTTTTTACCATGTGTATATACTAGGGATGCACCAATCCACATTTTGGATATCGGCACTGTGGGACTGACAGCAAGGGACTCAAAAGCACGACTCACGGATTGAGAGCAAAATCAGGGTCTTTAATTCCAGAAAAAGGTTTGGTACACAAGAAAGCAGTCAGGAAAGGCAACAGTACAAAATCAGCAAGCAGTCTCGAAATCCAAAATCCAAATCCAAGGTCCAATACACAGTATAAGCACAAAAACACACTAGAAAAATAACGCAGGAACGAATACTCTGAGAGTGAGACGAACTGGCAAAGAGCAAAGGCAAACACCGGGTATATATACCAAGGGAGGCGGGAAAACTAAAACACAGGTGAAATCCATCAGGTAATCAAGGGAAAAGGAAGTAAAGCAACCTAACAACAAAAAGACTGACCTATCAAAATAAAACAGGAAATGCAGAAAACCGACATCATGACAGGCCCATACCGATACTATCCCGATACCAGAGTTCT